>JAXCHO010000038.1:9342500-9720000 GCA_036630365.1 Acanthiza pusilla
GGCCGGTGGCTCCCAGAGGAGGTGTTTGGTCCCAGAGCTCCTGGAGGAGGCACGCACAGGGTCCGTGGTCTGTGGTTGGGCTGTGGTCGCCCTGTGAGCAGAATCCCCTGGGGAAGGCGAGCATGTCTTGGGACACTGAGAGGAGAGGCAGCTTTGGTTCTGTGGTGCTCTGCAGGGCTGGTTTGTGCCCTGGGGGGCTCAGACAGCCCAGGGTGAGCACGCCAGGCGTGAGCCGAGTCAGAGGCAGGCTGAGAGGTGGCTAGTGAAGGGCTGCCTGTGGCCACCTCGGCATGGGTACGGAGGTGAGAGGTGTGGCACCCCAAAACAACCTCCACAACAGCAGTTAGCCTGAAAGGAGCTGTTTTCTCTGAAAAAAGGCACAGTTCCGCTCCCTTTCCTGAGGATTTGGGGATGGACAGAGGACCCTGCTCAGTGCCACTGAGCTGACACAAAACACAGGTGTTTGCACCATGGCTCGAGAGCACGTTCCCTGCTGGCTGTGACCCTTGCTTCTTGTGAATAATTTCAAAGTTTTTTTGTCGTTGTTTGCTGGTTTTTTGTTGTTGTTGTTGGGTTTTTGATTGTTGTTTCTTTTGGGTTTTTTGCCTTTATGACTTTGTGAAGTAGAAATTTCCTTTAAAACAGTCTTTTACGAATATCAGTTTTGGAGCAGTGAAATGTATGGATGCTTCAGAGAAACCACTGGAATTTATTTTTTTGCTTTTCTCTAAATAGGATGTTAAAGACTAGTTTTCCTTGCTGCTCTCAGGAGCAGATTAACTTAATTACTGATCCCCTCCTCCTTTAAAGTAGCTGGAGGCATTGTTTTTGGCAAAGTTATAAATGACTGAAAACAAGAAGTTATAATGAGAACGTTA
Organism: Acanthiza pusilla; assembly: GCA_036630365.1. Lineage (NCBI taxonomy): Eukaryota > Metazoa > Chordata > Aves > Passeriformes > Acanthizidae > Acanthiza > Acanthiza pusilla. Next base: position 9,343,379 of record JAXCHO010000038.1, read on the forward strand.
GGCTGCCATAGCTTTAGTTTTCATTATCAGCACTGTCTACAATACTTCACAGTACTTTCTGACATAAAAAGTAGACCGAGGCCATGAAAAGAGCAAAGCAAAGAGGGCTGGTATTTATCACTTTGATATCATTCTTATTTAAGCAGTACCTAACTAGCAGAACATCAGGCAGGCTTTGTTGCTGACTACAGCTTGCAATTCTCAACCTCCCAAAAGAAATGATGACCTGGTAAGTGTGCCCACATCGTTACGTAAAAACAGGGTTTCTAATCAAAGGGTAAAATTACATGGCCCCAAATCTGCTTGGGAGCTCTGTGAATCACCTAGTGAGACTCCATCTCAGAGAGGGTGGTAAGAACCGTGTGAGTGGGGGTAATGAAAAAATGGTAGTCATGGATGTTTCTCTTCAAGAGCCAGATGCTGGAGGCAAGTGATTCCACTCTAATTTTCTTTCTCGTGCTCTTTTTTTTTTCTCTTTTCAGTGTGTATTTGTGGCCCTCATTGCTGTGGGGGAAAGCCAGAAAATGTGATCCTGAAATACTCTAGCGGCTCAAAATCTATTGCCTTCCTTAAAGAGAGTTTCTTGATTCAGCAAACTGTTGTGTCTCATTTGTGGTTTAAAGAAAAAAAAAGAAAAAAAATCCTTCATAATGGTGTGTTGGGAAGGGACACAATGGCAGCAGGAGAACAGAAGCAATGCTGTAGAGAAGCTAATGTGTACAACTGTAGCTAAATTAGAATTGGATGCTCGGAGTTGCACTGTAATGTCCTCAACACAACATAAGATTAGATATCAAGAACATCTAAATCATTGTGATTTAGATCACTTATGCTGAGCTGCTGCTCGGCCACAAATCTCCCACCCTCTGCTGCTCCTGGATTTGTCTGTGAACACACTGAGCCTGCGCTGCTGTGATGTGGTCAGTGGGATTAATCTGTGCCTTTCTGTGCTGTCCTTTTGGAGGCATTGTGTACATCTGATCCTCAGCATCCCTTCAAAGTCTCTTGCATGGAATAAAATAAGGGCAATATCTGTGCTTCCCTATCAGCCCCTCTTGGGCTGCTGAAGGGCAAAGAGCCTTTTCTGCATTGATTGTGTCCAGTTTGCTGAAAGGTTTGGCCAGAGCCTGAGCCCCACACAGCTTGGCAAGGACCTGACAGGGCTGGCCAAGCCTTTGTCCCCACTGAGTTCACTGGCAGCTGCCAGGTCCTGTTGTCCTCATTTGGAATTTCTCAAAGGTTCCTCCTCGAACTGTTGCCATTGACTGTCATGGAGGGAGCCCCAATGTCTCAGTCAGCATTTTGTGTCTCCTGCCTGTGTTTGCCAGCCCACCTTGTGAATTGTGTGCCGGGAGAGACTGCTCTGAATGAAGGCACTCAAGAATTATGTGAGTGTGCAAACATTGAGCAGCCTCGCCGTGTCCCAGTCAGGCTGATCCTCAGACCTGGGCTGCAGCATGGATGGCTATATCAGCTATTTCAGCTACACACCTGATCTGTGGCCATAAACTGGCAGGATGCTGAGGGCACAGCTCGTCCAGGACATGGCCTGGTGGCTTTAGAAGGTGCACAGTCGTTAACCCTGTCCCAGCTGTCCAGAGGTGCTGAATTTAGAGAACACAAGAACATCACCTGCAGCACTGTTTTAAGCAGTTTTTCTGTAGTGAACAAGCATGCACCTCTTTGGGAATGACAAAATACGTTGTGTATATCAGTGACCACCACCTGCGAGTCTGGGATAGTGTCTTTTTTGGATAATGTAACCTCCTGTGTCACTGAATGCTGAGAAAACACCTGCACTGCTAATCCTGAACCCGTCACAGTGTGTTTGCTCTACTGGTGCCTTTCTCCACTGTGGGCTGCCAAACTAATGCTGTCCTTATCTCATCCAGAATTCTGGCTTTCATTATTAATTGGAGGTCAGCTCTATGCCTCCAACACCTGTTTAAGTTATCTGTCCAAATTTGAAACTTTAGTAATGAATGTACCCTAAGCCAATGGCCTGAGGATGGAAGTCAAAATCAAACCTTCACCTGTGCAGGAGCTGTGCTGGTAACAAGGCAAAGAAAGTGTTGGGCACAAACATCTGGATTTTGTTCCTGAAACCTAACTGACGAAAGATTGCAGAAATGCAGGATGGGTGTCATGATGTGTAGTAGGAAAGGCGAGGTGGCTCAAGATTAGATCAAACTAAAAAGAGAATAAAAATCAGCAACAGCTGTGAGACAGAAGTTGCTGTCCTGTGTAAATGGGAAAGTTGTTAATATGAAAATTAAAACTCAGTATTTATCTAATCACATAAAGAGAGGGATACAAAAGACAGTGCTTGTGAACTGATGCTTGGCTGAGTCCCTGAACAGGAAGCATTTCAGCCATAGTGCTATAGAGTAACCTATTTTAAAAGGTGCTGTTATCTTAAGCAATGGTGTATCAGTTTGTTATCAAACTTGGTTTATCACTTGTTAGATCAAAATATGGATGGTTGTGTTGGTAACGTGTCTTTCAGTCTGCTCTGAGCTCTGGCATCTCCTGCTCTCCTCTCCTGGTGCCAAGGGTGAGATGCTGCCCGGGGGCTGTGTGCTCAGTGATCTGTGCACAGCTGGAGCTGAGCAGAGCCACTGGGAGGGAAGAGCTTTCTGCTGTAGTCTGTGGGTGAGCAGAGATGAACTGAGCCACAGGGAGGGTTTCGTTTGCATAACCTGTGGGTTTCATTTGCAAAAGCTGTGTAACCATCGCTATCCTGTTGGGAATCTCGGAAACAATTGCATTTGGGAGATGTACTGAAGGAGGCAGACGAGGCTACTAACTACTTGGAGACTGCACCCTGCTAGTGAGAGCCTAGTGTGGGCTGTGTAATGATGCTCTTTTGCACCAATGAAAATTGCATGGAGCTTGGAAAAAATCCTAGGGAAGAAGAAAACGTGTGGAGAGGTTTTTGTGAGGAAATGACGGCACAGGGCTGAAGTGTCTCTGGACTGTGCCCCTGCTCATTGTAATTTTGCTCCGTGTTGGCAAGAAGTTAAGGCTCAGGACTGCTTTGTCAGGGTCTGGAGGCAGATTTGACTAAATTCTTTGTCTTCAGTGGTTCAAATATATGATCATCTGTTCATTGCTTGACACAATGGCTGGAGAAATGAAAACATCATTGTAAGGACTGCGTTCACAAGGGCCCAGTTACTAAAGCTCTGCTAACAGAGTTCTGTGCAGAGGTCCAAGCATGGATATGAAGCACATGCTGTACTTCTCTTGATAGTGTTTATTTCACTCTTAATAAAAACTTTCTAGCTTTTATCCAGAAATGAGTATTTGCAAGCATAAAGGTTTTGGATGGTAATGGCATTCAAGAAACATTTCAGCGATCCTAGGGATTTCTTGGGAGATTCTCTGAGCAGATGATGCTTTGTTTTAGAGAGAAATCCTGGCGGTTTTTTTTTTAATCTCATTACTGTGGCTTTTGACTTTTTTGATCATGGATTACACTTTGAATGCAAAGCAATGTCATTTAAATAAGACAAGATGAAAAATGCTACAGAAGTGATGGCTTTGTGTTTAAAGTGGTTACTCTTTCAAAACACTCACTAGCAAATATGCTCAACAGCAAACTTCGGAGAGAATTGTTCCGAATGGAATCAATCTTAAGGAAGGCAATTGCAGGATATCCTGGTGTGATCTAGTGAGTGATAGGGCAAACATCAGTAGGATGGCTAAGGCTTGGTTTCATTGCAGAAAATTTTTTCTGGTGAATGGCAAAAGTAGGATGAAGAGGAGGGGTTGGAAGACAAAGAGAAAAAACAATAGAAAAGCAGGGAACGTGAGATAAATTATCTTCTCTGAAAGTGCTTTATGCCAGACTTGCACAAGAAATTTTGCCTTCTGTTGAAGAACAGTCAGGAATCAGGACAAGGCTACAGAAGAGAGAAGATTCCCCCAGCTGAGAAAAGTGTGAAGTTTTCTTTTTTTTTCTATTAACAAAAAACTTCTAGGATTTCTAGGGGCTTCCTCACCTGCCTAAGCCCTGCTCTGGAAATGTCCTGGTCCATGTGGTGCCCACATTTAACCACAGGATCCCAGACTCTGGTTCTGTTTGTCAGTCAGGAAGAGCGGTGGCACTGCAGTGTGTTGTGCCTCATTGAGGGACACTCGGCCCTGGGGACAGCAGTTCATTTATTTCTGTGCTGGCTCCAGAGGGAAATGGTCGTGAGCAGAGAGCAGTTCGTGGGGGTGAGCTGTGTGTGTGTGTGCTGTGTGTGATGCACCTCACTGACGGTGGAACCAAACCTCATCTGTCAAACTCATTTCACCTCAGACCTGAAGTGTGACTCCGTTCTGATCTTTAAGGTAAAAGCATCACAGAGCTGCTTGGTGCCTAACCTTCTGGTTTTCAGTACATAATAGCTTTTATTATTTCCTATTTTATTTGCTTATTTTCTCTTCAGAAATTTGGCTTCTTTTGGTCACAGATGTTTTGGGTTCCAGCACCTGCTTGCAAAAAAAACCAAAACTGAACCAAGCCACAAAAAAAAAAAAAAAAAAAAAAAAAAAAAAAAAAAAAAAACAAACAAAAAAAAACAACACCCCCCCCCACCCCAAATAGCAAAAAAAAAAAATTTAAAAAACCACAAAAGGCAGTTGGTAGTACTATACAAACTGTTTGAGTAGAGCACATTATCATGGAGTGACTGCGTTAACATATTTGAGGTAGCTGAACCCCTATCCTTACCTGTTAGGGTTGTTCCTAATTGGTTATTTCTGCATTTCTTACCAGTTTGCTACCTCAGGTTATATATTTCAGATTAATTAGAAAACTGGAATCAATTAAAGGTTCCTAGAGAGCAAGAATCTTGATTGTGGAAATTTTGTTACCTAGGTAATAGTTATTAGTGAGCAGCATTCCCAACTACGTGTTCACCTTGGCTGCTTCTGTTTCCTCTGATGGACAGAGAAAACAGGGAGAGAAATTGCTCCACACCTCAAATTCTGCCTCTGAATTTAAAAGATATCTTTTTCACCCTGTTGAAACAGTTCTTGTTTGTCTAGTCTGTTTTCTTCTTTTTTTTTTTTTTTAAACTGTTGCAGGGTTGGCAATGTCCTCCTTTTATTCTGAAAGCTGCTAAAAATATTCTGGGTAGAAGCTGAAAATGCAAGACAACAGTCTCTTGATGCTGAAATGCTTCATGGCCAAATGTTTGACAACTCCTTGTACTATTTCTGTTGCTGGTGGCACTAGCACACGCAGCATTGCACTGGAAAAGAGGGAGAGCAGCTGACGAGGATCGCTCTTGGTAGACTGGGCCTGGAAGGACTAACAGACGATGCTCTTTCCATCTCTTCATCTGCTGCTTGCTTCTCAAGGGAAAATGAGGCTATTCTAGATTGTCTGTGGATATTAATAACAGGGAGGCTGGTGGGATGGTAAAATACTGCCCAAGGGGCCATGCTGAGCTGCTCGGTGTGCTCCTCCAGTGCCAAAACCCAAAGCAGTGTTTTCCTGAGTGCATGAGTCTTGGCAATGCTTTCAGCACAAAGAAAACATCAGCATGGTGACTATGGGCAATGCCAGTGCTCTTGGGAGCTTAGGAGGCACTTGTTGCAGCCTTGAGATTGCTCTCATGCAGGAGAATTTAAAGAAAAAAGTGCTTTGGGTAATTATTTGGAAAAGAATTTTGGAAAAGGTAAACCACAGTTTATTGCTCTGCAGTTGCATAGCTGTGAGGGGTTTTAATGACTGTCCTGTGTGACTCAAGGCTTTTCTCCTGAAACTTCATTATTTTTTTACAAAATTTTGCTAAATTGTTTTATTTACAGTTATTACAGTGATTAATTTAATTATATTATTATTATTATTTAATTATTATAATTATTATTATTTAATTATTATATAATGGAAGTGCTAGAATTGAAGATGCCAGTGGAACCTTAATTTGGTTCTCTTTTGCATATACACTGTAATACAGCATTTAATTGTGTGAATATGTGCTATTTTATTCATCCAGATGTCTGTCTGCACATATCCAGAATATTCTAAGTACAGTACTTACCTGTAGGTCCTCTAGTGCTCCAAAGGATTGCCATCACTTCTGAGTTTAAGTTCTGGCACACAGTCAGACTTGAGATGTGCTCTAGGGATGTACATAGCCAGTGAACATGCTATTTCTGTTTTTATTTTGTGCTTATATTTGTACTGTGTCCACTTTGTTCAGTTGCCGTCTCTAGTCGTGCTCTGACCTCTTCTTTTCTGGAGCTATGAAGGCATGAAGATGTAGAAAGCACAGAAATAAAGTGCCCAGTGGCACAGAAAGCCCAAGGGCAGTGCCAGGCTCTCAGCTGGGCAGGGTCATGCAGTGCTCAGTTCAAACACTTGCTCCCCAGATCAAACGGTGGAAATGTGACTTCTGGCAGTGCATAAATGTGACTTCTGGCAGTGCATCGTCCATTGGCTGCTGTTCCAGTTCATCAGGAACTCTGCTGTAGGATCTCAGCCCAACGAGAGCTGTGTGAGGTGTGGCTTGAGGGTGACAGTGCCAGCCACGGTGTGATCCATGGCCTGAGAGCTGTGAGTTTGTGATCCACAGGAGAGCTGGCTGAGGCACTTCTGTGATGGAAACGACTCTGAAAGCTCTGCTCCACACCAGGGAGGGCTGGAGAGAATCATTACATTAACCTTAGGAGTTGTTTTTGGCAGAGCTTGACTCACACCTTGGAGACATTTTCTCCTAAAAAGGTTGGATATAAACCTCATGAAATCTCATGCTAGTTTTTGAACTCTTGTTCCTCTTTCCTCTAAATTACTACCTCTCTGAACACATTAAATTGTGGCAGTGTTGCTTGGACAGATGCAAGAACTAGACTGACAGTACCAGAACATCTTTTTTCCCTGGTATTGTTCCCTTCAATGAGCACCATCCACCCCTGTTTTTGGGAATCCTCTGTTTTTGGGAACCAGCAGTGGCTGGTTACTTAATCTATTCAAACCTGTGTTCTGTTCCCATGTCATGCTGGTGTAGATGCTGAACTGTACCAGATTAAAAATGAACACTTACCCATCTGTGTTGCTTGAGAATCACAGTGTGACCATGAGATCTCGGAGTTATCAGATGCACACTACATTTTAATCAAGCCAACAATTAATTTGGATTGTCTGTGAAAGTTTGTTATCAGTAAGGCTTTTCTTTAATCAGTATAAATCTGAATGGTGATTTTTATCATTGCAAATGTATTTTTAAAAAAGCAGTTGAAGTGAAGTAATAGATAGGAAACACATTGCACAAAGCTATTAACACCATTAACTCCCAATATGCTTCAAATTCATTGTAAACCTGAATTAACAATACAGCTAATTTTTAAATTGCCTGCATGAGATCTAAAATTTCAGATATAAAATACATCTGGAATATAGATATTACCCTAACTTTGCAAAATGGAGAAACCCTCTCTGAAGCTCTCGAAACTGTGCCTGTCCCCTTCCAGCTGCTCATGAAAGTTTCACAGCCTGGCAAATCTCCTCAGCCTCTTGGCCTGACTGGTCACAGAAAGGAGAACTCTGTGGCCAGAAATGACAGTTGGCTGCTGGTTATTTTATCACTTTTTAAAAGCAGTCTAAGCCAAGCTGCCTCTTTCAATCCAAGCCTTTCTCTTTGCGTAGCACACCTACGTTAAAAAAACAAAAAACAACAGAAAATAAATTTTTTGTCAATTCTAGAAATTTTAAAATTTCTACTCAGCAGTCAGTGTTGCAATTCAATGCAACCCTTCTCTGGCTCATTGTGGAGAAGGAACTGCCACAGAACTGCAGAAGGCAAATTAAAGGCGCATCAGGCAGCAGAAACTGCTGCAGAAGGCAAATGCCCAAAGTGAGCAATGTTCTTTCCTCAAAGAACAGGCACAGGTGATCCCACAGGAATTTAACCTGGATGGGGTGCACTGATAGAGGTTTTAAGCTGCCGCTCCCTAATGATGAGGTTGTGCCCATTGCTCTGGTAGATTCTGAGCAGAAACCAGTGGGCAATTGTAACTTAACACAAGCTAGATATTTTAATTTGTTTTTCATTTTTATTTCATAGATGAGCAGTGTGTAGGTGGTGATCATCCAGTACACTGTAGAAATTCTTTTTTTCTCCATTTAACTGCAAGATCTGCAAATAAACATGGGGGAAAATGTAAACTATCATGTTCTCCCAAGGAATAGCAAGACTCAGAAGAGCCAGGCAGCAGTGAGGTGTGAGAGGACAGGTTGCCTCTCTGCTCTAACACTGATCTGCAGCTGGTAGCCAGGGCAAGCAGCTGGGTAGCCAGGGCTGGGGATTTCCTACAGCTTACACAGCTCTTGTGCCCATGCCCTATTGCTGTAGCTCAAGACTAAGCTACAGACGTTCCTCGACATCAAAGGAAATATTTACATCAGGCTGAAGTCCTGCAGCTGTTCCAGGAATAATATCTCTGCAGTCCCATTTCCAGTGCCAGCTGGTTCTTGTTTCGTGAGCCCAGACACAGCTTCGTGGGCAAAGGCTGTTCCACAAAATTGCTGCTCTGGAGTCACAATTCACTCTGTGTCTTGCAGTCACCACGAGAGATCTGGAAGTGCAGAGAGGAGCAGTGGTGGTTTCCATGGCTGCTCTCATGAATCATTCAGCCAGGCACGCCTGTGGTTGGCCTGAAAGCTGCCTCTGTTTGGCTGTGCATTGTCAGATAAACCTGGCACATGGGCTGGGCTGATCTGCTGGCAGTCTGAGAGCTGTACCGCTGGCTTTGAGGGTGCTGAGGATCTGGGGTTTCCATCCCTAGGTGCAAAAGGCACTCGGTTCTCCCTCACTTCTGTTACACCTGTGCCACTGATGGCAGAAATGGCTGAGGCAGGATGCAGGTGAGATGGGAATGGTTACCTGCTCAGGTAGCTGTGCTCATACATGAGAGAATATCCTCCTTCCTGCCCTCCTTCGTGTCTTCTCACTGCCTGGCTCAGTAATTGCAGCTCTTAGTTTGGAAAGGCCACTCAGCACAGAGCAGGTACAGCAAAGACTGACAGGAGACCTTGTGCAGACAATGTTTGGATGAATAAATCAACCTCTTGGGACTTCTTCAACCTGTGGTTTTCACAAGTCATTGCAATGATCTTTGAGGCTTTATTCATGGGTCTAAAAGACCTCATCCTCTAGACTTATCCCTCTGAAGTGATCATTTACATGCACTGCCTTGTTTCTGTGTGTTTTGAGCTCTGCTCTGACACTGATTCTTGCCATTTCCTTAGGCAATAACATAGATAGGTTTCTTTGTAATTTACTTAGGACCTGAAAAACTGATGGTGACTGTGTGATAGCAAATAAGATGTCCACTGTCACTGAATTTCTGCTGTATACTTGAAATTCGTAATTCTTGAAACACTACAAGCTGTTTAAGCTGTGGTGCCTCTCAGTCCTAACCTGATGTGTGGAAGCTCTCCCAGAGCTGTGTGCCCTAGAGCAGGGCACTCTCAAGCTCAGGCTAAGCAGGCAGTTCAGGGCATCCAAATAGCCATGGTTCTTCTGGATTTTGGCATGGATTTTGGCATATTCTGGGACCCAGGAACCCAGGCTGCCACATCTGCTAAACCAGTGAACAGCCTGTGAGGTGGCACCTGTGACTGGGATGGTTAGCTGTAAAAATCTGTCTCTAGCCACGATATATCAGAGTCTGGAATTGTTTCACTAATCTTCTCAACCTGGAAGGGTTGATCTGACCTGCTCATCTTGTTTGTGCTGCTGAGGGCTCACCAGTTAACTCCATTTGAGGCATGAACAGAGTTGTTTCCCAAGCCTTGTTTGCTCTCCTCCTCTCCCCCAGCCCTCTTCCTTCAGCTAGTTGTGCTGTCAGCTCTGTGCAAGGACCGATGAGTTTTACCTCCTGATCCTCATTCTCTGCACTTCCCTCCTGGTACAGGCTCAGGGCAGAGCCTTGTTTGTGCTCAAACTGAAGTTGGCACAATTTCTTGGATGTGTAAGAGGATGCTGAATGTGATCCCCAAACAAAGGGTACTGATGAGGGAGGGACCTTGTGATTTATAACTGGCAAGTCTGGTTGCAAGTTCCAAACAGACTTGTGGGTGAAAAATTCCACTTGGAAGCTATCTGGTACCAAAAAAGTTTTCTTTCACATGAACTTTTCAACAACACAGTGCATGATCATAATGATTCTGTGTTATTTTTTTTAAAGGTTCTTTGTATGCCAAAAATCACACTTAAAAAAGAACTTTCTTACCCTCTACTCAACACATATTTTTATATGTCAATAAATAAAACTTTAAGTTGTTAATAATCTGAAAATGTTTGCAGTCTTGTAATCACATGAGGACAATGGAATCCTATGGTAATAACTATTTCCAAAGGTAAATGTCCCTTAAAATAAAGCTACTTTTTCTTTTACCAGCCATAACAACTATAGTATGTCTTGTATTCTGCCAGTTTTAATAGAGACTGGAAGGATAACTTAAGTTCAAGTCAGAAAAGTTTTGCATAGTACTTAAGTTCCAAATTAATTTCTCACTCTTTTGCATAACCTAACCTAAATGACAATACTGTTTTATTTTCTATTAAAATTTGCTTTTTTCTTACCCATTTTCCATTAAGGAATGTATTTTCTTTAACAGATGCAGAGAACATCCTTTTCCCCACCTCCCCATCCAGCAAAATAACAAATCTGTACTCAGACCAATAAAGAATATGCTGTAGATAAATTCATACCAATGGAGCGTAAGGATTCCATTAATGCTTTAGTGATACTATCGAGGAAGAAAAAGGCAGAATGGATCCACGACTCTTCCTCTGCCGGGTCAGTAATGAAGCAATGTTGTAGCAGCTGCTGTAGTTTTTTTTTTCTTTTTCCTGTAGGCATCAGTTGGTGTATTGTGGAAGTTGGGAAAAAAAAAAATTCCTGACATTTCCTTCTTTCTTCTGTCTCTATTTTTTTATTTTAAAGAACAGTCAGCTTCCTTTTGTTACAACTGTGATGTACTTTTCCCTACTAACTCCAAGAGCAATATGGAAATTACTAATATGACAGAGAAATATGAGCTTTATACTGTAGAAAAAGTGGCTGTAGCAATATATCAGGAAAATTATTGAATGTTATCGGTCATAGCACAATTTATTATTTTACCAGTGTGCTGCAAAAAGTTCCTCAGCCAACTCAGAGCTTTCCTACTGTATTAGTGCTGCCTGGGAGTTAATGGGAGCTCTCTGCTAAATGCAAGCATTGTAATTATTTGCACATCAGGCCCTTGGATTCATCCCTCCCCACCCCAACCCATCATCTTAACATTCTGTATGTGCAAGAATTTGATTTACCTTTTTTATTTTGGACTTTGTATGGTAAGGCTTTCACAGAGGAAAGATGGCTGGAAGATATAAGGGAGGGCAGAGAATTTGGAAACTGTCTGCTCTGCACTTTGTGTGTGCTCCCTGCCAAACTCACGTGTAGCTCTCATTAATGCTAATGGGATTTAATACATGCTGCAAGAGGAAAATATCCTCATTTATTTTGCTCTGAATCGAGTGGGTAGCAAAAGTGCTGTATTGACAACTCTGGAGCCCTCTATTTATCCCAGAACAGGCAGTGTCAGAGTAAGTTCCTCTTGCAGCCTGGTGTCTCAATTCCCTTCTGAGGAGCCTGGGGAGGGCACAGCCCTGGCCCCTCTGCCCCTCTGGGACACTCTGGGACACTCTGGCACATGGCCAGTCCAGCCTGGCCGAGGCTGGGCTCTCTGCAGCAGTCTGAGGATGCTGAGCTTGGCTGGGTTTGAGTGTTGAACCATGAGCAGTGCAGGTGAGTTCCCTCTGACCATGAACAGCTCATGCTCACAGCTCTGCCTGGAAATACTGCAGACCAACACAGCCAGAGAGGAAAGCTTTTCCTGGGCTGTGCTAGAGGCTTGGGTGTAAAATGTTAGGTTGGCTTTTAAGGAAGAGGTTGCTTGGGTAAGGTCTTTAAAATTGCTGCTGCTCCCAAGGAACGTCACGAGACGCAGGCAGAGTAGCAGTGATGAGTTTATTGGCATATAGGCAATACATGGACTTTTTCGGTATGATTGAATGAAAATGATAACTTTGAGATGGCTCCTGCTATATGTGTGTGTATAATGGTCAGAAAAAGCCTCTCTGTTGAAACTTCTCATGAGAGTATATTAAGCTAAAAACATACTTTGGAAAAAAAATAGGAGGAAGTTCTTTACTAGGATCAAGAAAATATTATGTTCTTTTGACTGTGAGATAAAATTAGGCATAATTATATGCAGTTTAACATGCTGAGAGTCACATTTCATAGAGAATTTTGAGTTCTTTCAGAGGAAAAATTTGAGTTGACTTTCCTCTTTATGGAAAACTGACTTATTTATCTGTTTATTTTCACTATTACCCTGACTCAGCTAAACTTGAGTGATTGACATTATTTCCATTACATAGCTGAAGTGAGTCTCCTTGCCTTTCAAGAGCAGCTGCCTCCCATCCAACAATTCTTCGGGGCTACACTGCAGCGTTTTGCTCTTTTCCATCACCTGCTGCCAGCAGGGCTCTGGGGAGTCTCTCTCCCTGGGCTCGCTCACCTTCCCCAGCTCTGTGTGTGATCTGAGCAAACAGAGCTCAGCACAGCTGCCCAGGGTTCTGCAGGAGCTTCTGTGCCCTGCTTGTAATGGAGAGTTTCAGGATTGAGCATTGCTGCTTTTCTCCTTTGGGCTAGAGGGGAAGGCTTTCGAGAGAACAAAACTTTCTGGGGAAGAAGTCAGAGCCTGTAAAATACTGTCACATGTTGAAAATCAAGGCTGATGTACTTGACTCAGGTTCTGAAATGGTCTGGGCTTCAGAGTTAAATTTGAGTCCTGCTACCAGGGAATTCCTTCCTGATTGTGTGGCCAGGATGCTCTAAGGTTTTGGATATCCTGTTCTTCCTTTATCTTCGTTGTTGTTTCAGCAATGCCACCTTGTTTCTCATCTAAATCCACCTATCACTGGATTGTCTGTGACTTTTATAGGTGTGGGGCTTTTTAAACCTCATGCTGGTGCCTATCTAAGGAAAGATCTCTGAGTTCTATAATCTCATTCAAACAGATGTATGTTCTTTTCACCTTCAGGTGCTTGGTGTAAAATGGGCCTTAAGTAACAAAAAACTTGAGTTTTCATATTGTCCAAGCTGTTGTCTCAAAAGTGGGTTGGTGCAAACAACAAAAAAAAAATTAAAATGGAATGAGCTGGAAGTTAACACAAGCCTTGGGAGTTCTGAAGACATCTTGTAAAACCTAACTCAGATATTAAGTAATGCTTTAATTGGTTTCTCTTTCTTTGTGTGATGTCAAAGAAATGGTTGGCAAAAAGTAGGCAAAAGATTGGAAAAGGAAAATAATGATATAAAGCTGAGGTGTGTTTTGAAAGTTGGACTTGAACCTTTCTTTACATTTTCTTCTGCAGTTCGTTGTTATTTGGGTCATTAAATCAACCTGCAGATGCCAGGAGGGAGAGTTCATTCTGAAACTTTTTTTTTTTTTTTTAGGGTCTTCCCACTTTGGAGTTGAACTGGATCTTTGCTGATACTAAAGATAATTCCTGCTCAGCTCCATTTCCAATATATAATTTTATAATTAAAAAAAATGGTGCTTTCATTTGAGAAAAAAATGTGTGGTTGAACAGAATTTAGACTTGTGAGTGCGAGGCTTGTTTGCAAGGCTTTTAAACTCAGCTAAACAGTTCACTCCCATCCTACAATTTATTTAATTAATGTTCATCTCATTAGTAGGGATCTATCTTAGCCATCTACCATTACACAGTAAATTGCTTTAATGAATTCTGTGATTCTCTCAAAATTCCCAATCAGATGAGAGGTCCTGCTAATGTAATAAGTCAAGAAAGTACAGCTTTGGAAATTCATTAGATTTTATTTCTTATGAATTGTCTCTGGAAAAACTCTGAGAGCTGTGCCATGGTCAAAAGGGGCCATTAGTAAATCTTCTTAGAGATGACCAGAAAGAACAAAGTTTAGTTTGGGTTTGAAATTCATTAGGACACTGGTGATTTTTGTTTTGTTATGATTTTTGTTTTGTTATAAAGTGTTTGTATTTGTTGGTTTTGTGGGGGTTTTTTCAATTTTTTTTTATTATGGTCAAATTCCCTTTAAAATAGGTTGTTAATGCCTGAATTTAATTTTTAGCTTAACTCAAATAACAGAAAAACAAGGTGTGTTCCACGAAAAGTCCACAAAAGGTGTTTATTAAATTCAGTTGAAAGATGATTTTTACCTGTAGAGTGCACTGGAAGGAACTGGAAAACATGGGGGGGGAAAAAAAAAAAAGGCAGGATTAATAATTTTTCACTTAATTATTTCTGTTGACTTTTTCCCTCTTCCCCTCCTAGTTAATACTCCTCCACCTGAGTTAGTATTCAGCCTGATCAGAAAATCACATAGAAAGGAATCAGAGTCCTTATCAGAACAGAATATTTCATTTGGAAGGGACCTACAATGAGTTTTCCTTTAAAGGCCTCAGTGTCTAGGTCCTTCTTACTATGTCCTCTTGTTAGATAATTTTTAATGTGGAAATATCCTGCAGTCACCTGGGGCAGAGTGAGAGAGGAGTGTGTCCTTGTGTGGCATCAGTGGCAATGTTTCCTTGGGCCAGTGTGGTGGCCCTGGTGTGGTCACTCTGGTGCAGCCCAGGTGTGTTTCCCTGGAGCCCCGGACTCTCACCCAGGTGTGGTCACCCTAGTGCAGCTCTGGACTCTCACCCAGGCGTGTTTCCCAGGTGTGGTCACCCTGGTCTCTCCCAGGTGTGTCTCCCAGGTGTGTCTCCCAGGTGTGTCTCCCAGGTGTCTCCCAGGTGTCTCCCAGGTGTGTCTCCCAGGTATGTCTCCCAGGTGTGTCCCAGGTGTGTCCCAGGTGCATCCCCGGTCTCAGCAGGGCTGTGCTCGGCAGCCCTCGCAGGCACAGAGCGATGGGCAGGAGCTGTGAGTGCAGAGCTCCCCAGGCTGCCCCTGCAGGGCTCGGGGATTTTAGGCTTCGAGACAAACACAGAGACTCCCCTGGCCCTTCGGCCAAGGCAGAGTGCGGGAACTGCAGCAGAAAATGAGGACGTGAGTTGCTCCAACTCTCCATCAGCACAGCTCTGTGTTCCTGCCGCGGTCAAGGGTGTGAGTCTGCACCGATTTAAGACACTAATTTTGTGTATGGAATACAGGGATAAGTCAAACAATTAAACTTTTTCTGTCCTCTCCCTCTCTCCCTGGTAATTATCCATTTCTTTAAGCTCTTTACTTCTCATTCATAGGACAGTAGAATGATGTTACAACAATTTCCCTTCAGCAGCAGGAGATACACTGCTGTATATTATGCCCTTTAGCTAAAAGAAAAATTGATTCTGTCCTGTATACATTTATATCTTATCTATTTTTTTTTCCGAGGAAATTTTTAACTTTCCTTATGAGGCTGAGGTAGAAAATAATAAACTATTGAGACATATGACGTGATTCTCTCATCTTGGGAAGACTGTCCATCTTGAGAAACAGGAAATTCAGAAGCCAAGCTAAACAGTGATTAGAGCTCTAGGCAGATTTTGTTTTCTACAAAAAAGTCCAGTTACATTTGTGGAGTAGGTTTTCTTAAAAAAAAAAAAGGGAACTGAATGCAATGTGTCAAGTCTTTGGACTCTTACTTTCCGAATCCTGAAATTTGAGAAAAACATATCTTCACCAACAGCCAAATTTTAATCCATGTGGTATTAAAAGGTTTATTATCTTGAGATGGTGGTGCATTCTCTCTAGGAGCAGGAGTGACTTCTGCTTAATTCACTGAGCTGATCAAGCATCTGGCTTCCATTCCTGGGCTATCCTGTGTGATCTTAGCTATCTCCAAGTCTGTTTCCTCAGCTTTCAATTTGAAAAACTCTGAAAATAGTCCTTTGCCTCACCAAAGTGGAATAAAAAATACAGAATGATGATGTACATGTTTGTAGCACTGAGCATCCTGTAAATTCTGCAGAAAACCAAATGTAGGCTGCATTACAGTGTCCTCATCCACAAAAGTGGTCCAAAGACTTGTATTAAAAGTTTCAGTGATTAAAATGTCTTTCAAATCAAAGTAATCAGTATTCATGGGGCAGTGAACATTGACCAGCTTCCTACATAAAAAGGGACCAAAATAAATAAAACACTCAGAATGAAAAAACCTCATTTTCTTGAATTACATTATGAAATTCAGTAGTAATTCCCAAGGGTGGTCTCACGTTCCATTGCCCTTGGTAGTCTAGAGGAGTTACATTTCCTGGAATTCCATACACCCTCTTGTCATATGGAAGAAAAACTGGAATAGTGAGGTTTCCAGATCACTGTCCACTGTGGGAAGCTGGAGTCTGGATAATATCTAATCGAGGCTGTCTGATCAATGTCAAGCAGAGCCACCTCTTGCAAAATCAAGATTTGCTTAAAGGAAAAAAAAAACCTCACCCCCAAAACCTTTAAAAATGTATTTTCCTTAACCATTCTTCAGTAATAAATTTTCATCTTCTGTAGTGAGGAATAAATGGGCAAACAGGTAGAGAAAGAAGTAAGAATATTTGTGGACATGAATACATGGACAAGCGCAAATTCCTAAAATGAAACTCTCTTTGTTGTCACAGCAGAGGACAGGGTTTCTGTGAAGGGAGATTTTCCTGACACAGAGGCAAATCCTTCTTCCAGAATGGGTTCTATTCTCTTAACTCCTGCCAGGACCATGTGTGTCCCCCTGACTGAGAATCCCCAGTTATCTTTTCTTTTTCCCTTTTTTAATTTTTAATAGTAGCACTTCATATTACCTATAAAGAAAAGTGAACCAAGTTTTTTCAAGAACATATGTTTGATTATTTTATCTTAGTATGTTAAACTTTAAAAAGCATTTTAGAATTAATTCATTGTGGAGCCCTGGGGCTAAGAACCACATGTCACAGGTAACCAAATTAGAAGTCCATGGGTTATGAGATCACAAGCCCCTAGAGAAATATTTAGTGGTATGTTTACTTAATATCAAACAGCATGTGAAGTTTATTTATTAATATGCCTGCAGGTTTCTCTCTAATCCCACTTCTCAGAGATGCTCACACATAGATAGGAAAGCCAGGAGGGGGTGAATTGCCCTGGCACTATTTCCATCTAATAGAATAATGTATCTGTTAAAGAAAAAACTTAGGGTGCAGTACATGCCTTGCTGACCTTGACCAGATCTCTAGTCCTGGTTTCCAGGAGCCTGTTGTGTGCTGCCTACAGAGAGCAGAAAGGCAAGAGCACAGCAACTTCCTCTTAGGGTTATGAATCTTTAAGTGAGGGGAAAATTCATTTTTTAACATCGTCAGAAGAGCAATTGCTCTCAGCTAAGCAATGAGAAAGCGATTCACCCATCCCTCCTCACCCGTGCTGCAGTAACAGAGCCTGGTGGGAGGAATTCTGCAGAGGGAAATCTTCTCCCTTGCCCTCGTTCATGGAGTGGAGCTCCAGTCCCATTCGGATCCCAGCCAGGGAGGAGCTGGCTTGGCTCCCCTGTGCTCAGGGGTCAGCACTGCTGCCTGCCCCCAGCACCTGCAGGACATCCCCACAGCCCTGGGGACATCCCAAACCCTGAGCTGTGCTCTGTGCAGGGTTAGGGACATCCCAAACCCTGAGCTGTGCTCTGCCCAGGGCTTGGGAGGTGTGCAGAGTTGGGGACATCCCAAACCCTGAGCTGTGCTCTGTGCAGAGTTGGGGACATCCCAAACCCAGAGCTGTGCTCTGTGCAGGGTTAGGGACATCCCAAACCCTGAGCTGTGCTCTGCCCAGGGTTAAGGACATCCCAAACCCTGAGCTGTGCTCTGCCCAGGGTTAGGGACATCCCAAACCCAGAGCTGTGCTCTGCCCAGGGCTGGGGTGGTACAGAGTTCTGTCCCCCTGTGTTGTGCTTGTCTCTGCTGTCCAGGGCTCTGAATTCCTGAGGCAGCATTGCCATGGACACAGTGCTCAGGAGCTCTTGGGTGTCCTCCCAGACCTGCCGCTAACCCACTGATTTTTATGGGTGTCTCTGTATCACAGGAACACTAACATTTACCTCCTTAATGGAGCATTTTTGGATTTACCGACAACAATTTTTAGGTACGAGCAAGAGGTGCTAGCTAGTTTATCACATTGCTGAAGTACTGGGACAGATTGCTTGTGTTTGCCAGAGTCACTTCAGCCTTCTTGATCATTTAGTGTCCTATTTATGCACTAGATAAAGCATTAGGTCGAGGCATTGCTGAAAAAAATTGCATCAAAGCTATCCTTCTCTTGTTCAATCTGCAGCACATCTCTACCTTAAATGTTAATAGGCACCTGCCTGGATTTACTCTGAGTTTATAATTATTAAGCTCATAGTAAGCCTGAAAATTAAAGGCAAGAGGAGAGGTATTTTACATTCTTGTTAAAATGTCAGAGCTTGGGAAGGTTTTCCAAAACGCTGAGCTCTCTGTCTCGTGTGTCAAGGGCTGTTAGCAGCGTGGGTGCCGAGGCGCTCTGGACACCTCCAGACAGATTCCATCAAGCTCCTATCTGTTCGAAGCTGCAGTGCTTGCATTTGGATTCGATATCTAACAATAATGTGGTATTTTATAAACATTAGTGGGCCTGATTTTGCACTGGTCAGCAGAGGTAAGAAGTAGGTACTTTTGGAAAACAATAAAAAAGGAATTGGAACTGTCTCAGTAAATAGTGCAAATTGTAAATTTCCCAAAGATGCAGCCTTTTGCTCAGGCATAAGAAAATAAAGCTGGCAATTACAATATTGAGGAATTGCACAAGCTGCTTCTGCAGTTAAGGCCTAATATTTACTTGACAATACCTTTATATTATTATATATAGCATTATGTCCTTTTAATATATAGAATTGCAATTTCTCCTTTCTGTTGCAACAGGAAAAAAATCACCTACAATCTCTGTAAATGGAGTAAACCCATGAATTTTCTGACTCTTTACATCAGTGATGATCTTAATTTTTTTTTTTTTTTAAATCTACCGATAATGCTTTAAAGAAATAAGTGGAATATTCATGTTAGGAGAAGTAGAGGAACTTGGTTGAAATCTGGAAACTGATCTTCACAGGCCAATTTCCCAACCTTTTTTTGGTATGGCCTTGCCTGAGGAATGTGCTCCCTCTTTTTTCTGAGACAAGTTCCCTAAAACCACAGATAGAGGAAATGTTGAAGTTCTGAAAGGTGATTTCAAGGAATGGAGTAACTTGTGTCTCCAAAGCCCCAGTCTGATGAAAATATCATAGCTCTACCGCTGAGCACCTGTTTCAGGGTGTCATTTTTGGCAAGGAAGCTTGGTGAATATTGATGTTTAACACATTCCACATTTTACCCCAGCTATGGAACTTGGTTTCAAACAATATTGTCTTTCATCCAGAGATACTTTGTAAGTGACAAATACATATTTTTGAGATGAATAGTGAAAGCCAGACAGATATAATCACATTTAGCTATTTGACGAGGTGACCTGCTTTTCAGAAAAGTCAGTCATGGTTTTTGGTTTTTTTTTTGTAACCTGTGGTGGCTGAGAGCATTTTGAATATTGAAACTCAGTGCCAATGCACATTAATTTGAATTAGGATTTGTTTGTGTGGAATTGTAGAGTAAAATGTGGTTGAATTACCAGCTATGACTTAGCTATCATAGTGTAAAAAGTTGAAGGGATGCAATTGTAAGGACTTTTCTTCTCTTTCAAAATTCATCTTGTCACACTGATCTGGTTTAATTTTTGCATTTGGCATTGTCTATGTAGTGTGCCTACTCACCCTGTGAGCTATATATTTTTCAATGTTTTTTTCTTATAATTTGTGGTTCTTTGGTTTTCTGAGTTTTGATGAGTTTGCAAATCTTCCTTGCAATAGTTATTGATTATTGTGCACCTTGCAGCTTTCGTTATTAGGTAAAGTCTGGTTTCAGTGAAGGGAAGCACTTATGAAGTGAGGGAAAAGGCATCTGCAGAGATCTGCTCCATCAGTGAGTGAAATGCTTCTAGAGTTCTCTTCTGCCTCCACTAAAGCAGAGCCCAGTTGGTGCTATGGCTGACCAACATTTTCTGTTTATTTTTGTGATTATTCTGTATTTGTATATTTGCTTTTTGCCCAGCTCATATCTACCCCAGAAGCAAATGAGCTTTTTGCAGGCACTGTCCCTGCTGTGTTATCAGAGCAGTGCTCCTGGCAGTTTGGGTTGGAGAGGTGGACAAAGGGAATATTCTGTTAGGTGTGTTCTGCACAGACAGAGTGCTCAGTTGTCTGCAGAGCTGTCCTTTGTCTTCAGCTGCTGATGTGGCTGCACAGTTAACCTGTTGGTTGTTGGGAATTTGCACAGAAAGTGGAACTAAGAGCTGCACTTCAGACTGGGATAGCTGCGTTGCATCTTCTTAGGAGTTAGAAAAGCTGTTATTCACAATAAATTAAATTTCTAATGAAAGCAAAAGGAACAGCCTTAAGAAGAAACAATTTAGAAATTTTTTTTTTGTTTTTGTGAAGGAGATAGGAGAGCTCCTTTTATCTTTTGTTTGTACATTACCTAGACCATCTAGAGCATGTCATGTGATCTATGATGGATGCTTTTGCTTTAGAAAAACACCTTAAAGAGCTCAAAACTCTCTTTGAGCTTGTACATGCAGACAGCCTTGGCTTGCAAATAGAATCTGTCTCGAGGAACTCTCAGCATAATTTCCATCTGTCAAGCACCAGTATTAAGACCCCTTAGATGTTCTGGAGTTTCCATTTCCATGGGAAATTTCAGCATTTCTACAATAATACCAGAATTTAATTTTTTTTTTTTTTTTTTAAAACTTCCTTGGACTAGAAATACTAAAATAGGTACTGATCTGATACTTTTGCCATTATAACATACACACACAAGGAGATCTGGAGTTCAACAGTCTAATCCATCTTTCTAATCCAGATGAATTCATTCCACCGAAATACATCTGAGCCATACAATTGCTATGACAAACCAATCAGCTCTTCCTTGCTGGGCAATCTGTGCTGCACAAAAACACAGATGAAGATGGAGAGCAGCAGGAAGGTCAGACTCCAGTAATACTTCAGTATTGGTGCAAACGTAGATTTCTTCTCTCTGCAGTATTTCTGTGGTAGGATTTTTCTGGGACACCTTGGTTATTTAGTTAGCACCAAATGGGCATCACTTCTCTCTCCTTGTACAAGTGTAGGGTTTACCTCAAATCAATTGTTCTCCAGAAATAAGGGCAAGGCAGCGCAATGCACAAATGGCATGGAACCCAAAAGTAAAAGTTTTCTGATTTCTTTAATGGCTTGCAGCAACTATTACAGACCATATTCTAATGCTCTAATTCAGTAGTGGAAGATCTTTAATAGCCCAAAAACAGCACAGTGACTTCACAGTGACTGTGCAGGGCGTAGGTGTCACAGGTGGAAATTCCCTTCTGGATGAGGTGTTGTGGTGAATTAGTATTTCTGAGCAGAGGCAATGTACAGCAGGAGAAGGAGAAACACTGCACTCTAAATAACAGAGATGGGGAGTGTCATCATTAGTCTGAAATGCACAAATTATCATCTCATAACTATGAGTTATAGAAGCTTTACTCATCAGGTATTTGTAAGAGTCTGTTTTGGTTTTTTTTTTTACACCTCCACGAGCTTTGCAAGCAATGCTGATATTTTTTCTTTGAGTGACAAAGTTACAGGAACTTATACTGAAAGAGAAAAAAATAGAAAAAAACCCGAAAAAGACAAATTAAAAAAACTCTGTTGACAAATTGATTAATTCTTCTTACAAAGCTCATCAGAGATGACAGCACTACTACTGATTTAAATTGTATCAGTCTAAAACCTGTCCTGCCAAATGTGCTGTCAGATTCCAAATATTTGATATTTGATTAGAGAGAAGTCTGTTGTTTCCAAGTGAGAGAGCTTTAACAATGATTTGTGTTACATTTCACATACTTTTAGCCTTCCTGTTATAAAAACCCCACGTTGTTCTGCAAAAACTGTTAGGGAGTGCATGACAAATTGCTGGGGTTTTTGAAATTAGCTGGTGAATAAGCAAAATTTCAAAAGGAGATCTTTTCCTTTCTAGCGAATGCTTTGTAAGTTTATTTGCCAAGTGTGGTTAAGCTGTAATTATTTATGATACAGCGTTATGCAAGACTTAGCTGAACATTCCTCAGAGTAGTTTGCACAATTCAGGAGCGAGGTAGTGGAATTACCTCCTACTGCTCTCAGTTGTAGTTGTACACATTTATTGTATGCCTGCTTTAGTTTTTAAGGTCTTAGTGACTGTAGAACTCTGCCATTAAATTGAGATATTCCAATGGAAACTGAGTCTGTTGTATTTGAAAGAAGGCAAGGTTTACAAATGTTACTGTATTCAAAATAGTTATTCTGTGTGATGGTAATTGTCAATGGGTGTGACATGGGGAAATACAAATTAGTGCATCATGTATAATTGTGGATAATTTAGCTGAAGTGGAGTAATTATAGATTTGGGGTGAATTTTGTCCTGATTTGTAGCATATAAATAAGAATGGATAGGGAGCTTTCCTGTCTACCATTTTCCAGATATTTCTGCCATTTCAGGAAAATGAAGATGGGAGGTTGAGATGTCTAAACACAACTGCCTAGTGGTGTTTTAGGGGCTACAGGCCATGAGGGGTGCCTGCACAGACTGCCTGTGCCCTGGCAGAAGTGGAGAGCTGTGTCCTCTGGGACTGGCAGCTGAGGGAGATGCAGGCCTCCTCTGTGTGACTGAAATGATGCTAAACCCAGCTATCCTCGAAGGAAATGTTTGCATGGCTTCTACCAAGTGTTTGGAAAATAGGCAGCTTAGTTTCTAAGTACATGTATAGATGACTGATTTTGTATGCTCTCTGATTTTTTCAATACTTGCTATTATATTAGTTTATATAAACTTACATTTTCATCTTAAGGAAGCTGATAAATATTTTTTTAAAATTTATTTTATTCACCTTTGGTGCAAAAGGTAAATAAAATAAATTATCCCTAGGAGGCTGTCCTTGCAGGAAACACAGCATTCGCTTTGTACCTCGATTACCCTTGCCTTATCCAGTGGAAAAGCAAACTTATTTGGTCTTCTTTAAAATGTAGTTAAGGCAAGATAAGTAATATGGCTTTGCACAGTCTGTGTGTGTAATGGATTGTGACCAAGGTCCCCTGACACCAAGTTTGTGGCTTAACCACAAGACCATTGTCTTCTATTAAAGAAATGTTAACCTCAGAGAAGTGCAGGAGTCTATAAGCTTTCTTATCATTCAAAGTCTGCCTTAATGAGCTGTGGTGGCTGATTTATCAGCGAAGAGGAGGCACCGTGGAGGAGCCTGCAAAGCAGTGAGAGACATGGGCTAACCAACACTGTTCTTTCATTTCTTATTAGTGAGTAAAAGTGGTGAGATGACGTGCTAATTTGAGGGAAAGTATTTCCTCAAGCATTTTTCACATCTCTCTCTCTCCATCCTGTGTCTGTCTCGCTGACCACTGGGCAATCAATATTCTTACAATGAGTACTACAAGTCTAGGGTATGGAAATAAAAAAAATCTGTAAAGATAAGGGAAACGTCCTTAAGATTGCAGCTGATTGTTATCCATCACTAATATCAGAACCTTCCTCGTGGATGCTGAGAGTTTTACCGAAGGCCTGGGGTTTGCTGAGTGCTCTCTTTAGCTCTCTCCGTTCCACCCTTGAGCAGAGCAGTTCTGGAAGCCAAGGAGTCCATGAGGAGGCACAAGTGCCTGAGAGCTGGCACAGTTTAATGCTGTTAAGGAAACATATTTCAAGATTCTTCAGCCAGTGTAGTGTTACCTAAAATGGGCTTGCCCTCTAGTGTCAGGAAAACTGAAAGGTGATCTCGCTTGCATCGGTTTTGTTATCTCAAGGATTCTTTCTGATTTCAAGTGGTGGAGCTGCTGCTTTGCAGTGTGTGGCTTGTCAGGCCAAACCCAAGCAGGAGCAAACATCTCAAACAGTGTGGCTCCTCAGAGGCTAGCAAGTGCCATCTCTTTGCAAGTGACATTTAAAGAACTTACTATTTTACCCCATTGCTGTTTACTGTTATTTTCAAAAATCTCTTAAAAATATTTAAGTGAGGAAAAACACTGCAACGTGAGTTTGGTTCATGTTTGTGTGATTAGAAGGCAGTTGATATCAGGTTTAAACCTCCTGTGTGAAAAGGTGCCACACTAAAACTGGCAATAAATGAGATGGAGGATTCTCTGCACAGTGGGTGTGCTACAAAACCAGGACTGTGACCACATTGCTGAGTTTGACTCAAGTGCTGCAAACAGAGTCCCAGACTCCAACCCCCATCTCCTCCTCTGGAAAAAGCCCAAATCCCAAACTGTCCGAGGTAACGAGAGAAGGAATCAAACCAGAGAGAATAGTCTATTCCAGCTGAAGGAACCAAGATGCTTCCTGGCTGATTCTGTGGCACAGAAGGAATGAGATCATGTCCTCCAATCTGCAGCACCCCAGGGCATTGTTTAGTTTCTGATAAGTTCATTTTGGTCATGGCAAAATGTTGCCCTACAATGCCCAACATGTAAATATATTTATCTCTTAGGATTTCATTAAATATCTGCTGTTATAATGGCAAAATGGGAAATTCTCAAATTCTCAAATATAATGTATATAAACATAATATTGGTATATCTCAGAAAATAATAACCTCAGATTTTAAAGAATCAATATGGACTTCTCTAGTTTGAAAAACAAATTATTTTTTAAAGTAGCATTTCCCTGCAAACTTTTTTAAGAAGATAGCTTTTTTTTTTTCCCCTTGTTGGAAAATGGTTCTCTCAAACAAAAAATTTGTAGACTAGTTCTGCTTATAGGCTTATCATTGACCAGAAAGGGTCCTGGGAAGGAGGAAGAGCAGCTGAGGCCTCATTCATTGCTTGTTTTGCAAGGTGTCCATGGTTTGCCTAGGATGGGAGTGCTGTGCCTCACCTCTACCATCTGAAGCATCCAGTCCAAGAAATTTAAACAATGAGATGAAGGTGAACCAAATTTTCTCCATCCATATTATTCACTCTCACCACTGCAGTAATAGTAATGAGCTCTATTACCATGTAAATTGTCTATTAAATTAAGAGATTCATTTTAAACTCCTTATTTTCTCTGCACCTACAAGAGAATCGTCATCTTCCTTGCTCTAAGTGGCTCAGTATTTAGTGTAGGGGCATATTTCCTGTCAAGTCATTGTTTTAGAAATATCTATTTCTAATTCCTTGTCCTTTTATTTATGATCTTGCTACATTTTTTTATCTGTCTGTGTTTGTTTATTTTTTATTTGACATTCAATGAATTTGCTCTACCTCTGTCTTTTTAGTACTGGCTGATGTTTTATAACATATTGATTCCCAATATTTTAAACTGACCCTCTGTTGATATGAGGATCACGCTGGGAAGTAAGATGTTTACATCTTGCTATGAATAGCAGATAAAATAATAAGGGTTGTCAAAAGCTGAGAAATAAAGTATACTGGGTTCTTGTTTGCTCTCAGGGATGTATGGCTGTGCAACTCAGAGCTAGCAAAGTTCAGAATTCAAGGCAGGTAGTTATGGACTCCAATTTTCTCTTTAATAATTTTTTTTTTTTTTTTTAATAAAAGAAAAATAATATCAGTCTCCAGGACTGTAATTTCCCCACAATGTTGCATGGCAATAGTGGCTTCACCAGTGATTTTCTCCTATAGTTTTACAGGTAGTTTCTTTATAAATAATCCATGTTCTAATGAGCACATAAATGAAGCAAACAACTTTCTTTCCTCATTGTATTTGATCCTGTTGACTAATTAGGGAAAGAATATGCAGAGATATTGACACAGATTTCTACTGGTTTCACTTAAAACTTTCACCCATATAAAGGCTTTTTTTTTTAAACTATCTTTTTAAATTGCAACCATTTCCTATTGAATTTAATTCCTTCTGGTGTTTACTGCAGCAACATTAATCATGATGAACTCGTCCTGTATTTAATTTTGATGCAATTTCAGTATATACTATTTGTGAATTAAAATACTTATTTTGTAGACAGTGAAAAATTATTTACTGATTATAGCACAACCGTGTGTGCGTGTAGATATAGATATATTGTATACATTAACGGTGACATGTAATTTAAATCTGCACATTTTGCATTATTCAGTAGTTGCATGCCAGCTGCTTTTCTTTTGTACTTTGTGATTAATTTCATTGTTGGTAGATTTTATGTTTCTGAAGAGTCTTTCACAGAACCTACACAGGATTCAATGAAGGGAATATGAATACACAGTTGTCAGTGATGTTTTAGTCTGATCTACAGTGCTAAAGTTCAATGGTCAGAGCTACAGCATAATGAGGGAGGAAGAAAAAAATCAACTGTGGCATTATTTTCAAAGAATACTTGATTGACTTTTATCACATAACTAAAAAGAATTAATCCTTCCCCTCGCCCTTTTTTAATTTCCACAGCAATAGTTTGTCTGCCTAATAGAAACAAATGCCAGGTAGGGGAGTGCTTTGTCTGGATTTGCATGTGCGCTCTGCACGCAGCCTTCAGCTCGGGAGAGCACAGAGCTGCTGTGTGCGACTGAGAGTTCCAAAGCTGAGATCTCAAACCATGTAGATATGTTTTATATATCGCATTTTTGCTTGCTTTGTCAGGACAGCTTGAAATAAGAGCATGTGGAAAGAAAAAAAAGCCAGAAGTTGTAAGCATGAAAAAAAAAATCACAGCTCTCAAACACCAGCAGCAATTATAAGTTCTAAAGTTCTGTCTTTTGTGTTTGTTTTTAAAAGCAATTTCGTAAACTACAAAATTTTGGAGTACTCTAGTCAGGGAAGTTGCAGGTAGAATTTATACTACATTTCTCAAAAGACATAAATTCCCCTTTTTTGTAAAGCATTAAGTCCCTCCCTTAATTAAGCCTTCTGGGGTTTAAATGTGTTGATCTCATTTTAAACTGAGCTCAGCACAATTAGACACACTGAGAAGATAGCAGATAATCAGCACATACAAAAACATTTCAGACATAAATGCTTCATCCTGCCAGGCCCAAAATTACTATTTCAGGTTGTTTTTTTTTTTTCTTTTTGGGAGGTGGGGAGGGGGGGCAGGGAGGGGAGAAAGAGAAAGGAAAAAAATTGATTATTTTCAGCTCGTCATACATCTCATTTGTAGTGGGTCAGACCTTCCCCATTCACAATTACCACTAGTTAATCTTATCAGAGAAAAATTCAATTACATTTATCAAGGTTATTCCATACACTCAAGTTATTGCCTCAGAAAAATCGGGTTTCAGTGTTAAGAATGTCAGCATTGTGTATGTGTATGGGGTTTGGCTTTCTTCCCCCCCTATCTTTAAAAAATAAATAATTAAATCCTGCTTTTACACTGACGTTACTAATATATAGTTATAATAAAGTAATATTTGACAGCTTTGTAAAAGGGATCATTAATACATAGATTATGGAAGTTTAGGAGGGAGGCTCATAACTGTTAATAGACTTCAATTCTCAGCCTACACTGACATTTTAAAAAATCTAGTTTCAAATTTGATAACAGATTACCAGCTAGGCTGGGAGCCAGCCACCTGATTAAGGCAATTTAAATGCTTGCAAAGTGGTGAGATTAAAATCAAATAAGTGCCGATTTTTTCCCTGCTTCACTTATCTTTCCCTGGATTCGTTCCTTAACTACCAGGTGGCAGAGGACTCTGGGTAATTTTCCTCTGCGCCAATTACCCCAGGATGGTTTTTAGGGTGAAGCAGAATAATTACTGCACTATCAATCCAAAATGGGCTGCTTAATGTGTTTAAGAGAGATTTTGAGCCTTAGCAGGGAGGCTGCCTGAAGCGTGCTCTGCTCGCGGTGCCAAAGCCGCTCGGCCTGCGCGGGTAGTTAACTGTTCACGGAGAAGGCAGCACACACCCAAGGTGAAAGAAAACAAGGAAAACTCCTGGGAAGCTGTGGGAAAGTTAATGAGCTGCTTCCAACGCGTGGCAGGCTGCAGTTGCAGGTGGCTGACAAAGCTAGGCAGGTTAAGAAAATAATATTTATCATCCAGCTGCCAGGACCATCTTTATCAAAAGTCTCTCTAAAATCCATACACCATGCAGAAAAATGGGTTTGAAACAACAACAAACAGCAACAAAAAAGGTGTACGAGGGATAAAATGAGGAGAAAAATGCCGTGGATGAAGCAGTGTATCCTTGGTGGGTCATTTGCAAAGCTTTGTGGGGAGCTGATCTGATACGAGGACACATTGATTTTAATTCCCCCCAAACAGGAGGAGGGATGGGTTTGTGGCTGGAGTGCAGGAGGGAGAGCTGAGCTCTCTGGGCTGTGCCGCAGGGCTGTGCTGGGCCAGGGAGCAGTGCCTGCTGCAGCCCGGCTTGAATTTGGGTTTAATTGGTGCTGTGCTGCACACGGAGGTGCTCTCCAGATGCTCCTCCATTGATGCTCTCTAGATGGGAGCCAGCTTCCCTCCCCCTAATCCTGGGACTGCTAGCGAGAAATTTGGCAGGAATTCCTCACTTTGCAGCTTTCTCCCTGCACAGCGCAGGGAAAGTAACACTTGGCGCAGGCACGGCACAAGAAATAACTCGTTAATTATTGGTTCATTAAAGCGTTTGAAGATCATGGGTGTAATGGCAATACAGAAAAGCTCAAGTGCAAGGTGAAGAAGTGGTATGTTCTGTTATCAGACTGGTGTGTGGTGGGGGAGGGATGGAAGAGGAGAGCAGGGCTTAGGCTCAGCTGAGACTCTGAAATGACATTACTAAAGAGTATACTGTAGCAGCCACAAATTAAGTATTATCTTCCATCTGGCGACTCTGCACTTGATTTCTTTAATTATTATTATCTGAATATAAGTTGTGAGTTTTAGCCAAGGATTCTGGAAGGTTGTTGTTAGAAACAGAGAGATAATTTTTTAAAAATCATTGTAATTGTGAAGGGATTGCTGCTGTTTCTTGCCTTTCAGTGATTTGCTTACACAGTTTTCCATATGATCTCTACCTACTTGATGTACCAAGCTTTTTTACTATTTAATGAAAAATTGATCTGTGATTTTGCTTAGCAGATAGTTTGGATAATGTGAGTTAAAATGTTCATTTTTAAAGAGAAAGTCTCTATTCTGAAATTGTTTCAAGGTGCTCAATGACCTCAAGTGGACTTCACATATATCTAAAAATCACCAGACACTCCACCAAGATGTTGAGCACCTCCCAGCAGCACAGGGTATGGGTGCACATTTGTACTGAGGCTGTGTAGTTTATGGGTTCATATTCCAGTCCCATTTCCCATTTCCCGTGCAGAGCTGTTCTACACGTGCTCCCACTCGCACTGCCTCCCTCCAGCAGTGCAGTGCCCTCCCAGGAGCAGGAGGGTGGAGGGGAGGAAGGTCAGCTCTGTGGTTTAGATGGCAATTTTTAAGCTGACCCTGTTTTAAATCACAGCAGTCTCACCTGCCACTGGAAACTGTTCATGTCCATCCTGCCAGATGTGACAGTTTATGCAGAAGTGTCTTGTAAGACATTGGCAATCCATTTAAAGATTATCACATGAAACCATATTTACTTCAGAGGCCCGTAATAATTACACCTTCACTTGAAAAATCCCTAGGACTTTAGCTGCTGTGCCACAGATTTATACTCAAACATTCTCATTTGATGCGCAAAGTGTGAAGTACTCTTTAGTGGCAAGACAATTATCTGATTCTACTAATAAATGAATGCACTAGTAGTCATTTTTAATTGAACAATTATAGGATATTGCACTGTCAGTTGATTATAGAAGTCATTTCATAAATGTCAAAAATCTCTTTAAACGAATTATGGAGCTCCAAAATAACTCCGGCAATCAGCCAGCAATAACACAATAATCTGTTTACCCTGTTGTCAGGCAAACCACCGCCATATTTTTTTTCCTTTTGAGGGGGAACTGAATCTTAAGGATTATACTTCTGCTCAGGCTGCAGCAGCTACCGAAGCTTTGATTAATACAGATCATGAGTGTTGTCAAGTGCTCTGACATGTATTAAATAGCAAGAGAAATTAAAGTTGTTTCAGAGAGGTGTCAATTGCAAACAGGAGGACAGATCTCCTCTCTGAGCAAAGGAGGTGGAAGCGTGAAAGGTGCTTCTAACATGTTCCCATTTTCAGATGTGTCAGTTGACTTCAATTTTTGTTTTGATGTTGAACATGAATACCAATCCTTTTCTGTTGTTATGGGATAATCTATTTCCTCTCTCTTCCTCATTGTATGTACAAATGAGGAGCAGGCCAGGTCTGCTTCTCTCGATGAACACCTGTGTTCATGAATGTTAGTCACTGTTTATCTGCCTCCTCATATGAATGACGACAAGAATTTGGCTCACAATTGTTATGGATATGGCAGGTCCTTCTCTAGTGGATTGGATCACTTTCTTTCCTGGAGTTGGGTAACATATAATAGTCCCAAGAGTAATTTGGGTGTCTGCAAGGATGGGTTCCAGTCATACCAAAGACCTACTCTGACCAGGGAGAGGTAAACAGAGAGCACCAAAATAAGAGGTTGTGGACCATTGCTGTACAGGAAACTTTTGCTTGCTGAGAGACAAAGGAAGGGGAAGCGTTCTAGACCTTTTGCTTTTCATCAAAATTAATTGTGTTACTCGTAAGTTTACTAATAATAAAAAGCTTTGAAACAACATGCAGGTGAAATGGAATCAAAAGTAGAATTAAAAGAAATATGTTTTGGGAAGTATTCACTTTCTGGAGATTTTAGGTGTGTTGTCAGGGTGAGGGCTGTTCGGGTACACTGTTTTAAGTTCTCAATTCCAGACACCTCTAGTCTGAATAAATTTAACAGGATTCTACTACTTGAAACCATTTTTGGAAATCTGACACCTGATTCTAAAGCTGGTCATTTCAAAATGAGTGATCTTGAAATAGTAGATCATATTTGGGGAGCTGATGGTAGTAGAATAGATTTACTGCTGGTATATGACAAAATCTTTAATCTCTTTTAATCCTTAGCAATATATGAAAGATACCTGCAGCTTTGGCTCTGTTTCTTGACATATTCATATTTTCAAACGTTGAAAACTGAAATCCTCTGAAATCAAACTCTGAGTGGGGCTGACAAGAATAAGAGAATTTCAGTCCTAGATAGAGTGGCAGGAAACTTTGGTGTGGAGACTGTGTGACCTCATGATGTGTCAAGGGAGGCACCACCGCGGGAGCAGGAGAGCAGTGGCCTTTATTGTCTGTGATCCTCTGCCAGCCCTGCAGGGGCTAGCCCAGAGGGAGTTTTGGGAATGGAGCCAGGGGCATTATGCAGATTCCGTGTCACCATCACCCCGTGCAGGCTCGGTGTCCCTGTGGCCGTGGCCGTGGCCATCCTCCCAGCTCTGGAGCCGGCAGGAGTCAAACCGGAGCACATCTGACCTGTTTCTCACATTTGCCACATGAGCACTGCTTGTTGCCATCAAACAGAACAGATTCAGAGAAGCTAATGGGGGTCTGAGGAGTGGTCTGGGTGTGATTGATTGATCGCTGGACCCTGAGCCAGATAACAATGAGCGCTCATGTTCATGTGCAGCAGTTTGGGTCAGCAGCCCTGCAGTGGCTTGGTGTGATAGGATGTGGTGTGAGCACCAGGTTGGCCACACCTGGCCCTTTAGGTTTTTAAACAATAAACACCAGTTTTCTGTCCCTGGCAGGCAAGGTGTGTACAGGAGAGAGTACATCCCTATTTGCTGTGCATTTCCTGAGATGAATGCATCTCTGCTATTACTGTGCTGGCTCTAAAGGATGGAATGGTCAAAAGCGTGTGGTTAGACAGAAAAATGAAAATGAATAGAAATAATCAGATATTAATAAGGAAATAGCAGAAAACCAAGACTAATATTTATTTCACTTTTATTGTGAGGTTTTTTATTTATGGTTTAGGTAATTTAAGGTAAGCAGGATGGCATTTTGCTTGATGAAGCTGTGGCCCAAGAAAACTGCAGATCTGCTCCTTCCCTGCCTTACACCTGTGTCACCATGTATGTCTTTGCCAGGTCTGTGCCAAACATGGACAATTTGGCAGCTTTCTCGCACACACTATGTTCTGAATTTAACTGACTACACAAAGTGCAAGGCAGTCAAGAAGCAGCCTCTGACATTTTTAATTGGCATTGAATTTAAGTCGTCATTAATTATGCTGCTTTAAAGGCAGCTTTATTCCTTTAAACTGCCATGCATGCTATTCAAAACTCTTGCAGGGATCCATCCCTGCTATCTGTCTTGGCTAGTAGGATTAAGCCCTTATGGCTAGTAGGTGGCTGAGACCTTACCATATGTTGCTGGTAGACAGCAGCAAAGCTTTACCCTGTGATAAGCATACTAAAAGCAATCTGTTGGGCTTTTTTTCTTTCCTTGGTTTTTTTGTTGGGTTTTTTTTTTTTTTTACATATATATAATACACCAGCACGTGGTTAATTGGCATTCATATTATTAAACTAACTTGTAAATAATGTGATTCTCTCAGGAATCACATCAGTTGTACTGTGAGTAAGTTTAGATTTCAAAGGTGCCACAGTGCCTCATTCTGCATTGACGGAATTGAACAGCATTAACCTTTTCACTTACACTAACAAAGACAAGTTAAGACAAGATGTGCTATGACTACTGCACATCTATGTTTTGTTTTTGCCCAGGGCTTTGTACAATTACCCAGCACTTCAGAGCTAATATTGGTTGGATGTTTACCTTCCCTTCCCTTCCCCTTTCGATATTTCTACAAAATGACAAAACCTCATATTTCAACCAAAAAATAACCAGTTACATAATAAATATGTTCTCTTTAGGAAGGGGGAAAAAAGGTTAAAAATACATCCCAGGCACTTTTAAAGAGATCTAGCAATAAGAAAAACAGATTCTGCAGTAAGCTTCAGCTAGCATTTTCTCAATGCAGACCATTGTGCTGTCGTTCTAAATTCCAAAGTGCATACAATATGGTATTGATAGCAAGGAAACACCATGCTGTGCATGTATTCCAGAAAATAAGGAAAAAACAAAATCCTCAACGTCTTCCAAGCAAAGAAACCTATTTTATTTATCTATTAAGATGCAGATTCTTTATATATGCGTAACTAAGGAGTTCAGATAGTATCAGTATTACTTGATGTTAGACAACAATTGCAGTGAAGGTAGTGAAGTGCCTCTCCAAAATCTGGCTGGGTCTGGTGGCACATAAACTGTAGCAGATCTTGTGTCTCTCTCTGGGAGGTCCTGAAAGTTTCATGCTCTGGACAGCAACCAGGAGCACTGGCTTGGCTCACAGTAATGCTGACATCTATGATTCCACGCACCTGGATCATTGAAAAGTCTGTATCTCTGCCTTGACCTGTGGAGACTCCAAACTGCCTCTGACATAAATGTCTGTATTGTGAAAACAGTATTATTCAACATATTCAACGTTCTTCAGAGACTAAGTAGAAGAGTGAATATAATCTTGATAATTGGTGAATTAGCACAGTAAACCAATGCATTATTCATTAGGTAGTTACCAAAATACCACATCACAGGATCTTGCAGGGAAGACAGCATTAGCATATTGTAGGACTGACCATTCAATGCCTTTCATAAACGCTAGTGAATCCACCAGAGTCTAGAAAGATCTGAGATAGAGCTTACACAGAAAAGCACCCAGATCCCACAATTTCCCCTGTAAGACTAAGAATAAAAAATGTTCTTTCATCTGAAACATGGATCAACCTGTATGAATTTATAGCACAGACTGTAGTTATGATGTATCATGTCTGTCATCTTAAAATTGATCTAAATTTTAGTAGATCTACCATGGTTGAAGTGATAAGAAGAGAGATTGGCAATGCTTTAAGGGTAGATAAAGGCAAGATATAGCCTTAGTTGCCTTGATGGATATCTCTGAGGAAACAATTTGTTCATTGGGTAGCCAGTTTTTTGTGTCAACATTAGTGTGTGCTTGTAAAGCAGCAAGAACTAGTGAGAGAAACAGATTAAAGGTGCACCACTAAAACCAGATTACCTCACCAAGAGACAACATTATTTAATTAAAATGAACTTTACACCATGTCAACTCCTGTACTGAATAAAAATAGGGAAGTGGAATGTAAAGGATGAGGACTTAAGGGATACAGAAATTTTAGTCTGGCATCTCTGTATCGTTTTCATCTTGCTGAAAAGCATGAGGTATTGACAATTCTTTGAACTTGATTCAGTCTAACTGACTTTCAGGGAACATCTGGTTCAAGTCTGCTAGGCTCTGTTTATAATGAGGGTAGAGGCACCTCCCAAGGAGGTTAATCTCCCATATTCTAATTTTCCTATCCTACTAATGATGCAATTAATCGTGTTCTTGAGCTGCCTGTTTCCCTTGACTTCAGAAAAAGTATAGACAAGTAACTTTAAATATCTAGAAGTAAGACACCTAAAGCTGGGTGAGTTGAATGCTGTCTTCAAAATGTGGATTATGGGTTGGATATGCAACTCCGTTAACGAGGGAGAGATGTTTTTTCTGCCTGTAATAAAAAAATATGCAGCTCACATCCTTTTGTTCCTGAACGTGTGATAACTTTGATTAAACTACCAGATTAAATGCTCTTGGTTTAGATTTTAAACTTGTTTCAAACAAGGTTAGATGGCATTTAAGTTCCATATCACTGTGTCTCCAGTAATGAAAATTAGTCTAATAGGCTCAGGCACCCATTATTCAGGCTAAATTAGCTTCCTGGGAGAGATCCCTGTAAAGTAGCCATCATGATGAAGAATGTACCAATTAAAAAAAGTAAACCGACCTCTGATTATTGACATATTCTGAATTTCTTTTAAACCTTTTTCTCTTCTGCAACCTTCTGTTTGTTACAGAATATTGGGCACTATCAAATACAGAGAAGCATAAATAAATGTTGAAGAGAAAGGAGGGAATTTCCTTATGCCTTGTTATTGCCACTGTTTTGACTCTATATTGGATTATTCTTGAAGGAATAACCTTCTTCCTAGACCTCCCTGGAGATCAGAGAGTTCCTCCTCTTCCCCACTGCCTGCCACTGGATGATACATCCTGACTACAGGGGTTGCTTGCATGGAAAAGTAATCAAACAAAGGTGCTTAAATTAGATATATATATTAGCAGCCTATTAATGGAATTTAATATCTGGAAGCAGAGAAAACCAAAAGACACTTGGCAAGCCAGCTTTTCAAGAAAGTTATAGAAACATTGCCGTGTTCTGTTTCTGCTGTTGATGTAGTGATTGCTGAGATTACATGGATGATCTCAGAGGCTTTCTTTTGATAGAATTTCTTGTGATTAAATGAGGAAATGGGATTTTGGAAGACCTGGATTGTATATGTAATCGAAGGATGAAATCAGAAACATGCCCTGGATTCAGTTTTGAGGAGCATCTGTCCCATTTTCAGAAGTCGTTTGAACTTAGAGCAGCTTTTGTTGCAGAGATGTAAAACATCAGTCTGGGAACAGCAGAATGGAAATTGTACAAGTGACTTTGCTGCTCCACCTCAAAGTCTACCCCGTCACTTCTGGTGCACCTTCACTGGCAATTTCAATGAGTGTCCTGGTCTTTGCATTGTGAGGGCTGAGGGATGGGTGTGCACATCTGAGAGGTGAGGTTAACGGCAAGGAACTGCATTGGAGCACATACTGATATCTGTATATTTAGGGATGTTTTAGGTGTGCCACGCTGGCATGTCACATAAAGGCCAATTAGTCATGACTTCCAGAAAAAAACAAAATTACTATTCTGAAGAATGGTCCTCAGTGACTTAGGTGGTCCTGACACATCCTGTACCTCCTTTCCACATCTGTGAAATGGGAAAACAACACTTACCTACTTCTAAGAGATGTTTCACTGACTACTTTTTATGAAGCACAAGCCTCCTGTGGAATGAGCGCAAAGTATTACTCTATTTCTTTTTATGAACTTTGTTTTACTGCAATAGGAAAGCTTAAATTATCCATAGAGTTCTTGAGCACATTGGGGAAGCCAAAAGATCCTGATTTTGCCCACTGTGCTCCTGGCAAAGAAAAGACCCAAGGGAGACTCCTAAATGAAAAATATAAACAAAACCCTGAAGCTACTCAGATCCTTAGAAGATTAGATTTTTGAAAATATGTTCTTTATAAGATAAGTTAAATGCATTCTTTTCCTTATTTTTTGCTCTGGTTTGGTCACAGGTTGCTCCAGGCGTCTGAATGAGGGTATTCAATCCCTTGCTTTATTGATCCTGACAGGGACTCATGCTGAGGTGCCCTGCCCTCCCTGGGGCCACCACTAACTGTGGATTTAACAGGTCCAGCAAGGAGAAGGAGAGGTTCCAGAAGCTGTCATTCAGCCTGGGATCCATTTTTCACCCTTTCCTTCTCATCCACCCCTCCATATATTTCATTTTTGTCATTGTGGGCAGTACTTGAATTTCCAGTTGTTCTGCAGAGCTCTTTCAGGGGTGGTGGTTGTGGGGCTTTAGTGAACATCCCACCAGTGGGAAAGTTACCTGAGACAAAACAGTGCTCTTCCTGTCACTCACATGGGCAGGAGACAGGAGAAAGTGCAACTGTGTTTTTATGGGAATTCTTCTTGCCAAGGTAGTTTGGGGGAGTTGGTCATGTAAAAGATAAAGGTAGGTGGTCTAGACATAATTTTTAGATTTTTGACTGCAGAGGCATTTTTGTTTTCTATTTACTGATGCCAATGATTCAGAATTCTGCTGTAACTCTTAAAGTTTAGATTTCAGTAAGTGGCAAACATTCTCACATTTGGATGACAGTGAGGTTTGTTTTTTGATTTTTTTTTTTTGTGGGTGTTGGGGGAAGGTTGTGAAACAATGTGAGGACCATCTGGCTAGGAGCACTGTAGGGATGAGAGGAACTCTGCAGGTTGTGTATACAGGGTGGGAGATCCCCTACCCTGTGATCACAGCAGAAGTAATTGAAGTGTCTAAGTGGAATGGAAAGGAAAATGCCTTTAATTTGGTCCCAAATGTCTGTATTCCATGTATGCCTACTTCTCAGATTGTCACAAATGGGAAATCTATTTCATTCTTCCCACTGGCAAAGAACGCTTCCTATTGGTACTGCTTTCCCACTATCCCTGGACTGTATATTCTTTTCAGAAGACTTGTATTCAAGTGTCACTTCAAGTAATTGAGTGACTACTTCACCAGGAAAAAAAGCGCAGAATCTTAAACAAGTAAATGCAACCTGAGTGAATAAAAAATTAGTGGCTATGTGCTTATGTGCAGTTGTGCAATGGACAGTTCTAATTAACAAATTATTTAAAGAGCATCCTCTCCTGCTTCTTCTCTGGCCTCTGTTCCTTCTCTTCAGCCTCGGCCCAGTGCACATGGGGAGAAATACTTTGTTTCTGCAACTGTCTTGGGCTGTGCTCTGTGAGATGTGCAGCGCAGGAGTGGTAGGATGGGTGCTGGTTGTGTGTTCTGACTCTTTGAGATAAACCAGCTGGAAATGCAGCTGCTTCCTCAGCAGCAGTGGTCAAACCCCATCTTCTCTGCTGCAGTGAGCAGTGCTTGCAGGGAGCTCATCATTCCTTTGTGGCAGCCAGGATGATTTTGCCACCCTTGGTAGGCACTCACACTTGGACAGCAATGTGCTACACGTGTACTCCAAATTCCTGTCACCAGCCAGCTGGATCACAGTGGATCAGAGCTGTGGCTGAAGCTCTGAGCACCACATCACAGTGCCCTTTTTGTCTTGACCATTTGCTGATGAGCTGTGATGTTACAGCTTTGGTTCTGGGTTCATTAGTAGTGGCACAGGGTGATCTACTGCAAGATACTGCACTTGCAGAACAGATCAAATGCATGTGTTCTGTGGATATCAGCAGAATGGGACAGCTTCTCCAGAGTTCATGTTGTCTGAAGATTTTATTTGGTGTCTGTGTTGTATTTATGTTGGAGCACAGTTGTTACCCAGGCCAATGTGAAGTAAGAGAGATGAGAACAGAGGATGCACAGCCTACTGTAACACCTATTACTACAAAATTTAGTCACTAAAACATTTGCATTATGTTCGAGAGGGGAGTGTGAACTTGCACAAGGCCTGTGTTTTTTGTTGTGTGGCCTCAGGGATTTTGATCTGGTACGGAGAAGACCTAGACCTGGGAGCAAGGTGTTGTCACACTGTGGCATTTAAAATACTTTTAGTCTTCTCTGTAGTCTTGGGAAGTAATCTGCTCAGCACTCCTCAGGATGAGCCCCCATGTCCACCTGGGAATAATGCTTCCCTGCTCCGTGGGGATCTGTAAAAGTGAACAGATTACTCACTCATTGTACAGCACTTTAAAGTTAAAAAAAAAAGTGCTACGATTGTAAGTGGTGTTCTCTACATTACATTTCCCATGTAATTACATATTTTTTCCTGAGATTCTAAGATATATTTTAATCTTTCTTACATGTACTGGAACATTATTCTGTCTCTAGCTAAACAGGGTACTGTAGAAGTGTAGGGAAAGAAATTGATCCATCTCCTGTGTTATCCACTCTGTGCTCTTACGATATTTTTGTGAACTGCTTTCATCAAGTTAGTAAGGATTTGTCAAGGTGTTTACCTGTTGGGAATCTCAACGTGATTTCTTGAGGGTGCAATCTGGGGCTGACTTATGTGTTCTCCTCTTCTGCTCTTCTAACTATTCGTACATCAAAGTCTCCACCAGGGTAATTCTTTCAGGCCTGCTCTTTATTCAGCAGTTGCTGTACAAAACAAATGTATGTTGTGCTTAGAGAATGCTGTATTTCATATACATTTATCCACCCAATGAAATGGATACATTAAGCACACATAAGCAGAGATGTCTTTGAGGAAAGCTGTTGGTAGCTTGTGCCTCATACTGCAGAATGCAATATAAAGAGGAGTGTATTGGTGGTGTAAGGCAAAATTAAACAGTGAAAATTTTAGATAAGTATCAGGAAATATTTCTTAATACTGAGTTCAGGCAGTGGAACAGCCTCCCAAGGAGCATGATGGAAAGCCCATTGCCAGTGTCAATTAAAACTAGACTAGTTTTAGAACTGTGGAATATACTGTGGGGAACAATCCTGCACAAGTCTAGATGACCTAATAATTCTTTTCCATCTGTAATACTTATGCCAGAGATTCAAAGTTATGTATTGCAATATGATTTCCTCCTGACTGAGAAAGACTGAAGCATTTTTCTTTCAGGTAGGATTATTTTCACACTATCCAAAGATTTCATACACACTGAAAAACTAGTAGGAGAAAAGAAAGCACAAGCAGGTCTAAGAAATTACCCCACTCAATTTGCACCTGCTGTCTCAGAGTGGCTGTGAAAAGCAACCCCAGACATCACTCCATGGATGACAACTTGAAGCAGATCAGGCCTGACAGAGACTCTGGGCAGGGCAGGGCAATTAATCCTTCGTAGACAGAGATGCTCTTTAAGCAGCAATTCCAGAATTTTTCTTTCTATTGACCACTGCTGAGTCCTGCCTCATCTATACCTGCAGTCATTGCTGGGAAGCCATGGCTGTTGAGAAGGTGAATAACATGAAGTGTCCACTCGTGCAGTTTTGGGGGGAGTGAAATGTTTCTACCACATTTTAGATTTAGGCATTGAGAATAACCAGTGATGCATCACAGAAAGACCTGGTTTTTTTCCCATTTAACAGAGAAAAGGTTAGAGTACTACATCACCTTGCTGCTTCCATTCTGTGCATTTAAGAATCAGTCTGTCCAGCCACTAATCGAGAAGTGAACTTGTGTATGAAGAAAGCAGTTTAGTGGTGTCAGTAAAAGAACGGGTCATTTTTCCACTAGCAAGATGCCACATTGATAAAATAAGCCCTTTTAAAACTGAGACATAATGTCTACCTGTTCCTTAAATAGTTTTTGACTGAAATATGAAAACCGGAGTTTTCCTTGCTTCTCTTTCCTTCTGTTGGATTTTTTTCCTTTGCAGCATCCTGAAGTTGAGGGGAACCCTGTGCTAACATCTGTCCTTTTTTCCTGGATCAAACACAGCATAAAATAGCTGTGGCTGTGTGAAGGCCTCCCTATGCTTCTAGCAAAGTCAGGAGGACTTTTGCCATGAGCTTTGGTGGCAGCATGTTGAGCACCAAGGCTTGTAACCTCCCGGTGTGGGCAGAAGGCCAGGTGGGCTAGAGCTGTAAGGCCACATTGCAGCTCCTGAAAGTTTGCATCCAAACTTTGTAGCCCTTCAAACCTCTGCAAACAATCCTTCTGCAATACAACCTTCTACCCAAATTGCTGACAAGTCTCGCTCTGCTCCTTCCTGCTGTCTTGTTTAAAACCTGCTTCTTCAATATTAGCTTGAATCGGCCTTTTGAACGTTTACTTACACTTATTTGGCTTTCTGTCTTTGCCTTTTCTCTTTTCCCTGATCTCATTTTTTTATCCGTATGACTCCATTTCTATTTGCATATATGCTGCTATGAAAAAGATAAACTAATGGTGCCAGCCCTCCAGCAAGGACTTTGAGGGACTTTCTTGTCTCTCTGACTAATTCCTTTTGTGGCCTTGGGAAAGTCACTTATCTTGTCTTTCTTAGTTTCTCCATACAAAAAATGGAGTTAGCAAGGTTACACTGACATCCAAGAGATCCTGTTTCTGTTGTACTAAGTCAGCCATCTCCAAATAGAGGTTTACTCTATGTGAGTTAATTAAAAGCTGAGGTGTTGTAATATTGGGGATTAATTTTAGCCTCTGTGGTCAGCACTGACCACATCATTGAGAGGAAAAATTATGAATTTAAATGAAGAGCTGAAAAAGTACTAACTACTTGTTGTTATTAATCATTGTGTTATTTATTGCTGTTTATCTTGTAATTATTGCTTAGGAAATAAAAAAAAAATCTATCACTGCTCTGTGCCAGCTCTAGCTGCAGCTGTGGATTTAGAGACGAAATTCAGTCTTCAGCCTTTCCCTGGGGCTGATGGACTTCTCCTTTCAAAGTAGGACACTTCTATCTGATGGCATTAACCATAAAATCCCCCATTTCAAGTCTATGATATCCTGAAGGACAACGGCTCATTTCATTTCTTATCAAGAAATCGGGCAGATCAGTCATATTTCCCGAATCAAATGACATTTTCAGAAAATTCATTTGAACCAAAAATGAGGTTTCCTCTCCACAGACTCCAATTAGTTTAAAAGTGGTTTTCTGATGAAAATTCTTGAAATAACTGAGCTGTATAAAGAAAAATCTATATCTATATATGTATGTATATAGATATACGTACACATGCACAGTCACTGTGAAAGCCGTAGCCAGAGTACCCTATCAAGCACTATAAATCTTTAATTTTGGCAATCAGCAGTAATGGTGAAATACCTTAAGCTTTTTCTTGCTTCCTCCTCATTTTCCTTCCTCTCATCCCATCATTCTGGCTATTCCAGTGGGAGTGAACGCACTCATTTTCTCCCTAAGTACACAAAATTAGCTGCTTATCTGTTGATCTTCTTACATGATCCTTTAAAAATCCTTTCTCTGTATGTGTGTCCAAGGCCGCTTTTGCCTTCAGAGGAAGCCCAGACAAGCCAATCCTCAGCCTTTCCCTTACCCGCTCACAGGGGGCCTGGGCCTAATTAAATTGCTCTCAAAGACAAGAAGGGATGAATTTCCTTCTTTCCATCTCCCTTGTCACCCATTTAACTCAGCTGAGATCCATTCGTTCCTTTTTAGTTATGTTAAAATGGAAAGGGGGGAGCTTGCTTTGAGGGGGACATGCAGGGAAGGGAGAGGAGAGGAGAGGAGAGGAGAGGAGAGGAGAGGAGAGGAGAGGAGGAGCGAGGGCTGCCGAGGGGCAGCGTCCCAGGCACAAACAAAGGCACCAAACCAAAGGGGGCGTGAATGGAAAAGGGCGAGCACCAGAACAGTGCTGGGGTTTCTCGGGCTGGTACCTCCTCTGTAGGTTTTTCTGGTGGTTTTTTTTTTCTTTTTTTCTTTTTTTCTTTTTTTTTTTTTTTTTTTTTGTTGTTTTGTTTTTTGGTGGGTTTTTTTGGGGTTTTTTGTGGGGTTTTTTGGATTTTTTTTTTTTTTTTTGGTTGCTGTTGGTTTTTGGGGGCGTTGTTTTTTGGGTTTTTTGTGGTTTTTTGGGTTGGTTTTTTTTTGGAGAGCAGGGGGAGTTCTGGGGTTGTTTTGTGGTTTTTTGTTGGTTGGTTTTTTTGCATTTGTTTTTGTTGTGGTTTTTTTGTTTGTTTTGGTTTGGTTTTTGATTTTGCTTTTTTTGTCTATTTCTGTACACAACCTGAAGAGAAATGTGACATGAAAAAAATACAAGAAAATATCTATGCACGTTTCTGTGTATTCATGCACTCTTTCAGAGGAATGCTTGCTTCTTGCCCCACCCCTGCCAAGTCCTTTCTCCAGTTACTGAGTAGGCCTAGAACATCAGGACGGCCCTTGTTCTTGTAGTGTCTCCCAGGAGGGCAGGAATGGCTGATTTGGCTCATCCGGGGTTGGCTGTGCAGGGACAAGGCCATGGGCAGTGCAGGACAGCTGTGCTGGAGGTGCTGTGCCCATGGGGACAGCCCTGCCCTGCCAGCGCCAGGGTCCTGTGCAGGCCAGAGCCCAGGCCTGGGAACAGCCGAGCAATTAGCCTTTGAAGGTCATCCAAAGTTGTTGGTTTTTCCTTTTCTTTTCCATTCATCTCCCCCCTTCTGTCTTCTCGGTGCTGTATCCTCCTCCTCCTCGGCCAAGCCCCAGCCTGAACCAGGGAGCCATTCAATTAAATCTCCGTGGCTCCGGAGCGAAAGGTCAGCGGTGTCCGGGAGGGAGAGGCGCGCGAGGGGCCGGAGCCGCGGCGTGCCCCTCGCCGCCTCCCTCGCTCCCCTCTAATGATACCCAGTGGTCAGCCGCTCCCCAGCAGAGCCTGAGGTGCCCCGAAGCATCATTGTGGTCGGCAGCGATCGATCAGGGCTTCAGAAAAAAGATGATAATGATAACCTGTGGACATAATGCGAGCGAGTGCGCGGTGCCTCTCGGAGGCTGCGTGTGCTCTGCTGCCAGCGCCAGCGAGAGCTTGGAGGGGCTCGGGAAAGCCTCTTCCCCCCACCGAGCCCACTTAGGCTGCCTTAAAGACAGCTAATTAGACCGAGGGCTGTTATGGCTCCTTACAGCAGTGAGAGGCCTCGTGCCAGTGGCAAGCAGCACTGGAGCAACCTTTGGTTTAGATTTAACTGGAGGTAATCACACAGAGGCACGGCCATAAATAAAACATACCTGTGCTCCACGCCTGGATGCAGGCCCTCGGAAGAGGGCTGTGGTGATCCACTGCTCCCTGCCCTGCCTGTCCAGGGGCTCATATTGAGACAGATTAGTGCTCCGCATTGCCGGGCAGGCAGAGGCAATCACCGCTCCATGCTGGAGCTGGAGATCTGAGAATCACTGGGAGGTGCTTATCAACATGCGATTGGAGCACCGGTGGATGTGTACAGACCTTTTAAAATTCTATTAGTATGTGTCTGAGTAGATTGCGGGGAAAATACAAACAGTTTTCTAAAGAAAAACTGTCAGTGTCTCTGCCTAAATCTCCTACCCTGCAGCCTAAGCATGGACTTCTGTTTTTATGGATAAACGCGATTTGTCTTTTAACTGTTGAGATTACACACTCACCGGAAGGACTGCAGACCCTACTTGGAAGAGGAAATCTTCCCTTTATCCCAGTGTACACTTTATCAGAAAAATAATAATCAAACCTGGAGGCTCTCTGTCCCTTTCCTCCATTGAGGAGATATAGGACAAATAACTCCATAGCAATAATTTCCTATCCCAACACAGATTTTTTTTCTTTTTGTTGTTTTCACGTTATTTTCTGCACCATTTGATGTACAAAACTACATTTTCCTCTGCACCTATTAAACTATTTGATGATGCCTTTTATTTTGCACTATAATTGGGAAAGCAATCATGTGATAAAATGTAAGTTTGTTGTGAAATAAAATAAGCAATGTTGAAGACATCCAAATTATATTGTCCAAGAAAGTTTCACAGATGTTCTGTTCAGTTAGTGAAATGATACTA
Organism: Acanthiza pusilla; assembly: GCA_036630365.1. Lineage (NCBI taxonomy): Eukaryota > Metazoa > Chordata > Aves > Passeriformes > Acanthizidae > Acanthiza > Acanthiza pusilla. The sequence continues at coordinate 9,387,422 of JAXCHO010000038.1, forward strand.
TTATTATTTTTAATTTTTTTACACTTTTGAGAAGAAATCTTTGAGTATGATTAGATACTTCTAACAGACCTAACAGCAGTGCCTGGCGATTCTGCCACTACCTCTCTCTTGCAGTAAGGTGGGTAGGGAGTGTTAAAATAGTGCCAGACCACTAGAAACATCAGAGACTTCTGTGACTGGAAGTGGGAAAGCTTCAGGTGTGCACTGGTGTTAAAAGAAACAACAGCAAACACATGAAGCCGTGTGCTGCAGATTAAATATTTGAGGATGAAAGTTGTTTCTTCCTGTTTTAAAGACCTGAAATCTTCCTATCCAACATCATGTGTAGGATACTGCACTATTCTCTTTGTGGAACTGGATTGTGAGCTGCTGTTGTAATAATGGATAAATCCAGTGGTAGCTTTTCTTACAATTCCTTTGTTGATTTTTTTAACTACTTTGTTTCTGCTGTAGTGAGCTGAAAACTGCATTTTGTAAGCTAACATCTAAAGAACTTTTCTGTTTCCTGCTTTATTCATGGCTCCTGTTTCATCCCATGTTATCTTTAGACTCTTCAGTACTGTCCAACACTTCGTTTCTCAGAGAAGTAGGTGGGTGTGAAGTAATGTGTGAGGACATTTTGATTCCATTTGGCTACGAAACATCCCAGGAAAAATGAATTAACCTTAGCACTGGTACAAAATTTTCTATGCATTGAATTTGCAAATTATTCACCCAAATACTGACTTGACTACTCACTGTCTGAATAGATAACAGATGTTCAACCCTAAAATATAGGGGCTTTGGTCATTAAAAATCATTTTAATAGTGCATTGCTTACCTAGTGTAACAGCTGATGCAGAGATGTGGCATACTTAATTCAGAAAGAGCTTAAAAAAGTGATTGTAAACATGACCTCATAGTACTTTATATTTATTTCCTCTGGGCGATTCTATGTCAGATTTACTCAGAGTTAAATTCAGAGCCTCTCTGTTAAATGCCAGCGCTGTAAAAAACAAAATCAAGCAAAAAACAGCACACTCCCGGCCACCTGAAAAAGAAAATGGTATTAGGTTGTTTTTGTCATTTAAGTCATTGTCAGATTTCAAAATGATATGTTACTGATGTCTCTAAACACCTTTAATCTTCTAAATTTAACAAGTAGTTTTGATTTTATTAATATCTGAATACACAGTGTAAGATTTCACATGGTTTCAGTAGGACTGTGTATGGAGTTGATGCTGTATACTGTGGACAAGGATGGCAGAATCTGAGCTATTCCAATGTGTTTGATGATATTATTTCAGTTCTCAGAAGGCAGCGATATTTTAGGAGAAAACAAGTCCCAACTGAAATCATTCCAAGCAGTGTGTTCACACCACCCCTGTGCAAAACCATTTGTCCTTGCAAGCCAAGTATTAGTGGATAGGGACATAGCTTGAAAAGCTCCTGAAGTTAACCATACTAAAACCAAACAAAATGAAGCAAACCACATTCAGCCCCGAGCTGCTGCTGAGCGTTTCTGAAAATCAGGCCCCTGCTGTAGCCTGAGGACGGTGCCCATTGCATCCCTGCCAGCGCTGGCTGCTTGCCCTGGTGGGACGGTGCCAGTCGGTCCTGGAGCTGCAGCGAGGGTCAATGGCAGCAGCAATCTTCAAACTGCAGGTATCCACTTCCTTCAGTCAGGCTGAAAAATAGCAGAATATCAGGCTTTTACCTCTTTTTGAGAGTTCAGGCTATTGTAACCACTCTTAGGGTCTCCGCTGCCTAATTCAGTGCTAAGTAAAGTACATTTGTACACTTACAGTGCTATATATAAATGATCATTGCATTAAGCATTTATAGCAAATTTTATTCTTTAAGGTTCCCAAACCACTTTAAGAATTTAAAACCAATGTAAATGATAAAAAGGGATAGGTCTGATTGAACTACTTTTAATGAATAATTAATTTGACAAATCTATTTCTTTTTCCTTATTTGCAAATTACTCAAGTGCAGAGTTAAGTTCTTTTGTTCATCAGTTGAAGTTATTTGATTAAAAGTTTAGGCAAAGTATTTCAATCTACAAATTGCCTGCGAGCTGTTTCACATGGCAATTATGACATACATGATCTATTTATAATTTTTCATTTTACCTGCTAAAGGATGACCTGCTGTAAATGATACGGTTTTATTCCTCGATGTTGGCTAACTGTAATCAGTTGGTTTTTAACATTCATAAGGAGGACTGAACACAGTTCAGACTGGGAGTGTCTTGGAAAAGCCTATGAAAGCATCCTTTGCAGGACAGTGAAATGCAGCCTTTCTTGACAGCATATTGGAAAGAGCCTGCCAGGTATTTCAAGGGCATAGAAGGACAGCTGGCAGTTTTCTGGTTTTCTAGATCAAATTTGAAGAATTTAAAGGTAAGCCTAGGTGGGATCCAAGTTAGCAGGATGTAGGCTGGTACTAGTACCTTGTCATCTGACAGAGCGATGGGAAAAGCTGATTCTGTTGACTGTCTCAGCAAAAGCCATCCCAGTCAAAGAAAAGCTGCCAGAAGGGCCTTAAACTAGGTGTGGATTTGAGTAGTAATATAAAGAAATTCTAGCAAATATGTACTGTGTGTGTGAATTGCAACCAGCACACCAGACATGCAACAAAGCCAAGTGATAAGGGATATATTAGAAAAGAATTGCTAAATGAACTTTGAAGCACCTTGGTAATAGGTGAGCAGAGGCAGGACTCATATATGTGAAGAAATGTCATAGAGTTAATAGTTCTGAAACTTGGTAGGGTGTCATAGTGCTGGAGTCTCACGGATATTGATTAAATGTTTTAGCCCTCTAAGGAAGAGGGACTGGAGATGGAATACTGCATCAAATAAACATTGCATTTTGAAGAATCAAAAATGATCTAGTAACAGGAACTTGGTACTTCTCAGTCAAAAGATAATTACAGATTTCTATGTACATTACAGAGAAAAAAAACACCTCACAGAGAGAGTGGGAAGAGCTTCTCTTTCACCGTTTTTCCTTTGGTGTGGGGAGAAAAAAATCTATCATAGTAGTGTTTAAACTGAGGAGTATTTTCTAAGGTTTTGTTTTGCCAGCACCAGAATTCCCTAGAGCTTCCAAAAATAGTAGCAGATCATCTCAGAGTGTGGAGAATTCATCTTGCGCAAGGAAGTTCAAAACTGAACATAATTTTGATGGAAAAAGAGATAAATATTGCCCACCAGTGACCATCAAACGGGAAGAACTGTTAAAGACTAGGGATCACAACATGGTTATATTTACTTTATCAGTATGAACTGTATATAACACCAAGTAGTTACACTTGGATATTTTAGGGGACCAGTTTATCCAAGCTTGAATCTGTTAGCATAACTGAACAGGAATGTAAATTTTAATTAGGAAGTATTAATGAATACTGGGAATTGTTCAAGGACATAAATTCACATGCAAAAATGTACAGTAATCAAAATGTCATGGTTAAACCACAAAAAAGAACTGCAAAAACATGAAATAGTGATGTATCAAGAATGGAAAAGGCAGGGATAAGTTATATATTGAGACTTACAAATGATAAAAGAAATTAACAACTCTGTTAAACATCAATGGCCAATATGGTTAAAAACAACAAGAAGGCAATTTGAAAACATTTTAGCATCAAAAAGAATCTTAGGTCAGATATAGTTCCACTGAATATGCAGATGGTAAAAATCATAAATAATGACGCAGATAAGGCAGAAATGTTTAATAAATATTTCTGTTCTGCACTTGGAATGAAACAGGAGGATGTATCCATCCCATATGATGTTGTGGATGGAAATGAAAGTTTGCCATCTGTAACAAAGAAAGAGGTAAAGCAGCAACTGCTGAAATTGAACATATTCATGTCAACAGCCTCAGATTATTTTAGACCCAAAAGTCTCAAAGGAACTAAGGAGCTAAATTTAGCCAGATTACCAAAATGTAGAAAATGGTGTTATCAATACTGCTCCATTGTCTTGTAGGCACCTCATTTTCCTGCTTTGGAGTAGTGGAAAAACCTCTCCCCACTATGTGACACAAGTCTTACTGAACAGACATAAATCCTTTTATTTATACCTTAGAGTGTTCCTTAGCTGATACAAACATGGTGATGTTGATGGTCTTTATTATGAGAATGATGATCTAATTTTATAAACTGATTTGAATTGCCTGGTGAACAGCCAAGAACCAGCAAAATATCTTTAAATGCAGCCAAAAGCAAAGTAGAGCATTTCGGAAGAAGAATTAGGGAGACTGTCTCTGAAAACAGTGACTCAGAAAAGGACTTGGAAGGGTTCTCAGATACTATTACCACAAAATGAGCTCTCTCAATGCAACCTTGGGTGGGTAAAAGGAAGCTTTAGACCAGGAAGAGGGAGCTCAGCCTCATTTCTGCACCCCACACTGGAAAGACTCTGTCCACCTTTGGGGTCTGCCCTTTGGGAAAATATGGAATAAATAGTGCATTGCTCTAGATAATGGTGAAGGAGCCTCAGCCTGTGGTGTACCTTATCAGTTTGTGTATTTATTTGTGTGAAAAGATGTAGAGGAGACCTGACAGACCATATTTTATTTTATCTCATCTCTTTTCAGATGTATTCAACAAATTTTACCTTGCAAAAATTGTAGCTTTCTGTAATTAAATACTGGAACTTTGCTGCAGGAAGGACTCACCATACGTTTAAAATGAGATCAGGTATTTCTCTAAAAGAGTCCTTAAGGGAAAAAAAAAATCTATTATCTGTGCATACCAATGGTCAAGCTTGAATATGACAGTCATTTGTTTTTTCTAGTCTGGGAGTTTTTGTAGATTTATAAAGAAAAAAAAGTAGTGAAAATATTTTTGAAAATTATCTGTGGAATAAAAATGTAAAAAAAGTATTTGGGTTTTGGTTCAACAAATCCCTGGAGGAATTTTTTGCAATGCTTTCAAAGGGACCTGATTTGACTACTAAAATGCAGCAGTTCTGGGGTAGAATTCAGTAGCTTTGGCCTCTGCAGCAAATATGAAGTTGGAATTGGGAATTGTAGATTCTTCTTAAACCTGAGAAAAACAGAGAAGACAGAATGGATAAGTTGGCACACATGGAGCACATTGGATGATTTTAGTGATATTTCAGTGAGGTCCAAAATAGGACGTAATTGAAAAGGTGTTAGCTATTTTCTGTATATTTTTGAGATTATACAGTGCTTTGAGAGAGAAGTGTCTGCTTAATTTTTTTAATAGAATAAATTTTGTGATTTCCTGTCATGAACAGTACATCATGTAGATGGATGCCTCTGTTAGCAGAAGACTCATAAAACCTTAGAGAATATTCAGCACCCTCTACAAAATTGTTCAAATATATGTATGTACAGCAACCATTCAGATGTTACCAAGAGCAAATGTTCAAAACCTGTGACAGTGGACAGATTGCAAAAGTGTCAAGCTCCTGTTTAACCAAGGCCACCTGAGTCACACAAATTAAAACTGAAGTTGGAGGAGTGCCAGAGCAATTTTTGTGTTTAAGAGCAGATCGCTTTTTCAGCATCATCAAGGAGTCATCTGTCTTTAAGACAAGCTTTCCTGACCTCCATATTCTTCTTCAGCCAGGTTGGCAGCTGTGAGGAAAAGGGCAGCAATAGACCTGAGTTCATAAATGTTCATCAAATTGAAAGCAGGGTAGCTAACTTGGTGTCACACTTATCACAGTTTCTAGTTGGCTTGATTTTTAGACAAAAATTGTTGTAATCTTCTTGTAAAATAGTGCACTGCTGCACCAGCAGCAGTACACCTTAAACCATACAGCTGCAAGTGATGGGAATGGCCCAAAATTCAAATGTGCTCCATATATTTCTCCAAAATTGTTTACTCCGTAGCCATCAGGAAATCCCAGTGGTCTTTTGTGCTTCAGAATGTCAGTGTCAGTGCAGGTTTGGTGGGATCTCCCAGACTTGTATCTCAGTTCCACCATGGGTGGCTAAGAAAAGTTCCCCCTCAAGGCCACATTTGTAGGATTGCTTTGCAGAGCATGGATGCTGGCAAAGTTCAGTTAGACTCTTTAACAGCGTTTTTAACTCCTTTGGGGAAAAGGTTTCAACTCTAGAAAGATGGGTGCCCCTTCGAAAGAAATTTTTGGGGGAATTCTGAAGAGTACCTACTTCCTTGCAGAGCAAAATGGAGACAAAAGTCCAGCATGCCCCTGAACAGAATGGGGAGTGTGTAGGAGTCAGTGTACGACACTGGTTGTGCAGCAGCAATTGATGTTCTAGAATAATCTCTTGTCTGAGTCACAGCAGCATAATCATTGCCTAGGTGTGCAGATTTACAGTAACAGTTGGGCTCTTCAAATGATTCACTGTGTGGCCCTCAGCAAACTACTTAATTTTGCCTTTCAATTTCCTTGGCTATGAAATGGAGATAATTATATTTCTGGAGCTTTATAAACACTTGGGGATCTATAGCTGGAAAGTACATAAATGTGCTGAGCAGCACCACCACTTGATATTTTTTTTCTTCTAGTTAAGACCCATCCAAGACCAGCTTCACCCACTTGTCCTTGTGCAGGTGATCCACCTGAAGCTGATAGAGTACAGCATTGCTCTAGAGCAAAGTTATAGTAAAACTAACTTCTTTGGCATCTTTATTCTGGTGTTAGGGGTTTTTCCTTCTTTATGTCTCATTTTTTGAAGGCTCTTATCAAGTCTCTGCTTTTCAATAGAAGTAAATACCCCAGTGCTGATGGCAGACCTGTCTTTCAGCCTTGTCGTGGCTGCTGCAGTGCCAGATGTGTTTGGAAGAGGAGCAAGCCTGACAGAAGTCATGGCACTGGCATTAACAGCACTCACAAATTTGGCTGTAATGTGGGTGTAGATAGGAACTATCTTCCGCCATCTTAGGGCATCCATTTCTGGTCTAAAACAAACAGAAAACAGTGATTTTGAATTTAATAATTAACACTTTGGAATGGAATGGATGGAACATAACAATGCCTAGGATGTTATGGGGACAGTAAGCTAATTTTCTGAATTATAATTTTTCTGAGACCTTAATGATAATAGCTATTTTTTCCCAATGCATATACATACATATTTTACTGTGTGTAAGATCACTGTATTATTATATTCTAGGAGTTGCCAATAGTTAAGGGTTCTCCTCTGCCTCCCAGCCCTTCTTGGCACTTCTGCCTCTCCCAGGCTGGGGTTTGAACGTGATCATCTCCTGGCTCTGACAGTGGAATCCCTGCTGTGCAAGGACATTTGCTGCCCAGCTCTGCCTCCCACACTCCTCGGCCATTGTCACCTGCACTTGTCCCAGTCAAAGGTCTAAAACCCAGGGCTAGTGAGAAAAGGAAGTTTATGTGTTAATCAAAGGCTAATGCTTTTATGTTTCCAGCTCTCCTGTCCCCTGTCGGTTGTATGTTGTTATTTGCTTTAGTGTCAATATTTTATCTGAAGATCAGCTGCTATCAAATAGGATATTTTTGGTTCTACTGATAGCGTTGTTGATTTGCTGTAGCTTCTCACACAATTTAAGGCAGCTGTACTCAGGAAAAAAAATTCTTCTCTTTCCCAGAAAGGAGAGGAAAATTGAATGTGTTTTGATCTAATGCGATTTTGATGATACGTGTAATGTTTCTCTGGCTGATTTTGCAATTCATTTAGGTTTTTACATAGAAGGTTCAAAAGCGAAGTTGTACCTCCCAGATTTACTGATAAATAATTTTTTCTGCTGTTCTTTCTTGTGTTATCTCTGTCACAGGCTGATACAGAGAGGTAAAAAGAAAAGAACTGACTGGATAAAAGTGGGACTACTCCTTTTAAATGCTGGAAGTAGTAAGAGGGAAGTGTCTGGAGACTACAGCTTGCTTTGGTCTAGGGAATCAATTTGTTTCCTATTACCTTCTGGTAATTTGTTCTGTTTCCTAAGTTGGGCCATGAGCTCAGGGTTAACAGGCAGGGAGACAAGGTCTCTTCTAGGCAGGAAAATTTCCAGTAACAACTTCGGAATATCACTGTTTTACCCTATTGCTTTCATATGATGACAAAAGAGACCAGTTTACATGAAAATTTTGCCTTAATTAAATTGAGGTATCTCTGCTAATATAAATTTTGCTGCAACTTAAACCCACTCACTAGAAATGCAAGCTCACTAGAAAGGCAGAGGCTTTCTTGATACACATCTTGGTGATCTCCTGTCTTGTTCTTTTGTGCAAGACCAGGTAGTGCTGGTTCTGCACTACTTGAGAATGATTCTGTGTTTTATCTTGAATCTAAAACAGCAGAGAATTAGTGTTAATTGCACCTGTTTGGACAGTGTTAATGGCAGCTGTGTCCTGCATTGCACTGAAGGAATTAGGTGCATAGCAAAAATCATTCTTCCAATTTTACAGCACTTAAGTAAGAAATGGAAAGATACTTCCTGTTTGTTTCTAGGTCTTTTGGCTTCCAATATCATTTCACTTGTAAGCCTACAGAAAGCGAAAAATCCTAGCTAATAATTCAGTCATCCCTCTGATTTAGTTTCCTTAACATCCCAGCATGATGAGCTAAACAAGGGTCCTGTGCTGCCAAGCTCTAGTTAAAATCCATGTGTTCACCAAAATACCATCACTTATGTCATGCAGGTTCTGAATCATTAGGTATGATGCTCACATTATTACTCACTAAACAGTTTTTTATACTGTTCAGGCCAATGCATATCAAAATTCATGAATTCTGATAGTTACAAAGAGTTTTTAATGATACCTTCAGAAGATGAAATATATAGGTTTCGAAAGGTATGCGAAAATATGGATATTAGGCATAGTAGTTAGAGGTAGGAGGAGCACACAAGATCAACAAGGCAGACAAGTTCAGAAACCTTTAGTGATTGTGTAGTGATCTGTAATGAAAATTCAAGTACCTTCTCTTTAATGATCCATTTATCTCTTCGACATGATTTTCCATCATTCTAACTGGCGTGGCTCCTGTTTCTGAGTGTTTATTGCAAATTTGTTTTGTCAAACAAGTCTTTAATACCAGACAGATCAGGCTGCTTCCTCAAGATTTTCTCTGAACAAATTCTTTGTTGTAAAGAAAACACAGATGAATTATTTTATGTCTGAAGGAATAATTCTGATATGATTCTTGTGGTGAAGAAGGAGGAGAATTTTAAAGTCTTTAAAGCATGGTGAATTGTTCCCATATCAGCAGGTTAACTATACAAAGTCATCACTTTTAACCTGTGCTGTGTTTTACATAGACAGAGGTGAAATTCAGTCGTGGGAACAAGGTTTTTAGGAGGGCAGTGTTTTCTCCAGTGCAAACTGTCTCTCCTGCAGAGCAGAGTCCCCTGTGGCACAGCAGCAGTGCAGGGCTCTGTTGGCTAATGCCTCTTCAGGACAGCTCTTGGCTGTTTGAATTTTCACTTTGGTTTGGTCTGGGGCTGGAGCCACTGTGCTATTGCAGATTCGTTTAGAAACAGGGGGCTGCTCTTTATTTCAAGATCCATGGTCCAATTGAAGACTCCTTAATATCCAGGAGCATTAATAGGAAAAAATGACATGTTACTCCAACTCAGATTATTGGGGAAAAAAAGCTCAAACCAATGTCCTGAAACTCATACCTTCAGTAAAATCTTTTAAATTATTTGTCCCATTTTTTAAAATCAATATTTACTTAAATTTACACGTGTTTCCATATGTGACATTTTATCACAAATTATGAGAAATTGTCCTGCGATTTGCAGCACTGATCTTCCATATTTAACTTGTGCCAGAGGGAGCCCTGAGAGTAGTTGGGCTGGGAGTAAATCCAGAGTAGGCAGTGCACAGAACCTTCCTGTCCTCAGCCTTCAGGTGGGACCTCACTCCATTCTGAAAGTGTTGCCTCGCTGCAGAAAGAGAGAGCTGCTGCAGAATAGTTAATAACCTTGTAAATTCACACCCTGTAGTACAAAAACTTCCCCGAACCATTAGTAAGTCATTTTTATTGATTTCAGAATCCCATTAACCTTAAAGGTATTCCTCACACACGGTGGAATCACTCAGAAAAGCAAGAGCAAACCCTAAACTTGAGGCTTCGAGCCCTAAAAAGCCTTCAGTTAACTCTCTCCCTTCTGCCAGTTCTGCAGGTGCTGAGTATTTCTATTTTCTTTACTGTGCCTTATGGCTCAGTCCAAGGGAGACCTGGAGAGAAGAGCAGAGACAGAGAGCTGCTGAGGGCAAACTGGAAAAGCAGCTCTGAGCGTTGTGTGATGCTGATGTAGTAGAGCATGGAAACGTGGGTGAGGCAGGAGGATTTCAGCACCAGGTCCATTGTCCACGTTCAAAGCAAATGGGAATCTCTGGGGAAAATGTAATACTGTGTATTACAGATATTGCACATGTTTTTGGTAAGGCCTCAATTCCTCAAGGTGGAATTATGAGCCTCCCATATTTTATGGGAAATCTGAAAGTGCTAACTGCTTAGGAAGTCTAACAAAGTCCTCTCTGTAGTGATTTAGATGAATTTGGAAATCAACGTTGAGAAGAATTATTTTCTGTATTAAATTCAATCTGGACTTGTGGGAAGATTTCTACTTCCTAAGGTTATATATTAATAGGAAAACCAAATCCCCCCTACTTCAGACTTTTTAAAAATAAACAAATCACAATTAGTGAAGTCTTAAAACAGGACTGATGCTGACTGTAAAAATAATTTTGGCAGGTTCTAGTTACACTGCTGTTGGCTGTGACGACATACCTGAATAAAGACTGCAGCACAATTTGGGAAGAAAGTAATCTCAAATTACCTCAGATCATAACTTTAACAATAAAAAAGCAATAGTAATGAGGACAAACATTTATTTTGTGATTGTATATTTATCCCAATAATGAGAATATAACTTTATTTCCTTCAAAACAATAATACTCTTTCTTCAATTATTTTCAAATTCCCAACATTGTATTTTTATGTACTGTGCTATAATCCTTAGACATTAGCTTCTGTTTCTTTCTCTCACTCAACAAATTGAATTAAAAAAAACAATGACAAACATATAGAGTTACCTATACCTTTTCCCAGCAAGATGAAAGAGAGAATTTTATTCTGTTTTTCTGTTCAGGGAATAGACAATGCCTTTGCAAACTGGGAATCTAATATTGCAGATGAATTACCTGTTTTTTACAGATATTCTTACCAAACTCTGTAGTTCATAGAATCAGCAGTGGCATGGAAGGGAGGCACAAACCATGGTGCAGCACTGGGCCTGGTTCTCTAAGCAGGCAAACTGAAGTCACTTGTCATTATTTCTGTGTGCAGATGCTTTTTACTGCATCAAATCTCTCACTTGTTGTCTCTGAAGAAACTTATGAATCATTTTTACAATTAATAGACTGAAATCAGAAAATATGAAAAAATGCAACTGTGCTTTTAGCACAAGTTCAAATGACCTAATTTATTATTTTAATTTGATGCTTATTTTGTAACTCAAGTATTTTATAGATTAACCTAAAAGATGTGATTAAAACAGAAAATGGCTGCAATGTTTGATTAAGGTAAACGAGACGCAGCAAATATGTCTTATAACCAGAGTCCTTCCAGGTCTTGTGCTGCGTATTTTTTGTAACCCAGTCAGCTTATTGCATCCTCAGAGTACCTGTGTAAAACAGATCCCTCTAAACACTTCCTTAACTTTTTGAGATTAGACTCGTGCTTTATCTCAACTGCATGTTTATGTTTCTTGACTACTTGCCCATTTCTAACACAGAATTTTTTCTGCTGACATTTTGCAGCCTGTTGTTCTGTAGGCTGGGTTTGAAGACTTCTTTTATTTGGGTGAAATAGAGCATTATTTTGCTGTTTGCAGTTTATCAGAGGTATGTTAAGCTCCACTGAGGCTTTGGGGATCAAAAAAAAAAAAAAATCAAGCTAAGACAGAAAGAAGAGAAAAGTGAATCAGCTGCGTTATATTAGTAAATAATTTAGAGTGCTTAAAATAACAATGTTCACACATTTTTAATTTAAAGCCTGCTAAATCCTTTTAAAATTCATTTGTATTTGCAATTACTTAAACTGTGAGCTGTGCACTGGAGGGAGTGAAACTATAGATTTTAAGTACGTAGCTGGAGGTAATATATAAATTCAATTGATCAGTCTGGCAGAGAATTGATGCCACAATTTGTACCCGGTGGCACTTTCTCTTTCTTACCCGACTGGCTTAGAACATTATCAGAAAGTCGATACGAGACGCCAATAGGGTGAGATACTTGCAGCCACGAGTCCCTGGTGCAGACGAAGCCCTGGTGCCCACGCCGCGGGTCCCACGGACAGACAGCCTGACTCCATCCACGCCGGGGAGCCTCCCGGGTTTCATGTGGCCATCGATGGCCCCAGGCCACCCAGCAGTGGCACAGGCTGGCTGTCTCTGCAGGGCAGCAGTCTGCGCTGCTCCAGTCTGGCTGCAGCTCCCCATCAGCTCCTGTCTCTGGCAGGCTCTGCACTCACCGTGATCAGGTTTCCTTTATAACTCCTCTTTAGTCTCATGTTTTGGTTCTCTCCCTTCCTTGTAATTTATTAATGATTTTACCTCCTCTGCATTATCTTTTGAAACCCTTCCATTTTATAAAAGGCATCTTTATGAACCTGATGAGGAATGACTTACAAAGTCTGCCTTTTGAGAATGTGACTTTCTTTATTTGTGCTTTCATTGAGAACTAAACCAGGCCACCAGGCACTAATTTCAAACAAACCCCTTATTTGAGTAAAAACCCATTATGTCTGGTGTGTCATGTAAAACTCGAAGGTCACCCACAAATTTGCCCTGCATTTATTTTCCTCACAGGATTTTCAGTTGTGTATGGTATGTGCAGTAACATCTGACACTCCATGGCACATGTTAATTTTTTCCTGCAGCAGTGACCCTTCCCTCTCCACCTACAGAACATGTGATGCTTAGAATCAGAGAAATAGCATGGAGAGCTGTTGGGTCAACAGTTGTTTAACCCTCCTGTGATAATGCAGAATTATTCTAGCCAGTGCACCACAAGTACTTTGTTTTGTGCGCTTTAAGTGACACAGCTGATTAGCTCTTCCACAACTTTCCCCTCCTAGCACTCCAGTACACTTCATTGTCAGGAATCTTTTCCTGCTCTTTGTCTGAATTTGTCTGTGTTCTGGTTTATACTTGATAGACTCCTAATCACTTGTTCTCTCTAAAAATGTTCCCACTTCCAGCAGTCTTTTTGAATACTTCTTGGTAATTCCTGTGGGTTCTACTGTAGAGTAATCTTTAGGAATGGACTGCTTTTGGAGGCATAGGACTTCTGTTTGTTCCCTTGATGCAAGGCTGGTGACAAGGGCTAGGAAATACCTCCACGTTACAATTAGAATATAAGGGGAGAAATGCACCTTTTTTCTTAGATGAAGAGAGAGAATTCTGAAACCTCAGAGTTCACTGTGTCTTGTACTTTACAGGCTTATATTTTCTGGTTTTGCTAATGTGATTTCCTGTAATAGCTGGAGAAAGAAAGTGTCACATTTATTTGGTGACCTGTTCAAGTCAATTGTAGGCAGGTCCATGTGGGTAAAGCCCTCCTGCAGACATTCATACATGAGTTTGCCTTTTTGTTCATGAGCAGTTCTGTTGTTTCCATGGATTAAGGAACGCTGACATGTGAGTGTCAAAAGGGGAGGATTTTAGGCCACAGCTAGAGGGCTGGGCAGTCAAATGTTTGTGTAGCACAGAACATGCACATCAATTACAGTGCCCTGCATATGTCCATGTCAATGACTTAAGGAGAATGTGGGACCTCTAACCTTCAGGAATAAGATGAGCCACACTTGTTCTGGTGCTGTTTCACACTGATCTCCTCAATCTTCAGTGATAAAATCCTCTAAGAGTAGATTTGATTCAACTCATGGCAACAACCCCTTTTTGTTAGACTGAGATCAGGACAGGACCAGTCTCATAATCCATTTGGCTTTTCTATTTTTGTACATTGATTGCTTATCAGGAAATAAATAAAGGGGAAGGTAAAGGACTTGTGCATATCAGGGCAAAAAGCAATAGCCATTAAGCCTGTAACTTACAGTATATGCCCTTTTAGCAATAAGGACACTGCTTGAAATTGTCAGTGTGACAGATTTACTGTTAATAGCTTAAGCAAATTTCACAGTTTACCCAGGTCATTTTGAAGTAAAAAACATTAATGTGTTTGGAATAAAAATTAAAGATTATAAACTTCATGCACATCTGCAGAGACTCAGCCATATATTTCATGTGTTTATTTAAAATATTAGGAGGTTCTTGTTGGGATAGAATATGTTTCCTCTGTGTCTGTAATATAAATAATCTAAAGGCATTTAAATACATTTTGACATTTAAGCATATGTTTAAATCACTTTTAACGTACTGATTCAGTCCTGTTCTACCAACACACACTCGACCAGGGAGTGTAGAACTTCCTGTGTATTAAACAGCTTGCGTAAGGCACAGGGCTTTGTGTAGGTTCAAGTCAAGGAGGAAAACAAGGAAGGAAGAGGAGAGAAGGAAGAAAAGGATGAGGGTGTGTACAGTGAGGTGATGGTGATCTTCTCTCGTGCGCAGGGCAGCTCTTGCCTCTGCTGCTCTCTCTCCTGGAGGGGCTGCAGGGCTCCTCTCCGGTGCTGTGCCAGCCTGACTGCCCCTGGGTGTATCTCTGGGTGCAGGACCTGTTGTGCTCTGGACATGCATTGCTTACTGCAAGTGCCTGATGGAGTGTCTCGGAGCTGTGCTCGAGCTCACTCGCTCAGAGGGGAGCACTCCTGAAGCAGTACCACGATGTTAAGCAAAACTTGTGCAGTGAAAATCAGCGTCAGCTGCCCCTAAAATCAGGGGCCACACCTCGGCTTGCTCCTGCTGTCATTGCTAATGGTACCAGGGGATGCTTTAGAGAAACAAAGGTGGCATAAACAAAGCTTTAGGTCTATTCCATGGGATGCTGAACCTCTGGAAAATAATTCAGCATGTGCCCAAATGAAGAGGATAGTTCACCTGCTCATAGCTAACTTTTGAGGGATTGCTCAGGCACTTGCACACCCAATCGCTCTGCTGGACTGGGCCAGAACACTTAACATTCTGTAGGACTGAGCCCTGAGTGTCTAATTACCATAAAAAATATACGGTGGGGAATGATTATGCACTGGTAGGGGGGAGGGTAGAGTAACCCTAATAAATCTTTTTGATCTTTAATTTCTCTACTAAAGTATAAATCAGCTCTGTATTTTTCTAAAGCCTGGGTTGGTAACAGATATTAATGTAGCTGAGGCGAAAATTAAGATGGTGTGTCTGAATATTATTGCAAGGAGTTGACTGTATCACTGAGGGTGGGACTCTGTGGGCAGATGAGGACAGTTTGTTGGAATAGCGAAGGTTGAACTGGATGCACACCACAGCGTGCACTTCCAGGGAAGGGACAGTTTTCCTCAAGCCCCCTTTGAAATCTGTCCAAGACACTATGTTGATGATAACTAGAATTTTTTTTTCTGTTTGTTTGGTTGTTTTGGTACTTTTTTTTGGGGTTGGGTTTTTTTTTGTTTGGGTTTTTTTTTTGTTTGTTTGGGGGTTTTTTTTGTTTGTTTGGGTTTCTTTTGTTTTTGCTTTCTTTTGTTTTTGTTTTGTGGAGGAGAACGAGTCTGAATGTTTACATGCTGAAAGACATGTTCTGAGATGACTCTGGTTGCTCATCTCAACTTTATTATTAATAATCCTTGAAGGCTGTAGATCCAGATTTCCAGTTAGCATGAGATTGCCTAGCACTGCACTTTTTATGTGGGTTAGACTTAAGAAATGAATGCAGGCAACCTTAATTCTCTGTTAACGTTTTTGTGCGTATGGGAATATATTTATATGCACATACACTCACAGACATACAAGTAAAATATAGCAAAGATGCATTAATTTTACATTGATTCAAAATATTTACAATTTCAGTTAAGATGATCGTGCTAAAGTGACAGAAAATAGTAAGTATTAACTCTGCACTGTAAGTAATGACAAGTGCTGTAGCTCCTCACAGGAAAAAAAACAATTGCCTGTGGCATCCACACAATATTTAAATTGGTAATCTCAAAAGAGAGGATGCTCAGATTTTCAAGCTTGCTTTTGGAAACTCTTATCTTCGCTGAGAATGTAAGTTTAGGAGGAGTTGATAATTTAGAGTCTGTTTTGTTTTTTCTTCTTTGAGAGCTAAGAGGCTGATGTCAGAACTTCTTGGATAGGAGCAGTGTTCAGTGTCTCTTGATACATGGTTGTGTAACCACAAGGATCAAATCTCGGAATGATCCCAAGCCTGGGTGAGCCTCAAAAGGTGAAGGTACATTTCACCTGCCTAGACCCATTTTGTCACTATCTATTCATTTCATGCTTTCTCTTTCAGTTTGCTTCCAATTTTTTGTGTTACATGACAGTAAACCACCTCTTGCCACACCCCTGAAAGCTGCACTTGGAGCGATAGGTGAGATGATGTGCAGTGATGTTTATTCTCTGCAAGTCTAAAGGGGCAAAAGGAGTTTCACAGACCTTTGTTTGAGCCTTTTATGCTCCTGTCAAGTGCGTTCCTGCAGTTCTGCTTGGCCATGAGTTAGAGGAGCAGCTCAGCACACAGCAAAATCAGAGTTTTATGGTCCTTGCAGCCAAAAGGAAGGAAAGAGAATGACAGCTCTCTAAAATCTGAGCACAGGGTCTGCAAAGAAAGTGACTGACTGAAGTATTTGTAGGTGCCTGGGAGTATGTGAAGAGGTTTGTTAAATGCTGTAGAGGGGCATGACATTGTCCTTTGCTTTTTTTTTTCCTATTGGACTCTCTCCTGATAACACCAAGTCCTGAAGGAGTTCAGTGCTGGAAGAGCAGCTGTAAACACCCTCACCGTGTTGTCTCTTGTATTCTGTACCTTTTAATGCTTCCCCACTGAAGTTCCTCAGTCAGGGAGTGCCCCTCATTGCTCCCTGGGGTAGCAGCTGAAGAGCTGAGGAGCTCCACCAAGGAATTGAGTTGCTTAGGGTTCCTGAGATTGCCCTGTGCCACATGGGTTCAGTTCTTTATTTGCTAAAGTCACCACCGAAAGAGGGAACACACACAGAAGGCAGGGCTAGAGCTGATGGAGCCTGTGATGCTTAGTGTTATTTACAAGCAGGTTTGACATTTCTTATTTTCTTAAATTGCATTTAGGTTGTTAAGAGGGATAAAAATCTCAGATCTTTTTTTTCTTTGCTTTAAGGATACTCGAATAATTATTCAAAGGAATATGTCAGGTCAAGTGTTAACAATATGTGCTGTAAATTTAAAAAAAAAAAAAAAAAAGGAAAGTAAAGCACCACACACAAGAACCAACCATCTGTTCCAAAAAGCTCTTACAGCCGCATCAGTCTTGGTAAGGATTTAAAAAATACAGTAAAATTTCTGAGTTAAGATTTATTATAAGAATTAGCAGATTTATCTCAACTAAATGATCCAGAGTAAGTTCTGTACAATTTATGTTTACAATGAAATGATCATAGCCAGAAAGTACAAAGTTAACAGATCTTCTCATGTGGTGGGTTTGTGTGTAGTATCTTCAAAACCACAAAGTGACTCAATTCCTTCAGTGTAGAGTCTATGAATATTAAGAGAACTTGAATTTTTCTTCCATTGCTGAATGAACAAAGTACAAAGACTATTGGCATAAAAGTTATTGAAGGCAAAAAAAGTCAGAAATCATTTTTCTGGTTGGAAAAATCCTCAGTGATTCTGTTGTCCATAGCTGGGATTGCAGGCCTAAGGCTTGATCTTTTACTCAAGGGTTAACTTTCTTTGTGTGTTAACCGTAAAGTAAAACAACTCTAGGAGGCTCTTGGTGGCAAGGAACTTAGGTTTCCTCAGGAACTACAGTATTAGCTGTTTGATTCAAGTCTTGAAGAAAAAGCAAAGAGTGAATATGATTTTTTCTGGTGACCCAGATGATGAGAGGTGCATTAAAGGAGGAGGATGAGCAGGAGGTGGGGTGAAAAAAGGGAAAGAATGAAAGAATACAGACTGCTCTGGCTGGGCAAATGAAGTATGCATGAGTTACCTTTTCAAGGTACATTCTATGATCCACTCATTGCCTTTCAAGTTACATCTTGAATGTGAGCTCAGTAACATTAAGGAACAAAGTTCTGGGAGGCAATGCATTAATTCATATAATCCATGTGCTCAGGGAAGGGCTACAGACCCAGAGGCCCTGAGAGCATAAATCTGGTGCTCAGTGAGGATATCTGGGGTTGTGGCTGATATCACAGGGTGCTCTTGTGGCCTTGTGCTCCCACTCCTGCAACGTTTGCCTTGTAGATGTTGGTGTGTGCACTTCCACTGCACAGTCACACCTCACACTTCCCTCAAACCCTGTCCTCCTCTGTTCTTTGTGTCTTCTGCTGAGCTCTCTCGTGTTTTCAGTGCTCATCGGAGGTTTATGGCACTGGATACTAATTAGTCTTCTCAGCATGAACTCTCTCAGTATATTATTATAGCAATGAAAATATCACTACTTGTGTAAGTGTTTGATCTTAAGTCATCCCATCTGTAGGTTTTGGTATGAAGTTGGGGTTAATCCCAGACTGAACATCTACAGCTTTGAGAGGAATTCTGATCAGCAGCTGTATAGGCATTCCGGTTTATTAGTAGTTAGAATTATGATTGGGCTCGACTCCCCTGTCTAGATTGATCCTGAAATGTGCTGATCTTTAGCTCTTTTAACAGAGCCAGAGAAAAAAATAGTGTGGATCTTTGTGAGAGGCCCTGTGTTGCCTCTTTTATTCAGCACAATGCACTGAGCATGTTGTGTGCAGTTTTCCATATTTAATGGCTCTTTTATCAAACAGAGTTGCTTTAAGCAATGGAATAAAATGAACTGTGTGCAAGTTGTTTCCTTGGCTTCCGATATCCCCTCTCAATCCAAGTGTGCCATTCCCCTATTGACTGCAAATCAAACTGAACGTAGAAAAAAGGAACAAAAGGTTTCTCTGCTTCCATTAGCAAGTACCATATCTACCAAAGAGATTCATGTAATGAATAAATAAACACATAGGAGGCACACAGATGTTTTGCCTAAGTTTTTGGTTTTGTTTTACTTCTGTAAATAACTTCTGAAAAACAGTTGAGTCTCCTTGATTGGCACAGGGGCCCCACCAGAGAGAAGAATGTGCCAATTCAGCAATCAGTGCAGCGATCAGAGGTGTCATGGAATATCTGTGCACCTTTTGTGTGGGTGGACAGTAGGTGCCAAACCCACAGCTCCTGTAAATTGGCATAGATTCGTTGATCCCAAACGTTCTGGCCTTTAGTTTGGGCATTTGCATACTGGAAGCATTCTGACTTTCCCTGCCAATGTCAAGCCTCCTTTGTGAGCAGAAGAGCAGCAGAAGGCAAGCAGGATTTGAGTGCTGGGACGTTTATGGCTGCCCCAGTGCCTTAGCAGGCACCAAAGGAGCTTTCAGACTAAAATCTAGACATGGCAGGAAGGTGATCCAGGTGTAACACCTATCATTGACCTTGAAGAAGTAAGTTTATCTCTCCACAGCAGATTCTATTGCATTCCAACCTGTAAAAGCAGAATTATGGTATCATACCATTGTGCTGAGGTTGTCCATATCTATAAAAAAAGGGTCAGTGCGCTGAGACAGAAGGTGTTAGGGAAGCTAAAAAGTCTATAACTTTTTATTAGGAGTTAGCCTCTGCCATTTATGGCTTTCATATTCACTTATGTGTGTCATAATCTTTCATCTGGCTACCCTGACTCTGTAAGAAGTTGATTTGTAAGGGTTAATTCTGAGAAATTGCTAGGTAAATACATCCTCAGGGAGGGACAGGCCAATTAGAACATCCTCTTACGGTGCAATATTTGTGACTTCATAACCTGTACTAAGCCTTTAATATGGCTTGAGGAAAAAAATCCACTGTGGTTGGTTTTCAGGGAAGATCCTAAGGTACATAAATATGAACTGAATTTTAAAACATTACTTGAACTTAGGTTCTAAATCTTTATTCAGACACTCAAAGAAGTGAAAAGATTTTTCAGAAGTGCTGAGAATTGAAATTTGAATCCAGTTTGAGCTGGTGGAAAGCTTGCCACTTCTGGAACCCAGCTCACTGATCAGATATCTAAACTGTAATTTTCAAGCATTTATCTTGACATAACTATCCAGACCAGGGAAAATTATGATTTTAAAAACTTGCTTTTCTTCCCATTTCTTAATGAGTGTTACTGCAGCCAAAGCTGTTTAATTCCCAGCTCCCTCCCTCTGCTGTGTCTGAAGGTAGAGATATTTAATGGATTTGTGTGGACTACGTGCCAGCTACATCTAAGGACATTTGAAACAACAATAAGTTATTTTTTTCTCAGGTAAAATATTTCCTGTAACATTTGAAGCTGATGCCTCAGCATGGGACAATCAGCATGAGGGGAGGATGCAAAATGCATCCTCAACCTCACTGGTTTTGGTGGGAAGGAGATGGCTTTGCCAATTGCCATCCTCTGAAGGCACTGCCTTGGATGCTCTGTGGCCTTGCCATGCTCAGAGGATTTGGTGTGGGTGGATGGTGTTCTCCTCGAGTACAGAAGCATCATCTTCTATCTAGTGTGTGTCTGTGTATTTTAGAGAAAATGTTAAACTACTTATCTCTTCATTTTTTTTCTTCTTACCATTTCTTGTCCTTTTTTAGTTTTCTTGGGCTTACCCCACTGCTCTCCTCTCTCTGCTCCAAGTGGTGGTGCCTTCTAATTTAAAGGTGACCTTTGCCAGGGTCTGTGGCTTCTAAGAGTGCTGTACCCTTTGTTGAAGTGGTTTTTAACTTTACCTTGTGTTTTAAAAAAAGATCAGTTGGGAGATTTTAATGCTCCCAATTCAGCTTTTTTCACTAACAGTGCAAGTTAGAAGTCAGCATGGCTGAGAATAAGGGACAGAGAGGAGAACCTGAGCAGGGAAAGTGCATATTGATGCACCAGAGGAATGCACAGGAGCCTTATCCCTGAGTTTGTTCCGTTGTCTCAGAGTCCTCTAGGCAAGGATTGAATGTGTTTATTGCTCAGTCACATCCAAACATCTTCTGAAGGTGTTGTAAGAGAGCACCAACTCCCCATGATCTGTATTAAACTTAGAAATCTCACTGTCGTCAGGAATTTTCATCCTCAGATATATATTGAAATTACTGTAATTTTTATTAAAATATTTCTCTCTGAAGCTCTCATGTCTCTGGTAAGATCGACTGTGTGCTCATCTTTACCAATCAAGTTCACAATGAATTTGCAGTTTTTTGGGTTTTTTTTATAAAAGTATTAATTCACTTGAAAAAATTGGAGGAGAAACAAGGAAGCCATGGTGGGAGGGAGGAGGACAGGAGGTTAGGATTTTCTACTGAACTAAAAATTCAATTTTTATATCAAGCAGCATTTTATATATTTCTTCATAGCAAGCTTCTTAAGTTTTATTCTGCAGGTTCAGGCTTGGCAAAACCCACGTGTCCCATTCCCTACACATGTGTTTGCTGTGAGATTTATTAGGAAGTAGATGTGCATCTGGTGGTTTCCCTCATCCAAACTATTTTCGTTCAGATAAAAGTCTCCTGAAGGACACAAGACCTGTAAAGCCTCCTGGGGTCTTTCCCTGACGTGGGTTTTATGACAACACCATGTTGAATTTCCACAAAGGTTTTAATCCCACTCCCTAACATCAAAAGGAGCCTGATTCATAAAACATTACTTCTATCATTTTTTTTCTTCCTTAGAATCTTGCTATAGATCTTTTGGAAATGGAAGTAGATATTGTGTGTTGAATTGATTCGTAGGAAAAAAAAAAAAAAGAAATCCAGCCCTGAAAGTGTTAGTAAGTATTGGCCTGAGGGAAACGTCTTGGCAATTGGACAACTTTAATTTCTTAAAAATCAAAAAGATGGGTAAAGAACAAAAAAGTGCCCATAAAATACATGAAACAGATGAATTTCTGTAGCTGCAACATTAATATATCAACACTGTCAAAAAGTCATAATTGTCTCAGCACTGTAACATTATTTATTTAATATTGAGAAGCTATTATTGCACTCTAGTTAAGAAAAAACACTCTTCCCTTAAAAATGCATGAAAATAATATTAAAAATTAACACTAAAACTATACAATGTGGCAGTAGGAGGCTCAGCAAATTGATAATGGAATAAGGAGACTTTCAAACCAGGTCAGAAACTACTACATGATATCTTTTTGATGACATATGAGAGATGAGACATTAAACATGCCCATTTCCTAGGAAAAAAATGAGCCCATTTGTAGGACTTTGCCATCAAATAAAAGCATATAATCCTGAAGGATGCCTGTGGTACTGAGGCCAAGGATGAAGTAGGGACTTTGCAGAGTGATCTTGGCTTTCTCCTGGAGCAGCATTAACTAAAACCTGCTGCCAGAGGAGCACGAGGAGCGTTCAGGGCTCCAGAAAATGTGCTGAGGATGGAAATGTCCAAAGCCCAGACAGGCAAGGTTCCATGTTCCTAGCTGCTCATTTCGTCAGTGCTTCAGCTGCTCATGAACGCCACAGTGAGTTTGTCTCCTTGCCCTGGAGGTGTTGTTAGATAAAGACTTGCCATGAGCTCCACGTGCCGACTCCAGCTCTGTTTGGGAAGTGGAAATGGAGCTCTGTCCATCGTGAGCTTTCCTCTCTGGCATCACATCTTCCTGCAGGGGCAGTGCCATCTCCTCGGGGTGATGTGTTGAGTTTCCTGAGGCTATCAGGGCTTCAGATGGGCTCTGCTCAAATTAAAGTGCAGTTGGCTGATCTGTGCTCCTTTGCTGGAGGTAGTACTGCTGTGGAAAAACACTGATGCAATACTTTTATTTGCAAGATGGGAATGGTATCTCTCTGGATCACCCCAAAAAAGGGCTGGAAGTTAGGGCTGTGTTGTTGAGAACACACAGACACAGGGAATGAAAGAGTAGAAATGACTGTCCATGGAAGTGAAGGAATCCTTGAGATGTGTGGTTTGCAGAATTGCTGGAATGCAGTTCCTGGGGTTTCTAGAAACAACAAGGTATCACTTTCATAACAGAAAGATGACAAAGTTGTAGTGACAGGAGCAAAGGAACAACAAATTAACAACAAACCTGTAGTGATAAATCATTTTATTGCACAGTTTGCTGTACCATGTAACCATTGCCTGTAACATTAACCATCTCAGCTTTCCTGCTGCTGTTCTTGCACCCTCTGGTCCATCTTTTGTGATGTATTCTTTATTCTTCCAGGGAGTGTGTCAAGCCAGTGACCAGAAAGTATCTTTAGTCAGTCAAGCATTTCAAATTTCCTTGAAGAACCTGACCAGGCACATTCTTCTTGAGCACTTAAATTTGTAACTCTTTAATTTTTCTCCATTCTGTATCTCTCTGAGTTCAATTTTGAAGGAATATTCGTCTCTCTGAACTGAGCCTTTTCTCTCTCCTGATTTTGAACTATTTTTATGTTCTTGGGTTAAGGATTCACAAGAAATGGTTACAAGGTTTTGCAGGTGGCAAAAAGGTGCTCTAGCAGTAAATTGATACGTGGTTTTAGAAATACAGATTTTGTGGGAAATTCTTCTTAATGTCTAAACACAACAAGGAGCAGCGTGCTTGTGTTGGTACATGCAGAGCACAGCTAGAATAAAAGTCCCACCTAGTCTTTATGTGCAACATCTTCAAAGACAAAAGAAAATACATTTGAAGGGGAATGATTCTCGAATACAGCAATTTTGTTCTGTTCATTTTTAGAGGGTGCTGCCCTGCCTGTGCCCCTCTGACCCCAGCTGCTTACAGCTAGCATTATCTAATAGTCTTTCTCTTGAGTAGGATTTCATCAGAACAGCCAGATTTTGGGTTCAGGCTTCAGATGCCTGTGCTAGAGGAACTTGGAGAATGGGGTTTATCTTCAGAATGTCTTTGTTTAGGTGGCTCATGGTAGGTATTGTTAAAAGATGGATATTATTGCTCTCAGGCTGCTCTAGGTTGCAGTTGTAGGAGAATGACAGTGGTGCTCAGATGAATCCTGACAGTCTGCATGGCAGGCACCAGCCATCTGTGCCATGGCAGCACTGTTTGTATTTTAATGTTTAAACATACAGCAAAGATAATTAAGAATAACTATAATTAAAAATGATTACAACAAATTACTTTTCCCTCAGCAGTGATGTGTGCCTGTAACTTAGGAGTTACTTGATGAAGTAACCCTTTGGTGAGGCAGCTAGGATAGCTTTGCAATTCCCACCCTGTTTCTGACAGTTCATAGATTTTTCAGGGGCTTTTTTTTTTTTTTTATCCTAATGATGAAAGAATTTTACATACTGGGCTTCATACATGTATTTGATGCACAGTAATTATCACTGAAATTTCATTCTTCGTATCTGAATCTTCACTCTTTTTATTTTTTTTTCTTTTTCCTGAGACAAGATTAAAAGTAGCATATTTCTCAAGCTATGGAAATAAAATGACAAGAAAAAAACACAAACTCACACATTTATTTTCATTTTCAAAGAAAAATATTAATATTTGCTCTTGACAAAAAGAAAACAAAATTTGAAACAGAAAGAAACCAACTTTTAGGATAAATTAATGCAATATCTGTTGTAACTTCTTATGCCTAAGAATAATAAGCACATTTTGCAGCCCCATTTGTATGAAGCTCTAAATTCCCCTCTTGTGCTGTTTCCTGTGGATTCTGTTGATGGGTCCTGGTGTCTGTCCTCATGGAGATGAACATATTTAAAGTACACGAGCAGGGCTAAAGACAATTTCTCCTAACTGATCAAGACCAGAATTTCAGTTTTTGGTGCCTCCTTTTGAAGACACGTGGGCACAAAAAGGAGAGTTCCTGCAGGTGGCTCAGGGAAGCCTTTCCTGCCCCAGGTCTCAGTGTCCCCAGGCTCAGGGTGGGACCCTGCAGGGACATTGGCTGTGGCCAGACCGTGGGTGCAGGAGGAAAAAACAAAAGGTCCCTGGGGCTCCTGCAGTGCAGACATAATCTACACCTTCTGTGATGTTTTTCTGTCCTCCTTCCTAAGCTTTTAATGCCTTTGGGTTTTGTCCCAAAGGCCTGACACGAAAGGCAGCAGCAGCAGCTCCTGCGAGGCACAGTTGCATTTCAGAATTCAAGCTGAATTCTGGTTCAGCTGTTCTGGTTCAGTAGGTGTTTGGCTTTCTCAGAGAATTGGATTGTTGATTGATTGCATATGAAACTATTTGTCTGTCTATCCACCACACAGCAGTTTAGATGGAATATTTTTTAGCAACTCATTCAATACCTAGTTTTTCATGATGCAAATTTAACTTCGTGTCACAACTACCATGAGGAGCTTTGCAGTAATTTCAGAAAGACTTAAAAGTAATTTGACAGATTAATAAACAAAGGGTCAACATTTGCTTACACCTACTTGGCATTTTTGAGGCAGAATCAGGATAATAGGTCAAGATACTTTTAATTCCTTAATTGATAGAAGAAGAATAAAATAAGAGAGAAAATTGTTGTCCATGTTACTGTCTATTAAAGACATTTCTGCCTCACTGGCAAATCTCCTAAGAGAACTATTTTGGACTACCACCTTCACTTGCTTTCCAAAAACTGGTGATTGCCATTTTGCAGAAACTATCCTTTGAAGTTGCTGCAGAGCTTGGCTGTGTGTGGCTGGACATCAGTGTGGCCTGGTGTAAAGAGATGGATCAGTGAATTAAAAGGCACATCTTTGTAAACTGAGATTGCCACGGTGGCTTTTCTCTTGCCCTGAAGGTGACAGAGGCGTTGTGCAATCTCAGGGAAGCACAGCTGTGGAGAACTGAGAGGTTTCATCACATGCTGGTCACTTAGATTAACAGAATGAAGAGAATATATAAGTGGGATATGAATAAAGCATTGCAATAATGTGAAGAATAATCCAAATACTTTTCCAAACCTAATGTTTTATTTACCACTCTGAGTAGTTTAGTGCTGTTCTGGCATGTAATATTTGATGGGTATTATGTTTTATAAAGTTTGCATTGATAACAGTATCTGCCTTTCATACAAGGGAACCACATCTTCTCCTTGCTTGAGAATAACTTTACTCTATAGGACTGATTACAGCTCTGTTTGAAATTCATTTCGGATTTAAGTGGTGTGGGCCAAACCAAGCCCTGGTGCAAATCTGCTTGTTCCAGTGGAGCTCCACCAGAGGAGTGTTTGACCCTGTGGGTTAATGTAATGAAAAGATAACAGCACACTGTATGATCACATAAATTAAAGATGGGAAATACCAATTAGGTCAGCTAGTCCTCACCCGGGGGACCAATTTAGAGTGTTCCCTACACTCTACTCTTGAGTGCTTTGCATTGTTTTAGGAAACTCATGCAATAAGACTCACATCTTGGGAGACTGTGCTGTAGTCCACCAGATATCTCCACTAAATACTGCTTTTTGAATATCCAGCTGAATGTTTTTTTTAACTTCTCAAGTATTAAGTCTCAATACCCATGTCACAATCTTTCTGATTCACTGTAAGAAATAGAGTTTTGATATTTTTTTCTATTGGCTTTTCACAAGATAGATCCCACGTGTTTTCAAATATCACGTGCCTTGGATTCACTTACAAATAGAAGAGAGAAGACACTATTATTATTTTTATTATTATTATCATTATTATTATATTTAATAATAATATATTAAATAGTATATTATATACTATTTTATATACATAATACATATAATACATAATATATAATATAGTATTTAATAATAACAATAATAATAATAATAATAATAATAATAATAATAATAATAATTTCCTATGTCAAATACTTATTAATCCAAATATATTTTTATCCTCACAAATGAAAAAGACATGAAAAAGAACTGATATTATTTCTGTTGTGTCTGTTGTTTTTTGGCTCTTTCTTTGTGGGTTTTTTGAGAAAGACTGGAAATAGAAATACACAAGCAATTAGGAAAGGTTTTACTTTCATCCCAGATAACTCAAAGTAGTGCTGGAGATTCCGGGCTCAGATGAGATAAAACCCAATTTGCAGATGTTGTGTGCTGCTGGCAGCTCAGCTGACACAGATGTTGAGGCTGTCAGGCAGCAGAGCCTGTGCCCGAGCAGGGCTGGGGCAGCAAAGAGCTTTCCTGCCCTGCCCTGGCTCATCACACACGTGCCTTGTCCTGAGTCTGACCTCTCGGGGCACACAAGGCTCTGCACGTGGGTCAGGCACTCTCCACTCTCTAAATGGAGCAAATCTGCCTCTTTAACAGGAGAGGAGGCTTTGGTCCAGGGTGTGCCAAATAGATTCGGGAGCTGTTTAGAAACTGATTGGCCAAATTGTGTCTCGAGCTGCCGGAGCTTTTTGTCTGAGATAGACTTAAAACAATTGCTTTGGACTACCTGGCTTTTCCCACAGCATAGTGTAACACAACACATAATTAATTTTGGTTTTTTTTTTTTTTTAGACTTTATGTTGTAGCAGGTTAGGTATTTGATCAGGTAGTGCAGTGCTTACTAATGTCCATTGTTCATGGTTTAGAGGGGAAGGACTCATGCAGTCTAACTTTGATTCCTAATTGTGAAATTACTGGGTTTTGGGGAGGAGCCTAATTTCACAAAAGTCTTAGTACAGGATATGTAATGTCAAAGGCAACTTCAGAAACCAATTTTAAATTAACCTAAGTTTTCTTTTGCTATGGTGTGTCCCCAGATGACTCTGCTTTTTCCACAAGAGTCTCAGGGCCCCTAAGAGAGATACCTTGAAAAATTTCCTTGCTTACATGCCTTTTTGAAATGGTGGAAGAAGGTGCTGAGATATGTAGAGTAAGTCCTTTAATAATAATTGTATCAGTAAGCATAGAAAAGTTTTTTTAAATATACATATCTATCTGAAAATACAGATCTGAAATGATTGGAAAAAAGTAAGAATGGAGAAAAGTGAGGAAAATAGAAGGTAGGCTGAAAAATAGAAAAGAACAGTATCTGAAAAGGATCCAAGTGAAATCAATTAGGGTAACTGAAAGAACCTAGAAGCACTGGAATATTAAAGTTAACATTATATTAATATTAAAGTTAATTTTTCAGGGCCCACAAAATCAGAATGAAAGTATATTAATATTAGTAGTTTTGTATTGCTTAGAAAGCATGCAGTAAGTTTTGCCTTGATTCATGAGCTCTTTCTGCAGGACTGTCACTAGCCAGAAGCCACATTGTCACTGAAAGTAATAGAACTTTCTTTTTTTAAAAAATTGAATTAATTGAAGGAAGAGTCACAGTTTCAGAACCACTGTTGCAATGGCTGTTGGGAAAAATACTAGGCAACCACTGAGATTGTTGTTTGTGCTGAGTTTTGTTTTGCTCAGGTGTGAATGAGCATAGAGCTGATATCTGCATCTCTCCAAATCCTGGGTCTGATCCCAGGAATGACAGGAAAACAAGGGCTGCCAGTCCTCCCCACCGTAGCAGTGTCCCTTTTAGCAGCACACAACTCCCTAACAGGTTTAACAGCCTTTTTTTTTCCCCTTTTCTTTTTATTTCTTTTTCTTTTTTTTTTCTTTTTTTTTTCCTTTTTTCTTTTTTTTGGTTTTTGTTACCTCTGTGTTATGGGATGGCACTCAGCTTGTGATACAGGCCAAGTTAGTTTAATTTATGCAAGATGTATATGTTGAGAAGTGAGAATAGAGAGTTTAAAAATTACTAACATTGCTTCAGACAGTGCCAGCATCCTTAAATTTCCTACCTTAGATCTACGTTCTTGAGAGAGAGAGGAGAAAAACAGAGGATGGCACTTTTCATACTGTTTCACACATTCTAATAATACACCATAAACTCTTAGTTTTGCAGAAAGCATCTGCTGAGTTTCCATATAAAAAATTAATAAGAAAGATAAGATGTAATGAAACAAGGTAAAGAATAGAAATTCTGAAGATAAATCTTGTTTATAGTAGATCTCCTTGAATAACTATGTTAGGTTTTAGTCAGGTCAATGGCCAAGATCAGATACACAATAAAAAATTATCTTGGGTCAACTTAAATTAAAAATGATCAATTTTCCTGTAACATTCTGAAAAGTTAAACCAAATTATTTCAGTTCAAATTAAATGTGTCGTTCAGATTGAGACAAAAGGTTTTGTTTAGCTACTTGACTTCCATTGACTTTGCCAAAGCACAGAGACATTTTAAAAACAAAGGTTGGACATTTGTAAGTCAGACTAAATCTAGCTGAAAATGGGAATGTCTTGCATTCAGTAGCTACCAGAACAAAATACTTCCAACTTGCTTTTCAAATTTTTTTTACTAAAAGTTACCTGAAATTGTCACACTCTCCTTGATCCAAATAAGTGCCTGTGAAATTTAGAAGAAAAATGGCCAGTGGAGGTCATGCATGCATTCAGTAGTCTGAATGCAGCACACACAGAGAATAAGCACAGAGATGTTCATGCACAGGCATTTGTTCCATGATTGTTGGGACCTATTGATTATCATTAAGCTTTCCTAAAGCTTGAAAACAAATGATATGTTTCTATAGAAAATCTCTGCCTAAAAAAAATTCCTAAATGAACACATGTAAACTTTGTTATCCTTCCTATGGAATTTCAGGAGGTAGTCATCAAATAAAATAGTTCCTTTAGGATGTAGGACTTGTTTAAATTCACAAGGAACGGCTGTAAGTACTGATGTTGTACACCCATAGTTTTATATCATGCCTATATGCTTTTATTTCTCTGATACATTTTTGAGATTTTAGTGTTCTGGAAAAACTCTGGAGCAAATTTCCTTGTCCTCAGCCATGAGCTGTGCCATATGGAATGGTCTCAGGTGCTCGTGGCCCAAGCCATGTTGTGGGGGACATCTCCAAGGGAGACGAATCCACCTGACAGTCCCTGGTGTACAGGATCTGACAGGGCATTGACAAAGAATTGATTCTAACCCAAACGTTCCCAAAGAGATACTTTCCTCTTGTGAGCTCCTCAGAAGTTCATAATGCCTCTAGCATGGGACACTTGGCAAGTTGTGTCAGAGTTCCAGAAGTTGGTAAGCAAAGGCTGACTGGTGCTGGATGGGAAGGAGGCTGCTTCCTGAGCTGTAGAGTTGTCTTTCTCGTTTTGTTCTGTCACTCTTTCTGTGCCATCCCCTGTAAAAACTATTTCTTTGTGTTGACAAACTACAACTTGCTGTATGAAATGGAATCATTTGTTTTGCACTCATTTTCAGGAGGTTATTGTAACTTTGTTTGATTTGACCCTTGTCTTCCTTTCTCATCCTTGACTTACACAGGGTGTGTTTCTTTTTACCCTGTCTTTGATTTTTATGATAATACATGTTTCGTCTTTCCTTAGGCTCTGAGACTGCTGAGTGTTGCATAAGATTATATGACTGCTCAAGTGAAACAACGTGTAAGAAAGCTCAGAGCTGAGGAAAAGCCGATTTCTTGCTTTTCTATAGTTGCTACAAACCTTGGTTATTGACAAAAACTTCCTTGTATACAAAAGCACAAGGGGGCAGCATTACATTAAAATAAATTGTTGCACTCTGTGTGTGTGTGTGTGTGTGTGTGTGTGTGTACTGAAGAATAGTCATGTAGGTAATGCTAAGGTTGCAGAAAAAAATTGTTATTTCAGTTTGTTCAGACTGCCTTATTAGTTTACTTGTCCTGATGGCAATCGGCAAGCTAGAGGGAAAAAAACGGTGAGGCCGTGGAGAGTTTTACTTTCTGTTGTGTGGCAGATCCCTCATAGCTCTTCCTTTCCCTGCTTTTCCTCATCAGTAAATATTTATATGTATTTTGAGAGCCTGCCTAGCCTTTCAGAACACTTTCTTTCATGACTAGCTGTAACAGCTCTTTGTTCCCTGCTGAACGCAGGACAGGCAATGCGATGTGAAGGATTTCTGCCAGCCTTGGAAACTTCCAAAATTGATCATCAAGGACCCATTTGGAAAAGAGCAGCTGAAATGGAGAGTTCTATTGTGGCAATGTTTGTGTTCACACTCTGCACAGATGTGCAACTCGCTTGATACAGACTCTGAAAGCTGTGCTTTTGGGTAGAAATACTTCGCTGTAGAGGTTTGCCTTCAAAGAGCAAGAATGCTTGCAGTGACTGTGCAGGAATCTGGTCATGTCCACAGTGTTCTCATTGTTCTTCTGTCATTCATTGCAAATTTTATTTTCCCAATTTTGAGTAATTGAAATCCCTAGTGTCTTTTTGTATGGAATTAATCATTGGAACTCCTTTCTAAAACCTGAATTCTGCTTCTGTAGATTTGTCACTTCATGTTTACAGCAAGGCATGGCCTGTCTTTGCTGGGTTGGGTCGTTTTGATGCTATGCCCAAAGGATGCAATCTAGTGATTTTTTTCCAGGAGGTGTAGTGCCAGGGGTGGCTAATTGAAGTGGCTCTCTAATGGTTCAAAACATCTGAAATGTGAAAACGTATTGCCTGTATTTTTTTTGTTTTCAGCTCTACTTAGTTTTAGAAAAGAGGAGTTGTGCACTTAGGGACAAATGGAAATGCCATTGAAGGCATGGATCATTGTCCAGGGAAGGGTGTCAGTATTCGGTTGCAAAGACCTAACTCCAGCTGTAATTTAGGTTTTGTCTCTGGGGATGCAAATATTTTCCATATTATTTGGCAACACCTTTTGGAAGCACTCCAGAGAGTATTGTGTAATTCCACTTGTGTGAACGACTGTGTTAATACATCCATGCATCATTGCCACAGTCTTTTATGTAGTTCAGCTCTGAAAAGGAGAGTTTAAAAGGCTCTTCCAGGGCCTGACTGTTGAGAGACTGAGACCTTCTCACCAGAGCCAGAGGTTGGTGGGATTCAGTTTCCTGGGGCTGTCTCAGAAGGTGAACAGAAGTTAATGCACAGCCTAGGTATTTGCACCTGTTTTAAGTACGGTTTTGTTCAGATGAAAAGTAAAAAATTGGTGCCTGGCTGTTGGCCACAGCAGTAACCATGAGTGCCATTAATCTCTGACAGTTGTCAGTCCTCCATCTAAGGAATTGACTGCTGCTTCCTTTCCCTGCTAGAAAGCCCTGAGTAGTTTAAAAAATGGGGACTTAAGGACTGAATTGCATAAAATTAAAAGGTTGCTAATAAAAATTTTAAAAAGTTATATTTTTCTTCTCTCAGTATGCTCAGAACCTGGAAGGATGACAGATGACCCTGTTTTAAGAAGGAAAATTTATGATAGTAACTTCAAGATAAAAATGAGAGGGAGTTCTTCTGTTGTCCTTTCTTCACAGTTGCATTAAGTGAAAAATACACATTTATTTTGAAGGAAGATGAACAGGTTGTGTCACTCAGTTTGAGTTCTGTCACCATGTTGCTATTCAAAGTAATCTGACTATGAACTTTGGGCTTAGAAATGGTTTTAATACTATAAAAATGTTTCCTTTCCTTCCAACAAACTTGCATCTTTGTATGTCACTTTCAGCTGTGTTTTTGACCTGTTATTGTGTTAAGTTTAGCCCTGTGCATTTGGAGTATTTTTCCATGATTTTTGTGCTCGGCACCTGTGAGGTCCTCTCTCAGCTATTTTTTTTTCCTAAGCATATAAAATGCTACCTTCCCACAGTTTTGGAAATCTAGTTATGTTATTGCAGATGTCTGTTCTTGAAAAACCAAAACAAACAACTGTATGGAAGCCAGCTTGGGAGAATTTTTCTCTTCTCTTCTACAAACATAACAATTGATGGCATCTGCCCCTGTTTTTCACATGGGTCAATAGGTGTTGAGGTTATTGAATTTTTTAGTCATATCAGATCATCAAAGAGATACCGTTTTTCCTCAAAAGAGATTATTTGTGTGTATCTTACCAATCGCATCTGCTTCTGTAAGACATGGTTTATATCTATACATTCTGGTATCTTCTGTCTGGAGATTTGGAGTTTTATTTCTGTCTCTCCATCTCCCTTCTCCCCAAAAAGGCTTATTCTGATAGGAAGAGTTTTTCAGTCTGCTGTCAGCACACACTCTGTGTTGCACTGCTCCTGCAGCAGGATCATGCTTGATGGAGTGCCTGGGACTCATCTCCTCCTTCCCCAGGAACATCCAATTGAAATCAGCTCTGGTTCCTGCCCCAGCACCTTCCATTTCCCACAGGACCTCCTTAGCTTTTCAGGTGCTTTGGAGATCACCCTCATATAAACATAATATTTTTCTCTTTCTACCTCTCATTTTATATAAACATAATATTTTTCTCTCTCTACCTCTCATTTTAGTGGACATCATTCATTGCAGCACAAAAATTGCCTCTAGTGTCCTTCAAAGCTGGTGCACCCACTTGTAATCCAAGCATAATTTGATTTTTTAAAAAAATCATTTCTTTTGATTGTTTTTCCACAATATTCTCCTACATTTGATTCACGTAAAGTAGTGTTCCTTCTGCATCAGGACACTCCCCTGTTCTGAGCTGTTAACTGAGATCAGTAATTGGGGTTAGTGTGAGGTTTGGGACACCACATCTCTAGACCAAGAACAAATGCCAGCTACTGAAAGTCCTTTGGCTGTACCTGTGGGACAAAAGCCAGGCAGCTAAAAGTAAGGAGGAGTTTTGTTCAGTTTTGCCAACAAAAAGGATTTTTTGCTTTTTCACAGTATTAGGGATACAATACAGATACCAACTTCTCTCTGGGACATTTTAGCATGTGTTATTTGTAGGCAGCTTTTCTAATTTGATTGTACTTTTATAGTGAGACTTTATTTTAAATAGCCTTACTAAGTAAAAGAAAAAAAACAACCCAAAAAGTGTGAGCTATTAGGTGTTCAGTAAGGTTGGTGATGTAAAGGAAGAGTAAATAGCATTTTCCTTCTGTCTATAACTGAGAATAGAGCTGAAGAATTGATCTATTATTCAGAGGTGCTGCCCTTTGTCATTCCCATTGACTTTGGGCTACATATCCAGGTACTTAAGTGAGATAAATTTTTAACAGGCAAAGCTAGAAGTGATTTTTTGGCATAGGCTCCCATTTTTTCCCTGAGATTTTTCCCTTTTCAACTTTTCACTTTCTTTTTTAGTTAATTGCTTTTGCTAAACTTAACCAGGTCTTAAAATCTTAATGTAATATTTTGTTACACTTCTTTTTTTCTTTTGAAATTAATGATTATATTAGATTAGTTCCTCAGGTTCTTTCAGCTTCCATAAAGGAGACAAAAGTGTTAGGGAAAAATGGGTAATATTGCTGTGTGTTAAATACATTTTATTCTCTTCTAAGTGCTGGAAAAAGGCAAATTTCTAATTAATGGAGAAAGGTTGATGAGTATAAACTTATTTATTCCTTAGGGGTTTTAAGAGGAGCCAGTGTTTAAATGCACAAGAATTTTTAACCTGTGTGTGTTTTTCAAGTGTACAGTGCAAGGTTCTGATCTAGAAAGTCATTATGTTCAAATACATAGAAAAAATCCTGAAGAACGCAGAGAAGAGCTTCCTTTGCCCAGGCTGAGGGAACTGTCCATCTTTTCTTGCGATTCTCACTACAATATGGGCATTTGGTGTATGGGGAATCTTGTTTCCTGAATCCAGCGCCAAGAGCAGAGATATTTAAGGGCTTGTGAGGGCAGAATTAAGACCTCTCTGTGTGGACACATTTACAGTTCAAACTTGGGCATGACACTGAGCCTCCTTGTGCTTTTCCATGCATAAAAACAGATAAACCTTCCTGCAGAGGATGATATCAAATACTTTGTAAGAAGAAACAGTTCTGTAAGACATTCTGATACTAGAGAAATGAATGTTTTACAAGTAAGAGTAGTTGTTTACCTGGACTGAAGAGGGAAGGAGATAAGTGGGCATGAGTAAGGAAGGGAGACATCCAATTTATCATAGGAACTCAGTTCTCAACATGGATGAAGGGAACACCTACGCCCTTCCCTGAAATTTGCATGGACTGTGCACAGGATAGGAGTTTATTTATTTTGCCTTTTCTAAATTTAAGGAAAAATCTGTGTACTTTCTTCAAGAGGGAGTATTTCCAGTTCCTCTGCGTTTGTCCCTCTTTGGACACAAACGTTACTGGACTTACTCTATTAATGGAAAACATGTTTCAGGAAGTTGATGTTGCTCAAGTGTGTCAGTCCCCTGTGCTAGACCCTTAAAAGCATGGAATTACGAGATTCAGAGACATCTCTTAACCTCCCCTCACACCCACACAGCATGTCTCTATTGACAGTGACAGATACTGCATCTTAATAGGGAACCTACTTCAGCCTCCAGCAGAGAAGGAAGCACTCTACTCATTAATCTCCTTCAGAGCATAGTCTGAACCCTTATTTACAGCCTCAGCAACATTAGCAAGCGTTCTGTGTTGACATATGCACACAGGTTAGGCGTGTCAGACAGTATGAGCTGCTGGGGGAGGCTGATGTTTTAATGAAGCTTTGCCTCCTCCCGTCAGAGCCGAGCGCTGCCTCTTTCGCCGCTCGCCATCTGTGGAGCAGCATCCCCACGGCATTGCTCATCATCCGAGCCCTCCCTCTGCAGCACAACACCTAGCTGCTTTGGTGGAAGGTTTCAGTCAGCTTCTTGTTTCTGTGGTGGTGGTCAACACATGAAAACCTGGGATGAGAACAGAAGTTTATACAAAATGTTCTCTGTTTCTGTGGTATTCAGTTATATGATCTGCATTTGGACCCTTCCACTTATGATGGGAAGTACTGCCTTTCTCCACTTGCCAAGAAAGAAAAAAAAAATCACTTTAAATAATTTCAGAAGCTTGTATGAATCACTCTGTTGTTTAACAAAAACCGGATCTGGGCAAAACCAGTGCGAAGTCTTGAATGTTCTGCAGTTGAAATCATTATGTGGCAGATGTACTCAGAAAATTGGATAAGCAAATAGCTTTGTGTTTTTTACCACCTACATTTCAGAGTGCTAGGGAAAGTCTAGGTGTTAGTTGCAAGC
This sequence comes from Acanthiza pusilla, assembly GCA_036630365.1. NCBI lineage: Eukaryota > Metazoa > Chordata > Aves > Passeriformes > Acanthizidae > Acanthiza > Acanthiza pusilla. The sequence goes on from JAXCHO010000038.1 coordinate 9,423,273, forward strand.
TTATCATATGCTAAAAATGTAATACTGGCAGTGCTACAAAAGGGCCTGTTTGTTTTGAGCTGGTTATCTGTACTAAGGATTAAGAATTAGTGATTTTGGTAGGGCTTAAAGAAAACTGAATGGTGCTCTGGAAAAGAAAGGGAATGTTTAATTTAAAAACAAATATTGGTTATAGTGTTAGAGGGATACTGTACACTGGAAATAGGATGCCAATACTCAAAATCAAAGGAGCCTTGTGGTTGGTGCATGAGACCAGGACTGAGATTAGCGAGAGCCAGGTTTTGTTTCTGGTTTACAGTAACTCTCTGCTTGTCTCTGCGAACTTCCCTGAGTCGTATTTTGCCTCCTGCCTGAGCTCTGTGCTCCTGGGAAAGGAGCTGTCTGTCCTTGCCTGGTGGCACAGGGGCACTCAGAGAAGGTCTCAGCCTTGGCACATGTCCCTCTGGCAGCGAAGCCTCCAGGCTGGCAGGAGCATCACGAGCGCTGCCTCGGGGATTGGCTTTCAGAGGATGTCCCCAATGTGCTTTTCCTGCTGCAGCTTCCTAGAGCTCATCCAGGCTGGTGGCTTTGAAGGGTGAGGCCAAGACATGTGGCATGTCTGAACTCACCTGTGTAAAGCACCTGGAGATTTTCTGGCACCCGAGGGAGATCAGGGTGAGGTACTGCGCCCCAGAGAGTTCTCAGGGGAGTGGTTGGGCACACCACAGTGCTCTGTTGTGTTCTCACGTTAACTACAGGAATTCAAAAGGACATCTGGCTGTTGAGTCCTCCTATTGTGTCCTATCTTTATATTGACTAGCTAAGCTCTTCTAGGAAGAAATCGTGCAGTTGTTTTACCAGGATAGGGACAGGCCCGAGGGAAGCTGGGAAGTCACTTGTGTGTCGTGCTTACATGTAGGGCCATATATTCTGAGCTCACGACTCTTGGTCTTGCTATGGTTTATATTAACCCATTTAATTTAATCCAGATGGGTCTCTGTCTCTTTCTGTGAAATTCATTTGACCCTTCCTTGCTCACCTATATAAATTCCAGTATAGATTTTTTGAGGGATATCATCTGAAATGTTTTATTCATGGTACAAAATCATACATTAGTATCACTGTGTCTGATCCTTTGAATAATGATTGCTTGAAAACATGCTTTTTATCTTATTAAATGCTTAGCAACTCCATATTGGATAAGGGTTATGGGCCATTAGCCACCAGATACAAGACATCCCTTAACATGTAGGAGGATAGTCACCTTAACTTCTTCAAATGTATCTTAAATTTTCTCTAATACTTGGATTAGGGTCACCTGTTGTGTTGAACAGCATTATTCTGTGTTGTTCCAATAGCCTGCATGGAATAAACACAAGATTTATCAATAAACCTAATTAGCAAGCAGTAATAAACTGACTGAGGGACCGAGCAGTTTCCCATATTTGCATGTATGGCCCTGTAATTTTTCTGAAAACAATTATTACTATTGAGATATATGAAAGCAGATTTCAAAGAATATGCTTGGCAAAGGGTCTGAAGGCAAAGCAAGGTTTTCAGATGAGCCAAGCACTATTTATATTGGACATAAAACTCCCATGAGGTCTTGCTGCCATGGCCCCTCCTGCAGACAGAGGCTGTTTGGAATTCAGTCTCTTTGCCTTCACCACAAGTGCAGATGGTAGTGTGTAGTACCAGCAGCTTCATTCTGCAGGGAAGGATTAATCAGATTCAGAAGTCACAGAGATGGGTATCGTTGGTATTTAACAAGACTTGGATATTAGGGAGAAAAATAATGTGCTTCTCTCGTGGGTTGCTCTTCAGCTATAAATTCCCAGCATTTCTAAAAAGCTGGTGGTCATTACTAGCTTTCCAGAGCACCAAAAGAGAGATGCTTACTTCCATTCTGATAACATTATCATAACTTAAAGATCCTGAAAAGAACAGAAATCCCCAAATGAAAAAAATACGTCACTTTTCCAATAAGTCTTTTCCCAAGGACCCTGTGGCCATGAGTAAGCTCATGGGACACTGAGGAACAGGAGAGAGCAATGACACTGTGGGGCCACAGTGCTGTGGAGTTTGGGCAAGGTGACAGTACTGGGGCAGCACAGGGAGGGATCTGTGCAATGGGACAATGCTCTGTGATTTTGAAGACATTCAAGATGCTGAAGGTAGCTTCAAAGTCATGCCAATAGCCATGAAAATGAGGTCTATTGTGCTGTTTGAATAATCCTGACAGGGTAACTCCAGCCCTGAGAGCAACCCCTCCTGTTCTTGGGACGCAACACCGTTTTCTCTGCTACCCTTGCCTGCAGGTCCTGTGGGTTTTATCCAGGGGTCTGGAGGGTGGCTGGAAGGGCTCAGGGGATGCAGACCCCAAGACATTTGATGTCTGGGGCTGTGCCTTGCGCAGAGCAGTCTCTGGAGAAGACAACAGCCATGTTGTGTTTGCCTAGTCAATCTGTTTAAAAAGTAGTGCTGATGACAGTGAGACAGTCAGGTTATGAAAAATACACTCCTAAAAATCATATTTGACTGTAAAACTGCCCAGCCTTGATTAAACTGTTTTTCTTTGTCCTTTTAACACCCAGTGACTTCTGCTGCCTTACTTGGGCTTTTTTGAGAAATGGTATTATATTAGCTAGTAAAAAAAAAATATGCTTCTTCTATGAACATGAGCTTATTTATTTTATGCATAACAGCTAATCCATAGCTGCATCTTCTCAGCACTTCCATCGGTACAGTATCTGGCCTTCTCTATCTTAGACCCAAAAATGCACATCCAGACACTCTTTCACACCCACACTCACACGGAAAGCCCATGCAGTGATTTACTGACTCACTCTGAACGACAGGGGATTTTTGGTTTTGTGGTTTTCATCATCTCACGTTGGTAGGAAATGCAAGGTGAAAGAAGCGTGGACATGAGCACAGCATTTGGTGTCCTCCCTACCTCCCAGGATGTGACCTCCCGAATCTGCTGCTAAACTCTGCCGAAATTACAGGAAAGGGAACTGGCTCTGCCCCTTTAGAACCAGCACGGCATTTGTCAGACACGCTTTAGTATCTGTGGAAAAAATACCTAGCAGAAGTTCTTGGACAATGACAGCTTGTTCCTAGTCAGCATCCCACAGCAAAGAATTATTACGTCTTCCGATTATTTTTTATTTGCATACACATCAACCTGACAAAATGAGGTTTATGCTTTTTTCACTTTTTAGTTTCTAGCTGACTATCATTTTCTTTTAAGATTAAATAAGTAATTTATTGAACTATAATATCAAGTATTTATTAGGAAATTGCTGGGTAATTTTAACTGTATCTTTTTTTAAAACATAAATCTGCATCCAAGGCCTCCAGTAACTTTGTGCGACTCTGCACCATTAATTTCTTCCAGAGTGACATTCTGATAAGAGCCGAACAGATGGAATTGCAGGATTGTTCTAGCAAATTTATCATAAAAAATGCATCCGACACCTGTGTAATTTGCCTAATCATTTTCCTAATAAGCTCCCACCATTAATTATGCACGATTTCCACAATGCAATCAAGATAAAAGTAAATCTGATGACTTAATACCCTTCAAAATAATTGGTTCACCCAACACAAGGCCTCCTTTGCTTTCCATAGCCATTCCAGTTAATTAGAAAAAGGGTGCACCCTGTAGGAGTCAGCAGAATGGAGGCTGAGCGCATGGTGGGAGGCAGGCCTGCTGCTTTTTTGGGCAGGAGTCAAGGATATTAACTCATGAAAGAGAGGAAGGGCCCCCCTGCCTCTCATTGCTGCCTCTCCCCCCTGCCCACCGCACCCAGCAGCAAACAGATGCGATTAGTGTTCCTCAGCCATCAGAAAACTGACTGCAGGACTCCGAGGGTCTAATGAGAATCAACTTTTCGGCGGCTGCTGTCTTGTGGTGCAGCCCACCTGTCACATCATTAGGTGCAGCATGTGCCTGGAATTCACTTTGCTAAATGAGATTTACAGGCCCCAGTGAAACCCATCCTGCAGCATTCCTGCTTCAATTAGCTAAAGATTAATTGTCTGAGAAAGGGAATGAAAGTTTTACTTCAACTGACCTGAAAATGGAGGGGGGAGGGAGGAGAGAGGGGGATGGAGGGGGAGCGGGGAAGGGGGGCACAAAGTATGGCTCAGGTATTCCACATGGGCCTCAGGCAGTGTGGAAAAACGTGATAATTTAAAGGTGCTGCAAATTTCCTACACCTCGTCTGGATGAGTGAAATTAACTAGCACTAAAAGCTGTCAAATTAAAGGTTGACTTCCAGATATTAGCACCTTAAATGTCACCGAATATTCTCCGTCTCTCCCCTCCCCACCCTCCCTCCTTTCTCTCCCTTGGCCTCTCTCTCCTCTGCCCTCCCCATCCCTCCCCCCTCTTTTTTTTTTCTTTTTTTTTTTTCTTTTTTTTTTTTGGCAAACAGGCCTCGGCACACCTGCACACGCACACAAACATTATCCTGCTGCTGTTCCTGCTAACTGCCTGTGCGTGCTCAGGCCAGCGCCGCTCGGTATAAATCTCTGATGTAACCATGGCTACAGAACAACTGGCAATTACAAAATTTCCTCCATTTTTAATGTTACACTAATTATGTTTGAATGTGTTTTAATGGAGAAAGGAATTGAGGAGATGAAACAGTGTTCTCTGCGTGCGCAGAGCGGGGGTGAGAGACGATGTCTCCTCTGTTTGACAGCTTGGGATTCAAGCCCAGGAAAGGTGCAGAGCATCTTGAAATGAGATGGTGTGCCCGAAAACACAGGGTGCTTGCACCAGCACGTGAAATACGAGAATTAAAGTTTGGAATTCGGATGATCACACCAAAACAAGACCACACCTGCTCATAAAATTGGGAAAAACAAATTGCAACTTAGCTTGAACTTTATTTCAAAACTGAAAGATGACTGCTTGTACTGCAGTGCCATTACTTTGGATGTTCTGCTAGCCAAAGGTGAATCTTCACGTTTTAAGTTGGTTTTAAAGAATCATACACTCATAAAATGCTTTTGGTTGGAAAGGACCTTAAAGTTCATGCAGTTCCAAGCCCCTGCTGTGGACAGGGACACCTTCCTCCAGGTCAGGCTGCTCAGAGCCCCATCCTGCCTGGCCTTGAACAGTTCCAGGGATGTGGCACCCACGGCTTCTCTGGGCAGCCTGTGCCAGGGTTCATCACTCTCACAGTGAAGAACTTCTTCCTTAGCTTTTGTTTAGCTGTGATTTTGAGTTAGAAACTGGTTTTCTTCTGTTCTGCGTGGTACACAATCCATGGAGTGTGTGGTGGTTTCCACGCTTGTGCAATGTGTAAAATGGTGTGCACTGGCTGCAGAAAGCTTTAGGGGATCCAAAGAGCCAAAAACGTTACCCATTGTGCTCTCAGCCCTTGGGTCTGGCATCTCTGCTTGTGTCTCATCTCAAGGCTGTGCCACCCAAAAGCGCAGGTCATGTCAGCAAATTTGACTGAAGCTTGTGAATGGGTGCCTGAGGTGTGAGAGGCACCCTCCCAATGCTCCTTTTTGATCTCAATGGCATGCTGGAGGGACATGTCCTGCGCCCCACATTATTCTGGGGTTCACATCAGAGCTTTTTGGCAGCAGAACCCAGAGGATGACCTGCCAGGCTGTGCTTGCAGCTGGGTCCGTGCTGGTGGTGGTGTCTTCGTGCAGGGGGAGATGAGACAATGCAAGTGAGCAGGAACACCACTGCCACTTTGAGCTAGGGTCACAGGGCTGCTGTCAACAGGGTGAGTGCTTGAACAGGGGGGCTTTTTTATAAGGCTCTGATTTGGTTCTGTTTTACTGGGGGGGAATGAGGAGAAAGCTCAGCAAACAGCACTGTGCACCCTGCTGCTCATCCTGCCTAACCTGGCAATTTAACATGCATCACACCCACTGCTGAAGGTGGGCTGGGGGTACTGTTACAAATTTCCTCGCAGCAGTGAGCTCTGGATCCCAGCTGTGTCTTCAGCGGCATGAGCCAGCTTGATTATGCTAAAGCACCCCTGGATCCCTTCCTCTTTTGTTTCAGTCTACACAGGGTTTTAAAGCTTAAACATTTGACATGCTTGGGTAGTTTCTTCTCTAATTTTATCCCAGCTGACTACGCAATGAGTTTAACTCAGAGCCCTTAGGTGCAAGCCACTTTCCACAATGTATATTAAACCTTATAAAACTAGCCTGTATGTCATTATCCAGACTATAATTACCTATATTGGAATTTGGCCAGGATGCTGGGGCTAATATTGTTAGCCTTGCAAAACTTGGCGCGGGACTTTCTAATGACCACATGTGGTCAGTGCCATATGTTTGCAGCTCATCTAAAGGATGGTGTCTCTCACACAGCCATGCCCCCTTGAAATCACTTCAGGGTAGGAAAGCAAAAGCTCAGAGGCCAGGCAGGACAGGCAGTTGCTAGTTCAGAGACTGATGACATCTTTGATGTGAGAGCTCTGTGGCAAACCCTGGTGCTGCATGGCTGGGAGCTGTTACTGACCCAAATTTCCATGTTCCCTCCCTCTCTTTTGCCAGCCCTCAAGCTTTCACAACCTAGCCTGGTAAGAAGGGGCTCTGCCCTTTCTGGAGATGAGGTATTTTATGTAAAGTTAATTTTTTTATTGCTCATCACACAAGTGATTTCATCCACTCAAGATATTACTTTAGGTAAGAGTGACTTAAACCATAAACTCCATTGGAAATGTTCTGTAAAGCTCTTTAATTTTTTTAAGTTCTGTGTATTGTGTGTCAGACAGTCATAGCATGCCCTAACCAAGGATGACTATTCTTTAAAGTGATTAAGTTAACATTAATATTCTCATTAAGTGGAAATCTCATTTACATATATGGTGCAATGTTTCCATGTTTACTCTGTATGCCACAATGAAATTTGGGATAGACTCTCTCAGACAAAACAGATATACCTTGCCACTGCTCTGGTCAGCCTGATGAGACTCATCTCCATCATTCTTCAAAACATTTACAAAAACATGAAAAAGCGTTGGGTTTTGGGCACCTCGGGTTGAATGTCATTACAAGGTTCAAAATGAAACTTGCCCTGCTCTTGCACTGAGCACATTCAGTGTTCTTGTCCTTTCTCAGTCTCTTCTTTGTGACTCTTCGGAGTCTCCTCAGAGAATCCAAGTCCCCTCTCTCATGCTGCCTGTGTGCACGGGGTTCTCTCCCCACTTCTTATTCCCTCTCTCCTTTGAGCTGCTAAGCCATAGTCTCCTTAAATTGTACAATGAAACCCTCCATTTACTTTAGCCTGCAATAAAAGAGATTTTCATTATCAAACATTTGATGGTTCTGCACTGCTTCTGGCCTACGTGGATTGTTAAGGCACGAGTGGTGGTGGAAAAGTGATGACCTAACACCTCTGTTTTAAACCTAATACTCTCTTGATTGTCAAAAGTTGTGAAAAAGAAATCAAATCTATTATTGGACAAGGTTATCATTAAGGAGGTTGGCAAGCTTCATCTTTACAGCCTTCAGCTTTACAGCTCTCCTTTCCTTGAGGGATCATTGTTTGGCTTTAACGATCTGTCTTGCCACAGGTAGTGTTTAATCTTCCCTTTTTGATTAAACTAATAGAGATTGTTTTGCCAAGTCATCTCCAAGCTCTGTTTGCTTCATGTGTCCTGGACTTCTGACTTTGTTACAGCCTTTTTTATTTGAATATAACACAAGGCTGGTGTTTGTGACTTTGACTGTTGATCTCTTCCTAATAATTGTCAGTTTATATGATTGTGGCTCCATTAACACATGGTGAAGGCATGGTAGAGTAGCACAAAGAAAGAAGTAGATCAAAAAGTTGTTATTGTTGCTGGTAGCAACTTTATTCCCTCTTGCTGAGATCTCTGTTTCTCGAGACCTAGCTCAGTTTGGGGCTACCATAACTTGCATCACTTACCACTGAATTTCTGCATCAAATTTCAGAGATGAATGCTTTCCTGTAAAAGACTAAATTACCTAAAGCAAAACTAACTTAAGGTGCAGGCAGGTCATTTTTTAGGGCTACATCCTTGTGATGTTCCAACCAGGGGTATTTCAGTCAGTCTGGCGCAGGAGGGCTCTGGCAGAGGCAGGTTTGCAGTGCAGATTTCAGTGCTTGGAAATTCACTGTTTGAGAGGGACAGTAAAATGAAGGCAGCAAGGGATGGGAGCGATGAGACATGGAGATTACCTGGAAAAATGTGGATCTTTTGGGGAAGAAAGGGCTGCCTGCATTCAATATAACTGGACGTGTATTGAACTGATGGCAGAATGCCCAGCGCTTTTGGAAAACACTTGCGGACCCAAAGAAATAATTCATGGTATGATGGAGCCCTAGTGAAGGACCTGAGTGTGATCCCTGCCAGGACCACTATCTAACTTGGTTTCTCCCAGCCTTTTGTGTCGTGATGCATATTTTCAGTCATTCTTGAAGCCAACATCAATGGGTGCAAAGCCTGTCCTGTAGGAGAACTCTATCCAGTTATACTGACTCCATCAGAAGCTCATAAAATTTATCTTTCTGCTATTTTGTGTCATTGTTTTGGGGAGTTTAAAATCTATTTATTAGGACTTTATGCACACCCATGTCTCTGGTACAATGAGATTGTGGAGATGCACAGCAAATTATATAAAGTCCTCTCTAGACATTCAAAATAAATGGTGGAGTTGATGATTAACTCTGCAAAATAAGTTGGCTACTCCTAGAGCAAGGTGGTGTGAGAGACTGGAAAATCTATTAATTTGTTTTCTTTTTTAAAAGAAAAATAAGTGCAGAACCATAAATAAGGAGGTGAGGCATGACTATTTACCACACAAATGTGTATTAAGCAGCACTTGATGGGAACATTTTTCAGTTTGTTCCTGAGAGCATTGCTGACCTGTGTGATTTTTAGTGTGCAGTAAAGTGAAGGCCTTGTGGATGGATCTGCTATCAACTCGCAGGCTGCTGTGCAGAACACCTGGACAGCTGCAAAGGAACTATTTAATTCTAAAGGTTGCTTTTCAGCCTTGTGTTCTGGAAGTTTGAGGCCTGTAAAGAGGACCTCTTGCTATCTGAGGAAAACAGTTTTATATCAGAATTTTGAAAACACATTTTGGACTGTTGGTGTCTTTTGTTTGTGTTTTGTTTTGATTTTGGGGCAATTTTCCCCCTCTCAAAATACGGTGGTATTTTCTCAAGGAATTTTTGTGTTCTGCTGAGGGAAATATTAGCTTCAGTGAACTTTACCAGTATTGATATTGTTATAATGTACACATCTTTTTTTAAGTGTTCTTCTACTCTGCCTCTGACTGGTCTGCTAAGAGGTTTGCATTCCATAATTTAGGTCCCTTCCACAATACTCTGTTAAATCTTACTGATTTCTAATGATCCTTAAGTGTCTTCTAAAAAAGAGACAAAGGAGGTACTATCTAAGAATCTCTTCTTTAAAGGATAATTTTTCCACTGTGAACAGTAGGAGACTTTGTTTTTTTAAAAAAAAGCTCCTAATATTTTTGCTGATACCTAAATAGAGATTGCTGACTTTTTGGTATTTCTGAAAATGTCTGTCTTAGCATCCTCAGCAAATGAGAGCTCAGCTCTAGCAAAAATTTGGCTCTGGGTCTGTATACTTATGGCAACTTCCTGTGTGAGTAGTGAGCTCTGTTGTTAATTAATGCAAGCTGTGTTATCATTTCATCTACTGTTGTTCCTTCTGTTAGACAAATTTTATGTTTATTATAAGTATCATGGAAGTGTTTATAGGCCTTAGTCAAGAACTTTCCTCATGGTATACGGAAATAATAATTATTAATAGTTTCCTTTTTTAGCTTGCTTTCTTAAGGAAACACAAGTTCTGCTGTCATGCTGTTAGTCTGGCGGCCTGCTCCAAATAACTTTGGAGTTTTTAATTAATTTCCACCAAAGTTTACTGTGGCAGTTCTACCGATTTTGTGGAAACTGGCTACCAGCAAGAGGAAAAGGTGATGCAAATTAAATCTTCCTCCTGCTGCAGGGAGGAGTGTGTGGTGAACTCAGGGTATTTTCTTTCTGGGAGCAGACAAGTGCTGGCTGGCCAAGATGCAGAAATAAACTCTTGTGCTGCCTCTTCCCTACTCAGTAATTAGGAAATCCAGGGGGGAGGTGCTGTGCTGTGTCCTCATTTTGAACAGGAATGAAGGAGTGGAAGGGACTGGAAGTAAGGGAGAGGAAGTCCTGGATATATTGAGTGGGGATTTGGGAAACAGTCTTCATTAGCTCTGCTGCTCTCAGATTAACTAACTAGATTTATTTCTTAGTGTACTTGGGAGTGCAGATATTCACCAGGATTTTAATGGGAGCCTTCCTAAGGAAAACTGAGAGAATCCTTGGGAAACTCTGGAAGTGATGGTGATGATTTTCATGGCTTGCGATGGTAGTTTTGTTTGCGTGCAATGTGCAGGTAGATCATTCAAAGTGCTGCACATTGTGCACATTTAAATTATCAGCTCTTTTCTTTTATCCTGAGTTCATTTAACCATTTTTAAAGTCACCAGAAATTTTGCAAAAGATAATTTTTCCAAGTCTATAATAAAAATCACAAGTGTCATATGTTTAACTAGGAGATTACCATGAATAAATGCACCTCAGGAAAGAGTTAATAATTTTATTCCCCCACCTTTTTTCTACCTTGTGGTCCCAGAGAAAACTCATTTTGGGTATCACAGATGCTCTGTATTGACTGGATAACAAGTTAATATAAATAAAAAGTAAGAAATTTTTCTATGTTTTGGATAGTGTTAGGGTTTGTTCCTTTTTTTGTTAATATTTTTATTTTATTTAGCATTTTAATGTTAAACTAGAGTTCTGGCTGAACTCCAGCTTCTGGATGAATTCCAGCCTAAGTAATTACATCTTATGTAATGAATTTCCCTATCTGGCATTAATTGGAAGAGCTATTCTTCACTTCCTGTCCTGCCATCATCTATAATGTTGCTGTGTGGTATAGGTTACTTTGGTCAATCCTGGAAATTGCTGCATTTTCATAGATAAATTCATGTGCACTGGGCAGGTTCCAGAGGAAGCAGCTGGAGATGTGTCCAGTGCCATCTCTAGGATGCATCACCGACAAAGGCTGAACATTGCCCTTGTTCAGATAAAAGTGTTAGTGACCACACTCTCCTCCAGCAGTGGAAACCTTAAAAAAGAGGATGTAGACTTTCATTCTACTGCTGGGTATTAGAATGGTTCTTTTCAGCTGGAATGACAGAGGTCCAGGGTTAAAGGTTCTGAATTTAGTTCAGAGTGTCCCAGGGACCTTTTCCAGGTAAGGCCTGTCCATGTGCAGGTGGTCATTCCTTTGTTCGTACGGAGGGAAGGTGGAAACCTTTGCACACAATAAATCAAGGGAGAATTCTTTACTACTGTTTTGGCAAAATTAAATTAAATTTCTCTAATCTCAAATGCTACTTACAATATAAATTATCTCTATATATTCAGTCTGCTAGCATCCAATATAATTAAAGCCAGAAAATCTGCATCTATTATTGTTTACTGTTTACAAGCCCTCATAAATTCTTGGGAGTTTTTTGGTCATTTTGGCTGCCTGTTCTGAGTCTGCCTTCCTCTAGTTCTATGCTGAATTTCAATATGCAGCCTTAACTACTGAGAACATTTCCTTCAAATGCTGTTTGTTTTGCAAGGCAGGCTGAGACCTGCATAGAAGACAAATTTAAGAAAATGGGTTTGATAAAGCTATGAACAATTAAAATGTGCAAGCTCTCTGGGACCACGTTCTTGGATACATAGAGCATGAAGTATCCTTTTTTTTTAGCTTTCTCAAGGTTAGCATTGCTGCGTTGTAGAAGGCTGGTTTATGGCAATGTGGATAGTTATTTGGATACCTATATGCTAAGTTTCACCAACTTTGTGGCAACTCACGAGGTAATGTGATGAGCATCTGATCTGTGTTTCACATCAGAAGCCATCAAGCCTTATTTGACATTGATTGACAGAATCATTATGAGCTGGACACCTTTTCTGCAAGTCCTGATGTGCAGACTGTGGGTGATGGGGATTCCCTGAGTCCTGTCCCATATCTTATTGCTACACGTGCACTTTATTTCTGAGCCAGCTTAGTGTACCTTCATATTTCAGCAATTGTGCCATACTACACCAAGATCTTGGAGCCTATCAAGAGCATCTGGCACCAGGAATATCTCCTCAGATGTGAAATCTGGCTAATTCTGCATTTACACTTCATCCGCACTGGATCTGGGGTACCATGACCATGTGCTTCTTGTTAAAGAGCTAGGAAATAGGGCTGGAGATGTTTCTGTGCATTGCCACTGAAATGAGAGTTACTGATAGCTGCCTGGATGCTAGCACACTTCCAGTCACTGTCCATATAAGTTAGCTGTTCAGAAAACATAAATTAAAATTTCATTATATGATACAACAAACACCCCACTCTTTTTTTTTTTTTTTTTTAAATTCGGAAATCTTTGGAAGGTTCCATTGAGCCTTGAGTACAGGTTGTTACAGGGTATTAAATATATAATGAAAGGACTGAAGATTTTGGTAGGTTAAACAATAAGACTGACTCTCAAACAGAGGCTTATCATGGCTTTTTTGCAGGCAGTGTGTGCCCTGATGTATGGGCTGGCTGGCTGTAGATCAAACTGGAGGTTTTATTGATTAAAGTCTTCCTACAGTGGGGATTAAAAAGGCATGTCTTATCTCGCTATCTATTTGAAAGATATAGATTCCTGTTATTTGCTGAAGCAAGGGAATGCTGGCAGAATCAAGTTCTTTACATGAGGACTGACATGGCTTGGTGCTCCTTTGAAGATTTAGCTCACTGTGTTGGAAGGACAGTCCAGCCACTCTGGGAACAAAACTGTGTGGCCATGCACGTGGACAGACCCTTCCCAGATGTGTGACATCGCCCAGATGTGTCACTGCCTTGACCTGGCTCTGAACCCTCTGAGCTCTGAATGTGAGTGGGTTGTTTTCATTGGGTTTTTTTGTGTGTTTGTTTTTTGTTGAGTTGTTTGTTGCAGTTTGGTCTTGATTGTTGGTTTTGGGGGTTTTTTGGGGTTTTTTCCCAACTACTGTCTTGGTCTTAAGTTCATTTGCAAGTAAAATTGAGTTCAAATAGGTTTTCAGTTGCAGTCTTCACTTAAATCACTGCTGTCATGGAGAAGACATCCAGAGGCACACGAAGCCCAGACTCTGGCCCTGAATCAGTGAAGCAGCAGGAAAACTCTGTGAAGTGTTAGTGTGTCCCATATGAGAGAACTTAGGGGATGTCATGTGGAGCAGCTTCATTAATTTTTGGACCTTTTTCAACAAGGACCAGCTCAGACCAAATTAACAAACAGCTACTTAGCGAAAGTAGCCCTTCATCCTTTCAAATCTGTTGTGGGGTTTTTTTATGAAATTGTTGGCACTGCACAAGCGTTGGACAAATAATGTGTGCATATAAATTACAGCCAGTGATTTTGTGATCAGGAGCATTAATTTCTCCAGAGAATAAATTTGAAATATTCTGATCAAGGTACATCCAAGCTCCTTTTCAGGGTTAAAGGCTTAGTAGGAGTTTCCATGAAAAATCCAATGAGCAAGTGAGCACCACCCCATGCAGGACAGAAGGCACAGAGACCATGTGTTCCTTCAATGCCTCGATCAATTCATGGACTTGGAAATCTCACATCAAACATGGCTGTTTGTGTGGCTTCCTAAATGTCATTGTTCCTACCTCTAAAGCTGAGTGGAAAATAGCAATTCTGTTTTCCTGAGCGCTTACACTTCTGATATTTTTTTACATTCAGACTGTACAAAACAAAACAAATATTCTTTGTTCAGTGTGGCTGGGATGGGGGCTGAGAGTCTGGGACTTTGACTTTAGGAGGTGGCTAGGGTTCTGAGGAGGCAGAGAAGATTTCTGGCAGTAAACCAAGGGGCGTCCAGTTAGACACCAATTGTCAGGAAGATTTCAAAACCTTAGTCCTGTTATAGTCCTGCAGTTCTGACTGATTTTTAGTAGAAGCTTATTAAAGCTTATCTTTGTTGCACAAGAATGTTTTGATGTCAACAAGTAAAACTTCTTAAATATTTGTTTATCTACATATTAAGGTTTATGAGTATCATACCAAGCAGTCAGCACCAAACCTTACTGCCATATTCACAGTAAGGGAGTAGTGTGTATCTGACTGGATTTTTGGATCTTTTGTAAACTCTTGGATTTTATGAACTATCTATTGTGGTATTCCTGTTTCTCATTCATGATTCTCTTCTTTCTCCCATGAAAATTCATATTTATCACAGGGTATTGTTTCTGCTTTTGAATATATTTTTTTCCTCATTTACTTAAAAATGTTTCCACTTATGGCTGTGGTATGTTAATATGTGCTTTATGAAGATAAACTTTGAAGGCAGAAAGTCAAAGCCACAATGACATCCACACTTGGAGTGACCTCATTCTCTGCCCACATACAGACTGAGCTCTAGAAAGGAGGAAAAGCACAGAAAAAGCATGAAAGAGTTTTTACTTCTTTCCGAGTCCTAAATTCTCCATAGATTACCTTGTTTTTTCCTTGTCCATTTTACAAGTGATCCATAAGGGGTGCTCTGAAAGGCTGGTAAGATCCTTGTGTGGGCTATGAGCACTATAGATTATAGATTATATATTTGTGCTTCACCACAAAGCACAATTATGGCATGCTTTTTAGTAATTCCCTATTATAGAAAAGATGCTGATCTTACTCAGTGGGATGGACTTTGGTCCCCTGAAGGACTTGAATTAAAGATTCAGTAACTCCTTCTGATTAGTAAATTTGTGGTCTTAATTTAGCAGCAGTACCTGTGCTGTGTTTTTCCCCCATACTGAATTCTACTCAGTTAAACAATGTCCAAAAGAATTAAACCAGAAGACAAATGCAGTGTAAACATTCATTCTGAGTTCTTATGATTAATGTGATTGATTTGTGAAAGGATGAAATTATATTGTAAAGTTAATCATTAGAGAAAATAAATGCCTGAAGGATCTAAGCTTTATATATTGGGCTTTTCTTTTCACTGAGTCAATATAGATTGACAAGCCATATTTTCCATTCAAAGAAATGTTAAACGTGTTTACAGATTTCATGAAAGGCTCTGAAGACAACATTGCTTTAACAACGTTTTCTGTCAAAGGCTACAATAATAACCTGATTTCTGCTCTCAGTCAGGCTGGAGTAGCTGTCAGAAATGGTAGAGCACATTGCTTAAATAGAGTAGAATTTGGCCTAGCCGTCTTGTAATGCTGCAAAAAATAGAATTGTTTGGGGTTTTTTCTTTCCTGTGTTGGTTTGGTTTTGGTCTTAGTCCTACAGAGAGGTGACTGTGGGGTGAAGCACTCGTTGCTCAGACCTGCCAGCTCTCGTGCATGTCCCGTGCAGCACAGTGACATCAACAAGTCACTACTGGAGTGGAAATGCCACAGGAGAAGGTGTTGATGTTTCTGGCACGGCATCACGTTAAAGCAAAGGCTGTGGTGCTGGTGAGTGTCCTTGTGCTGGCCCTGCCGTGTGAGGTGCCCTGTGAGCAGGGCAGGTGGATCCTGGCACGTGCCCTCCATGGCTTCAGTATTCGTTGTGTGTTTGCACAGCTGCTGCTCTCGGTAACTTGTCTCATACCTCATATCCCTCAAATTATACAATGCTACGGGACCCTTGCATTCTATAGCTAAAATATTATTTTGTAGGTATGTGCTGTTAAAACCAAATAATTATATATTCAAGACCTTATTTAAATATTAGGAGTAAATAATTGATGTTAGAAGTTCAAACTTCCAGAAGTCTAGAATTGTCATGGTTAATGTTTCATTTGCTGTCCATAAAAGACAATCACCTGGGATGTTATGTTTTGGTAACATATGTTAGCAAACTAAACTTGCTTGCTTGAGGCACCCCCACAATCTGCTGGTAGTCCACAAGTTATTTAAGATTATCTATGGCTTTGATGACATCCTTACTTTTCTTTAACTTTGTTGTGACTAAAGATCTGAAGCCTTCAGGAGTCATTAAGGAATCACACACTATTTGTCAGATACTGAATGGTAATAACGAACAAGTTTTCTCATCACTTCTGTGAGATCGGCTGTGTTGTATGACAAGCAGTGTATTATAAATTCCTTTCATGCGCTTCTGGATCGTACCAGATCCAACACATGCAATTCTGAGGCTGTCACCATATTTTATATTGCATTAATTCAGTATTATTCATAGTTTCAGTTTCAGTAAGCAGAATTTGAGAGCTAGAAACTAGCTCCAGCATTAACTTTCTATATGAACTCTGTTTCTTTCTTCCATGTAGAATGGCAAGGCAGTGTTTCATTTCTATTTACAAATATGATGTAAAAATGATTTAATTATTTGGAAAGTTCTTTGAGATTACTTAGTATTGAAAAATGCAAATTATTAATATTTGATTATTTAATTCTACTATTGTAGTTTGTGATAATAATAGAGCATAGCCTTAAGCAAACAAATGGTAGAGACTGATTAAAAATGCATGGACAATTTTAACTTTCAATTTTTCTGACCTTACATTGCACCTGTGCTCAATTATATAATCTCAGGTCTTTGATGTTTTCTGGTGTGTTACCTGCTTTGAGTAATGGGAAAATATTTTTGTTTGTGATCCTTAGTTTTTTGTGCATGTGTTGCAATTTCTCATTTTGAGCAGAAACAGAAATACCATGTTGAAGAAAATAGTAATTTTCTAACGTGCATTGCTTGGGTTTTGTTGTTGTATATGAAACCATTAAAAGAAAAAATCAAACCTCAATTAAGATATCTCTGAGCTTTGAGTAATTAGATGAAGTCTGTAATACTTTGGCACTAGGGATTATTGTTTGTTTGTGTGTTCAAGGACAAGTTTGGATAAAGAAAACAAACTTTACTGGAGTTATATTTGATTTGTTTAAAAGAGGACACAATACAGATTCATAAGATAATGAGATAATTTGGGTTGGGATAAAACCTTCAGGATCCTGGAGCATTTCTTGTGGCACTCTCATTCACTGTCAGGTAGGCTCAGCTCTCTGGAGCAGCTCCGTGAGCTGAGTCACAGCTCAGGGCAGAGCCCCACGCTCCACTCACTGTCCTTAGTTCTCTGAAAAGTCATCACCTCACACCTCTGTCACATGTCCTAAAAATGTCTGTCACTTGGGCAGAGTGCCCTGAACTGGGGTAACTGTTCAGCTTAAGTGCTTTTTTGCTTGTTTATTTGTTTTTTGCTTTTGTTTATTCTTCTCCTTTCTCAGTGAGATTAAAAAAGCCCAACACAAAACCAAAGCAAAATAGAGAGGTTATCCTTATCATATTCCCAGTTCAGAAGAAATCGGAAATGTCAATACCTTGAAATATGTAATCTGATCTTTGAGACCCCAGGGCTTCTCTATAGGCAGAACTTCTAAGTGCTGATGCCACCCCAGCCAATGAACATGTTTATTGATTTCGATTTGTCAATGCTTAATTATGCACCATTACAGAAATATATTATGTCAATGAAAAAGGGGGTTGTATAAATAAAAAATTCTTTGCAGCAGAACAATTGCATGCAGAACAAAGCTTTTAACTCTGGCTTTCAAAGTTGAGCAGATTTTTTTTTTTCATGTAAACAATTTCACCCACAAGAAGGGTTTAAATTTTTGGGAGGAGGAAGAAATCACATGTGTAGGAGCACAGCTTCTTGTTTTGTGTGTTCAGATGTCCACTTGCATACAGAGAAATATACAAGTCCTCTCTGTAAATACCATCAGGTCCACGTGTAAATTTGATTACAGACCTGAAAGATACCTTACGGAAAGGAAAACATGGTTAGAAAGAATTGATGCTGCAGTGACCTGGCTCCCATTAAGATGACAGGGGATTATTCTGGAAATGAATGAATCCTGAAAGTAGCCCAGGGTTTACAAAAGAGCTGAAAACCTCCTTCACGGAGGGTATGGGCTGCAGACATCCATTTCTCTGTGTTGCTACTTTCGCCTTTGGTTTGTTTGGTTTTTTTTTTTTTCCCCAGTGTGTAGAAGTCTCTTAACAGCAGAGATGAGCCCAGGCTTCAGTATCCAGATCTGGGTACAAGCATCCTTAATATATTAAATATATATTACCTTTGGTTTTAATAATGGGGGAATGAGAAGGAGGAGAGCAGTTGGAAAAGCCCTGCGAGATCTCCAGTTAGTCAGTCAGCATTGTTGACTCTTTCCTCTAAGTCATTATGAATTCAGAGTGTGAAATCTTTGAAAATTATCTAATTGGAGAAGTTGTCTTGCATTTGACCATTCTCTTTTTGCAAACCATTGATCTGCTGATATATTGCAGTCAACCAGCTCAATGCACCGTTGAGATATTTTATTGTAATACATTAACAGAGCAATGGTCATTGATTGATACCAGGGGAGCAAAGGAAGATTTCTTCTGTATGTTTTGCTTAAAATAAAATACGCTATTTAAAAAAAAAAAACAAAAATAAACCACACCCCCCCAAAAAAAAAAAAAAAAAAAAAAAAAAAAAAAAAAAAAAGCTGGGCAATATTGTGTTCTCACTCCATTACAAATCCAATACCATTTCACTGACATCTGTGGAGTTTCTCCAGAGTTAAGGTGGCATGGCTAAGAACAGAGTTGTTCTTGCATGCACCAGCGTGCTGTCAATATGCTCAGGTGCTTTGTTTGTGGTTAGGTGGAAATCAGATATGCAGTTATAGTTTGGGTCAAAATTAGCTGTGTTAGTTTCCAGTCAGTTTGTGTTTAAACATGTGCCCGTGTGTGTCTGTGTGTGCGTGTTGAATAATGAATGGGATGGATAAAAATCTGGCTTAGTCACATTCATTTCTTAAGCCAGCTTGTGCTGCTCTTCCTCTTTTTAAGGCAATTTTTATAAAGGACAGCTTTGTGTCGTGGAGAACCATTGCCACGCTAAATGTATCTCAGCTCTGCTCTAAAGGGAGTATTTCCAGTGGAAAAAAAGCATTGTTTAGTCTTTAGGTCAATTGAATCTTTGGCCTCTCTGCCAAGTGTGTCAGCGCTGGTGCCAGAACCGAGCACGGTGATTTTTGTGCTATCAGCTCTTGTCTTTGGGGGTTGCGCTGCGACCTTCGCGATCATTTCAGACAATCCACCGCAGGCAGAGTCTCTCTAATCCCAGCACGGGGGCTGTTCACCGTTCGGATTAGTGCAAGTTCATGCTGCTGCAGTGCTGATGCTGTGCATGCTCGAGATGTGCAGTTCAGGCTTTTTGCATGAAAATTAAACCTTTTGGCAGAAGACAAGTTAAGGGACCAGGGACATTAAAACTCGTGTAGCAAGAGCAGCACTTTGTAGCACAGAGCCTGACATGTGAGTGGCAGATAGAAATTTTTCTGACTGATATGTTTGAGACTGTGTGTTGGAGCCTGGCATTCTGTTCCAAAATTCCCTATTTCATTCATCATTAGTTCATGCTGAATTGGTTTCCTTTTTGCAATATGGAATTGCCTTAGTTCTTGGAAGCATCCTTCAGTGAATCCTCAGTCACTCTCTTCCCTTTGACGATGATTTTAGTTGCACAGCAGCTGAAGTGTTCACTCTGAAGTTTTGCACCACATTTAGGTCACGTGCTTTTTTACTCTGCTTCACACTCTGTTCCAGTTTGCTGAAAAGGTATTCTCTGGTTAATCATCCTTTAAGTAAATGTGGTCTTGTTTTTGAGCTAGTTTTGGCTGGTTTGAGAAAGGCAGAGATATTTTTGTAATTAGGATGTTAATTCAATGGATTTAATTCTTCTTTGTTCAGAGATTGCTTGTAAATGATATAGATTTCAAGACTGTGTTTCCTACTCAGATTTGCCCAGCAAATATTATCTGTAGGCAAATTCTTGCTTGTGGCCTGCCATTACACACCTAAAGTATTATTTCTGAAAGCATTTTTCAAGCTTATGGGGTCATTTTCTCCCTGCATATTTAATCCTACATGGGATGCATTTACTATTCTAGAGTGAATTAATGAAAAAAATACTCAGACTTCTATTTTTTTCTTTACTTTTTTTTCTTTCTTTCCTTCTTTTTCTTCTTTTTTTTTTTTTTTTTTTTTAGAAAAAGATAAATAGAAGCTCAGGTAATCTAATTAGGATACATTAACCATTTTCCCCCCTCAATTATCCAGCCACTCTCATTCAATTATCCAGCCACTCTCATATTCTTACAATGCTCACAAACAGCGGATTTGAAAAAAAAAATCCAGCAAAAACACCCCAAAAACAAACAAACAAAAAACCCAAAAAAACAAACAAACAACAACAAAAAAAAAAACCCAAAACAAAACAAAAAAATAAAAAAGACCAAACTTATTTCCTTCTGACTGAGGGATCATGGCCTAAATTGATAAAGGATAGACTTTTTTTGGTGCTTACAGCAAATGTTTACATTTAATTTTCTTTCACTTTACTGATAGCACAGAATAACACATGGAGTTCTGCTTCTGAGGGGTGCAGTGAGATCCCAGTGCAGGCACTGTTCCTGTGCTGAGTGGGGCTCTGGCTGCATTTCGCAGTCAGAAAGTGCATTGGGAGCTGTGTGTCCATTTCCATTTATTAAACATGTTGGTGGCAGGCACTTGTCCTGAGACTCCAGGGCAGGGCTAGTTTGGTACAGATGCTGTTGCAGAGGAGCTATTCACCATGGTAAATACTTCAGATGTGAATATGCATTATTGTCTGTCAATTTTAGCAAATTCCCCACATTTCTGCCATTGCTGTTCACAGGGAAATGAATAATAAAAAGAATAAGAACAGAAACCAGCTTCAAAGTTGGTGTAATCCCTTGCTATTTGCACAGCTGCAATCATGAGACATTCATATTTTTGTTGTGAATATTTGAATCTGAATATCAAAGTGAAACTTAGAGAATGCCACCCTGTTGACCAACATAATAGAAAATATTAGTACAAATCTCTCAAAGCCTAATTCTTGGGCAGACGTGAATAATGTCTTATTGAAAGCAAATCTTGTTCAAAGCTACAATGATTTCTGAAATGTATAGAGCAATCAAATCAAGGGAGTCAGGCCTGAATACACAGATAGAAATTTGACCCATAATGCAAAGAATTCTTTTATTAGTAATTCTTAAAATGGAAAGTAATTTCCAAGCGTCTTCATTGCAGTAACATGCTCAGGTCCCAGGACTGGGTATATGTGTTTCTTCCCTAATCAAACAGGGAAATATCCAAGCTTTTATTACCATCCATTGTAAAAACAATGGTGTTGAAATAACTGCCTTGATGTGAAATCCCCATGGAGAAAAACCAGAAGTAATTTTGCAAAGCACAGGGCTCCAGCCAGCCTAATAGACTTTACCTGCAGTCTGCTTTCACTGAGGGTAAAAAACAGTCATAAAAAACCCCAGAAAACTTTATTCCCTAATTTATTTTTCTATTTGCCAGCAACAAATTGGCACTGATTAGAGCATTATTTTCTGTTTGGAAAATACAACCACAAATACAGCAAAACCAGAAAAGTCATCTTTGACTCAAAATGTCAGATAAAACCAACATTTCACTCACCAAATATTTATAGCTGTAGTGCTTCAGTGTTTCAAGTAGAGCTGAAATAAGCCATTGACTGAAGGAAATCAAGAAGGATAATCAACTATATAGATGATCCATAAAAACCTTGAAAATAAAAAGGCAAAGTAAACTAGAAGAATAATTTTTAAACCCCTAAAATTTAGGATTCATCCTAAAGTTTTTGTTCTAATTAATTTACTATAGTTTTTCTACCAAAGGAGAAAAATATGGGTTTTTTTACTCTTAATATGAAAACTTCATAAACAAAATGAAGAGGTAAAAGGAGAATATGTAAAAATATATGTTAAAAGGAGAATACAGGATATTATAATGCATGGCAAGGTTCCAGAGGGCAAAAGCTGTTGGTTCTCTGCCCCCTTGGCACCATGCTTCCTGAATTTGGACGGATCAGAAGAATTTCCAGTATCTCAGTGTATTTTGCTAACACTGTTCATCATCTCTTGCAAATTTTACTTTCTTAACTGGAAACTGTAGCAATTAAAAAGGTATCTGGAATAATTAGAGCAAATGATTCAAGAAATGAAACCTAATGACAATGGCATTGCCAAAGTGACTGTAACATATATCTAAAAGAAATTAAAATCTACAAATTAATCATTGTCTGTCTGTATCCCACCCAACGCTCACAGAACCAAAACCCCCATGTATTTAAACCTACATTTATAAAAGCTCCCTGGCAAAAATCAATATAAAGCTTTAGTGGGCAGAATGTGTGTAATAGTAACAAGTAGAAAGGTTAGTGTAGAAGTTAATGGTTCTATCAAGAATAAAACAGAGCTAAAGTCTGAAGAAAAGCTCTCCCACAAGTGGTTCATTAACCCTGGAGAACTCCAGCATATCTTCAAAGCAAAGATTACAACAAACCTGACTCAGTCACCAGCAGCACTTGTTAGCTCTTGGCTTCAGAAATCAACAGCTTTTTCATTTGCATTGTGAAAGTGTCACCAAGCTTTATTGCACTGAGGTGTTTGACCCTGTGAACTAACGAGATCAATTAGTCCAAGCTCACATGGGACAGTGGGAACGATGGTGAACGCCTTACCTCAGCACAGCATTGTGCACTCCCAACGCTGGGAATTTCATACCAAAATGGTCAATAATGGACAATGTCCATCGTTAATTGGCATCACGATGCCAGGGAGCTGGCACTGCACTGACAGGGCTGGAGGTAATTTTGGTTAACTCACCCCGGAGCAATCGTGCCCTTCCTAAAGCAGCTAAGACGTGTCAGTTTTTCTCCCAGCTGACACCAGGACAATCCTCACCTGCTTTTTCCTCAGCATTAACCATTGCTGACAACTGTAGATCTTGGTGCTCTTTCTCCTACAGCTCTCCCACCTCTCCTCCCAGACTTTCATTCCTGCTTAGTGCCCTGGGACAAATATTTGTCATAACTCTCAGTTAATGGGATCACTGTAACGGTCTGGATAAACAGAAAACTTGCACATGCTTTTGTTCAAACCTATAATCCATGCCTCTGATGTTTCTATTGGTATCCCATGAAAATGGACGGGAAGGTAGGAACCCTGTAAGCCACTTCTGTGTCCAAAGCAGCCAAAAATTTGGAGAGGTTAGTAATAAGTTACATGTAGTGTTAGTTAGCAGTTCAGTATAAGGAATACATTGCCACGTTGTACATGAGATCTTATAAAAGGGCAACACAAATTATTCCTTTTGAAAATGCAACCGATGGAATCTTATTTGAACAGTAAGTACAGAAAATTTCTTTTGGGATACATTTTAATTTTAGTTATGTATGCTTATCAATACAATTATTTATCTGTAATGTTTTGCAACTAATATCCATGAACAAATATCACTATATTATAGCAGCGTGGTTCAATATTCTGCTTAGTTGCATAGATTCCAGTTTATCTTTCAATATGAGATTGCTCTGTTGGTGCCCCACAGATTCCTAGTTACAGTGCCTCATATTCCCTTTTCTTACTAGATTTCTGGCTCTGTATTTGGCATTCGGTATGAAATTAAATGACAAAATCAAATAAATATAAAGAAAATGCTTTTGGAGGAACAAGTACCATATAAGTTAAAACATAATTTCATGTGGGAAAATTCAGGCAGGAAATTTCAATGGAAAATTAATGAAAAATCCTGGACTAGAGTTTCCACTTTACATAGACTGTCTCGAAGGCTTTGCTGATGCTTTGGGTTATATTTTTGCATCTGATCCTAAGCTGCTGCTGCATTTTAACTAATTAAGGACCTCTCTAAAGTCAGTGCACTTAGTTTCAAGTCTCACATCAAACTGTAATGACACAGGTATATGTAAAATCAAATTCACTTTTGGCAATGCCATCAAAAATCTCCTGACACACAAAGTCAGTTTTAGACTAGACCTTGGCAAGAACTTTTCTACGTAAACTCTTTTCAAGATGAAGTGATGAAACTGTCGAATGTTTTCTCCACTTTCCTGTGTAATCGAAAAATAATTTGGTTAAAGTATTGCCATAGGTGCAAAACCAAAAATCAATTTGCTGTGAAAGAACAAAGGGAGAGTTGGTAACTGTTGGATGTATTATGTTACAATGACCCAAAGATAAAATTTATGGCATCCAAAGGGACAGTTGGGACCAAGAACCATCAGCCACACATTGACAATTCAAATGTATTTGTGCCGTGGCCAGTGCATTTCAGTCTCCAGTCCATCTACTATTTTTTCTCATTTTATTCCTCCCATCTTCCCCTACCTACTGCTGTAAGTTTTCTTCCAGCAAGTTTTAGGGTGGAAGTTTAAATGAGCATCTGCTGCAGCAGCAATGCCAAGGCGAGCTGGCCATCGACCAGAGGGACCACTCTTGCATGGGAGCCTTGGCTCCCTTCGGAGGCTGCGCTTAACCTTCGTGACATGCTCACATTCCACCAGCTTGGTGCCTCAAATCCCACGTTCCTGCTTCTCTCCAAATTTTCCAGTTGGTAACGTATCCTGATGGGGAGACTCACACCCTTGCCCTTCATTATCCTTCATGTTTCTTTGCGAGTCAAAACAATGTGGTTTTATTTTATTTCACTTTGTTTTGCTTTTAAAAAAAAATTATATTAAAAAAAAGAAAAGAAAAAGGTAAATGGGAGGGGGATTCAGTTCATAATTAGGGGAGGAGTTGTTTTTGGACTCAATCCCCAATATGAAATCTGTCATAAATGAATTCTGCCAAATTGCTGAACAGAGTGCAAATTTGTAATGTGCCAGTTTTTTAATAGGTTTAGTTCTTTGGGCTCTTTCTGAAAGTCCAACCCTTGTGTCATTTCACTGACACTGTCCTTGAAAATCTTCTTCTTCACCCTCCTTTATAAACCCCGTGGTACATGTGCTTAAGCCTTCCCAGCTGTGACGGCCCAAGACAAAAAAGTCAGCCTAGGTTTTGGCACACCTAAGGTCTTCTTCAAGTAATCTCATTTGTGCTTGTCCTAGAACTGTTCTTATTAGGCAGCGTCCTTATCTCATAGCCACAGCTGAGGATGGCATTGTGGCTCCCCAGGCACAGTTGCTACCCTGGCTGAAGGGACATCCAGATCTTAGTTACAGCAGACACCATCTTTGGAATCGACTTTGATGAAAAAATTGCCAAAGCCCTTCATCTGTTTTATTTCCCTTGCTTGAATGATGGGTTAAACAGGCCTACTTAAGAGTACAATAGCTCCAGCCATTTGAAATGCTAATTTTCATCTTGGCCACAATATGTTGTGGCATATCAACCCCCCTTACACCTTATTGGTTGTAAAGATAATGAGATTCTCTTGAAAGAAAGGCAGAAAATCCATGACATTCAGGATTCAGATTCCCCTCAAATCTAGCTCCTCCATGCAAGGACTGAGAGCAACTTCACACATAAGAAAGCAGTTTTTATTTAGAGCATATTTATAGTTAGAACATTAGCACCTCTGAGAAGCCTTTCTGCACACTGTAGAGGCAGTGGGTAAATACTGAAATTTGTTCTGTCTCACAAGGCTTGTTGAACCTTCTAAATGCTTTCCTTGGAATTGGATCTGGTGCTTGGGCTATGAGCAGCCTTGCTGTGTTTCAGTTTATTTGAACACACGAAGACACCACACAAGCACCTTTGCACAAGGCCAGGCAAACAATAAAAACAAACATGTTGTTCATCCAGATTGTCTGCTGTTGACCCAATCTGTGCTTTGTACTTTCCAGACTGAAGTGTAAATGTTTCCACGGACAGATGTTGTGAGAGATCTCTGAAAACATCTGATGCTACTTCCGATCATTTCCAATGATACTTTTCAGAGCAGAGTTTATCACATGTATTTTTTTGGTTCATATTGTATTTACATAATATACTGACCCATGCTTCAAAAAGCTCCCTTCCATTTCTCTGTCTACATCCAGCATAATTTCCTGTTCCTTCCTTGCACTGGTTTATTGATGCATTTGCTAAGGTTCTCTATCTTGTTCTTCTCATATTTCCCTCTTCCTACTCTAGTTATTCTTCGAGAAATTTTTTTCGGAATTGTGAGTTTGGCCATGAATTTTTCAAGAGCCAAGAGAGACTGTCCTCTCCTCCAAGTTCATGTCACTCTCAGAAGGGCTGATTCCTTGCACAGTTATGAGCAGGATTAAAACTGCAACTTCTACTTTAAAAAAAAACCAAAAAAACCAAAAAAAAACCCAACCCACGCCTGCATTAACCCTTTCTCAGCATTTTGTGAGAGCAGAGTCAACAGCGATGGTAGGCAGAGGGTTTCTACACCATAATTCAATGAGAAACAAGAGAAGATTCTCCCCAGAATGTCCACCCAAATGTCACTAAACGAGGAGCTAATACAATCATGAATGGTAGGAAATTAGTCATTTGTAGCAGACCTTCACATTTATCATTAAATCTCTCTGATTTTACCACTGACCTTTCAAAATCAATAAACCAGGCTGCCTGAAACGAGGAAGTTTCCTGTAAAAGAAGGAAAATGGATCTTGTTTGGACCTTCTGTCTGCTAGTTTTTTTCTGAAACACTAAGTCACATCTGTAGCTCTCCTTTATCAATCTCCGAGTGTTCAAAATGCACTGCTCACTAATGAAAAAATATTTTCTTTTTAATTTGTCATCTGACTTCTGGAGTTTATGAGAAGGAAATGCTGATGTATTTTTTTAAGAGACATTCTTTGTTCTTCCTGACAACTGAGTTACAAAGTTGAGTCAAACTCAGCGTGAAATCAATTGTAGATCTAACTAGATTTTTTTTTTAAGGATTGGAATGCTAAAATCTTAGTGGACAGTAAGTTATTTCTTATTTTGTGAATTCAAATTTATTTATTTACCTTTTATTTGGTGAATAAAAAAATGGGTGTTCCTTGCTGGTATAATAAAATAAAATATTAAAAGTAGTAAAGTTAATAAAAATTAACTCTAATGAATCAAAAAGGAGTATTCCAGATCAAGATGCTGTTAAAACTATTTGTAATCTATTTCTATGTTTATTACCTAAAGAATAGTATTGACTAGCTTGAGGTATTTATTTCCTGGGCACTGCACTTTGGCAGTGCGTCATCCTTATTTCTTCAATATGCAAAATGTAAATTAATAAATCTCTCTTTGCAAATGCTGAATATTACTTTCTTTTTATGTATATACAAATTATTTTTATGTAGTTCTTTTTATGTGTCAATATGCATTGGCATGTTCTTTATGGGGTTTTTTCCCCCATAACAAAATATAATCAGAATCTGCTTGGCTACCAAAAGCAAATGAAATAAACCTGATGAAAGTAGTTTTGCTTTTCAGGTCTGTCTGTCTCAAGCAGATGTCCTCAAACAGAAGTTGCTAAGCCAGAATTTTTTAAATTTTAATTTATTTTTAATTTCCTTAGAAAATTAATCACATGTCTAAAGATCCGGTCTGATTTCAATAGCTCCCTAAATTCTTATTAGAATAAATAAATAAATAAAGTGTCAAAATATCCATCCTGTGCACACATCCACCAATATAAACTAGGGATCTGTGAATGACAGGAACATAATGTGCATAATACTTGGAATGGAAATATCACTTAGTAATGTACACTAAGTACACTAAGTACTAGTTTGAATTCAAACTTTCTCCAAAAGAGCTTCAGGAAGCCTAGTGCTTGAAAACACAATGTATTTAACCAAGTGTCATTGAGCAATAAGGCAAAGGGACAAATTTCAAGATCTGCGCTAACACAAAGTCAATAAATGCATGTGCAGTCCAAAGATGTGACAGACACATATATTGTACAAAAAGGATTTCTCGGACAGATTCTGTCAATATAAATATATTCTGTCGACATACATGTGCCTTGTCATGCTGCCTTGTCATAATTGCAGTCTCAAGAGCTTTAATTATCTCTTTAAACCATCGGTATTTACATTTGGTTTGTCTCATGGTCCTTCATTGCTAATGTGTCACAATCCTTTTTTCTCCCATGTGGGGGTGACAACTGGTCACTCTTCATTAATAAAATGACAAGTCTCTTATCCATGTTGTAGTGACAATAGGCTTTAGAAAGTTAAACTTCAAGAGATTAAATTCCCTCTGTGGTTATCGTACAGAGCACACACTTCAACAGGAAATGCTTGCACATCCTTGTTTTTCTTCTGCCAAGACTAAATTCTGTTTTCCAAGACTAAGTAAAGTTGTGATGAAAATAAGAATATGAATTCTGTAGTGAAACAGTGACATGTATTGTCAATTTTTGTAAACTCTACTGTAATAAGGAAAAATATATTCCTGTGAACGTTATCGGTCACGTAACGAACAGGATAACTATATAAAGTCTTCTAACATTGTATTTTAGATACTCCTCATGAAATCCAGCATTAGGCCTAGACTTCACAGAATAATCAAGGTTGGAAGGGACCCTGGAGATCATCCTGTTCAACCCTCCCTGCATGCAGGAGGTTGTCCCAAAACACATCTAGACACTTTTGAGTAGTGTCAAGGACAGAAATAGAATTTTATCAGACTTACGTGTTCATATAAGGAGGTCACTCTCTTGTTCTTTCTATTAAAATTGGGGAATGTTAAAGATATGTAGCCCTTAGAAATGTGGAATTTTTACAGCAACATGAGTGAAACGAATCTGAATATAGTGTTGATTTAGGGTTCCCTGATTTCTTTGTCATTAATATATTTCTTTCCCTTTATTCATCAGAATTTTCTGTATGATGAGCCCTGAATTGCTGAGATAGTGATACTGGAGACCTGCTCTGACATCTGATGAGAGTGGCAGCAGTGAGGGTGCCTCTAGGTGAGTGTCTGTTCATCTAAAATTGTACGCTGTCCTAAACATGAATATAACCAACACAGTGTTATCCAAACCCTTTTCCCAATAGGTAGAAAACTGTGCCGCTCTTTTAATTTAAACAGGAGCCATCATTTCAGAAGGTGGTGTTTTCAAAGTGTGGAAACACAGACCATAGTTCCTTGGTGTGCCTGGAACATGAGGGCACTTGAGCCCAAGTGGCTTTGTCAAACAAGTGACAAAGCGTGACCAAGCAGGTATTGCATGGAGCACCGTGGGGAAAGGCAGTGCAGCTGTGGCATGTTCAGCCTTCCCCTTGGGAGCACATGAGGTGGCAAGAGCTGTGACCTTGTCACCAGCGCAGGCTCTTCTCCACAGTCCTGTTTTTGTGCCCTTGTCAGGCTTGGCTTCGTTTCAGCCAAACAGAACAGCAGAGGGAGCGAGGGTGGGACACTGGGCAGTCCAGCCAGCCCTGCACCTGCCCCACTGACTGTTCTCTGAATGTATGGGTGTGGCACTAGATAAACACTAAGCGAGAATTTGGGAGCTCCTGCATTTTAGTGAGGTCACAAGGGGAATATGAATATCTAGGCATATGTCTCAAGCTACTCACACATTGCCCATGTGAATGCAAAACTTGGGATATTCCTGTCCTGGAATAAGAGTGACACACAAACTCAGGGTGTGGGTTTTGTGGAGTTCTGTACTTGAGCTGACTCCTCCAGCACAAGCCTTAGGACTTGCATGGCTTGGGCACTGTGGGGTGACTTGGGCACTATGGCATGGCCTGGGCACTGTGGGGTGGCTTGGGCACTGTGGGGTGACTTGGGCACTGTGGCAGGGCCTGGGCACTGTGGGGTGACTTTTCCAGGCAGGAGGACACAGCCTGGCCCTGAAGCCATGCCCTTGGCTGTGCCCCCACCAGGGCATGGAGCACTTACTGACAGAGCTGTTTGGGTTTGCTCACAGCAGATTGCAGTCACTGCAAAGTAAGCATTGCCCAAGGCAGTGAAGCACTCCTGCAAATTTTATTATTTTTTAATGGCTTTTATCAGAAAGGGAGTGTTTAGTCCTAAAAAGAGGATAAGTGTGGAAGAAAACCACCACCTCTGTCCAGTGGGACCACTTAGAATGAGGATTAGTCATAAAACTTAACAAATGCTGGAGACATTTACAACTCTCTTCTAACGTAATGGCACCTATACCAAATACTTATATTAAATTGCAAATTTTATGTTCCATAATGCTATGCACAATAAATTAGCAAAGCCTGTATCAATCTCGATGTGAATATGAAGCCAAACCTGAAAAATCATGTTTATTGTTAAGGATAAATAAAGTAAAACACTGTATTGCTCAGTGACAAAAGATTATAAAACACCTTGCAAAAATAAAACATGTGCTATAGTCCGTAAGAACAAAAGAATTGTCTGATTATAGAAAAGCCCTAAAATTTAGGAGGTTTAATGCTACTATTTGGTATTAAATTTTAACTTATTCCACTGAGAATGAAATAAAAAACTTTAAGGAAGTCGATTCCTAGATTAAGAAAAGGAAGTGTCTTTTGAAGGTTAGTACTGCTTTAGTGAAAATTTGTGGCTTATTTCATAGGAAAATGTAGCAGTTAGTTTTCTGTCTGTATTCAGGACTTTTTTTCACAAATTTAGAGATAACAAATGCTACTTTCTTTTCTTGGATTTGACTTAAGTCATGACTAGTAACCCATCTTTACTATTGGAAGAGATGAAATTCAATTATATAAAGTTTTTCATCCTGATTGATCACAAGGGGTTGTACAAAATGCAGGAAAACAATAATTTAGGTTTGGCTGTGCTGCCTTCAGGCAGTGTGGTAATGTAAGAGAGTGTGTGGAGTCAAGATATGTCTGTATGTATCTATCTATAGGTATTCTTTTTTAACTAGAAGGGGAGAAAAAGTCAGATTCTAAATCCCTAAAACTGATTGTTAAATTCCTACAACACAAATAGAAGACATCTGGATATGCCTTTTTTCTCTGAGCAGTTTCTAATGCTACAGATGTGAGTAAATATTACTATAATTAATTTTCATAACCTTTTAAACATGTAGTAATTCTCTACTAAAAAAAATGAAACAGGGAAATTGTGCTTTAGAAACTTACATAATTCAATATTGTAAAGATTAACCAACCCTGAAATAGTATAATAAATGGGTGACAAGAGATGTTCAGGATACAAATGCATGACCTTTGGAAATAAATAAATAAATAAATAAAGCATGGGATTGTCAGTTTTAGTTGACTGTGGTTAGATTTTCATTGGAGGCAGCAGAACATTGATTCAATAAAACATCATTCAGCAAACTGTCCTTTTTCAGCAAGGCACATAAATATTTGCCTAACTTGTTTAAATCCCACAGAGCTTAGTTCTGTGCTGAATCAGGTACTGGGGAAGATTATGCTGAAAAGCAAGGTACAAATTTCTCATTTCATTAGTTCCTTGCTTCCTCTTTCAGCCTTTGCTACCCTCTTAAATCCTTCCCCAGTTTGTAGCTCGTAACAACTGAATGCCACTTCTTTTTTCTATGTAAAAAGTATTTCAGTCCTCCGAAACAGCAGTGCTTGGTGAGGCAGGTGTCTGCATACCTGGACCCCTTCTGGACTGGAGTCCTTTGTGCCTGCCAAAGAGGAGGAGAGGGAAGAACAACTCAAAATGAAAAAACTGCTTCATACTGCTTACCCATGGTTGCTTTGCCTTATTTGTGTTGTTGCTTTAGCTGAGTTTTGTCTCTTTTTTCATGGTGTGAATGATACTGAGATATTTTGGTATGCTTAAAAGCTTACAGAAGTACAGTTAAGAGTGAAAACTTGTCTTTGTCCCCAGGCAGTTGTGTTCAACATCTGACCGAAGTTAAAGGCTGGCAGAAGAGGATGACAGCTCCTCTTGGATGGGTGGAAGTTTTGCTCTGAGGAACGTTCATTTGCTGAGGCTTCCCTTTGGTAAGTGTAGATCTCATGGCACTGGAGCTAATGCCATTGCTGCAGGGGAGTCTCAGAGCAAACCTGGCTGGGTTTGCTCCTGGAGCAGCACAGCAGGGCTGCTCCTAGCCCTAGCCCATTCCTGGCCCTAGCCCATTCCTGGCCCTAGCCCATTCCTGGCCCTAGCCCATTCCTGGCCCTAGCCCATTCCTGGCCCTAGCCTTCAGCAGGACAGCAAAAGCAAAGAGATGTCCTGGGTGAGGTCTGGGTGGCAGAATTCTGTCTCAGTCAGAGGCATCTGGTTCGATATGAGTACCAGGAGCACTGGATTTAGGTGTATTACTGTACCTGGAGGAGGCTGTAGCAGATCTAAGACTTGCAGAGAAAAAAATCATACGTGGAACAGCGTGTGTGACTCCTGTCCTGGTGCACATCTGTATTAGAAAATGAAATTACTGCTATTTATTTTCATTTCCAAGAAAATTTCAAAACACTCTTTTATTTCTGCTCCTAACTTCCTATCACTCTCACTGTTATCTGGCACCTATAGTAAAATATTGATTGCACAGGGAAAAATATAACCTAAGAAATGTATCTGTTTCGATAGGATAACCATGGTTGGTAATTAGGTTACATTAGACCTGGAGTTTGTCCTCAGAGGTAGTTCTCTCTTTGGTGATGGAATATCTTCTGCAAATGGCATAGTTTGCATAAAGCACCTGAGAAGGCTTCCTGTAGCAGTCAGATTTTCCAAAAAGGAAAATTACTAGATACCAATGATAGAAATTAATGATAGTTTCGTCTTGCAGAGAAAAATAAAAGGACAAACAGAGAACGTGATGAAGATTCAAAGTTAACATGGTTTAGTTACAAAAATTAAAATTTTCTCTAAAACATGGAAAATTATTCTTGATGGAGAAAATATATAAATAAGGATAGCTACACTCTATCAAAATAGTCCTCTGGAAAACCAGTGCTGCCTCCCAGACAAAACAGCAGGAGCTGTTTCAATGTGGCTCCTCGGGACAGTGCACATTAGCAGAAGACTAAGCACACTTTCATGGGTAAGAAAATATAATTCTTGTACAACTGCTAAAAAAAGGGAAACAACAAAAAGGATCAGTGAGTTTTTGGGTCCTAACATAACAAAAATGAAGTAAGAAAAAGTCTTTGAAACTTCATCTGAAGACATCCCAGCAACAGAAGCTCGTGATTGGCAGCAGCATCTCTAACCAGATCAGAGTGGAGCTTCTGACACATTAACGAAATTTGTTGCAAGTACTCTTTAAGTAAAAGCAGAATTTCCACAGCACAGGGTTTTATGGTAATGGAGGCTTAATAATGAGAAAATGGAGAGTTGTCATCTAATCACCAAGATCCCTCCCCTTTGAACATAAAATGCATAAAACATCTGAAATATTAATATAATTGTACAAGGTCCTGAAAATCACAATGAAAATATTTTATGAGTATCCTTAGTGTGCCTGTGACCTATAGAGATCATTAATTTGAAGCCTAATAGCCTACCTGATACTATACAGCTTCCACAAGCTGATTTGGCAGAATTGTATTATATGTATAATATTGTTAATAATGTATAACATAATAGAATGCCACATGGTATTATAAAAAACAGGAGGAGAAAATAATTATCAGTATTACAATATGCCAGTAAGAGATCAAAGAATATGAATGTTATATGGACAAATGAAAGTCTGATGATGCACTAATTTCCTTTTCAAGGAAAGATTACACCACTGGAAAAAAAATGGACACAATTCCCATAGCTTTTGTCTTTAATAAAAATAAAAGAGGAAAAAAAAAAGTAAGTATGTAGAAAATTAGAGACTCAGTGCAGTAAATTTTTCTCACTTAAAAATATAATTTAAGTGATTAGAAAGCACTGTAATTTTTTTTCAGATCGAGGATACTTGATCGTCCTTATCATTTGTACTTTTCTGCATCC
Source organism: Acanthiza pusilla (assembly GCA_036630365.1). NCBI lineage: Eukaryota > Metazoa > Chordata > Aves > Passeriformes > Acanthizidae > Acanthiza > Acanthiza pusilla. Next base: position 9,456,974 of record JAXCHO010000038.1, read on the forward strand.
CTGCCTGATATACCTCCTTATCACTTAACTAGCTAATCAATCACTAGACTTTCCCTTACATTTTAAGCACTGCAGAGGAGTGTCTTTCCATAGCAGGGAAGGTGGCAATGTGCTGCCCTTACTCTGAGTCACCTCTGCTCACTTTATCATCTACATCCCAAAGCTTGAAATAAAGCGATTCTATATCAGAACTCAACGGGGCCTCCAAGAATTGCACAGGTAATATTTATTAAATGTTCACTTTATTAGGATTAAGATTGCCTGTAGTTGTAGAAATCTTCTGCAGAAAAAAAAAAAGTAATTGCAGAGAATGAACTGAAAATGATCTGTTAGAGCATTGTGCAGAGGCAAGGCTTTACCTCTGGTGGATCAAGGCCTCTCTTAGCTCTGCAGGGAACAGGAGCAGAGAGGAGCACGGAAATCCTTCCCTGACTTACCCTGACAGGGCAAGCTTGGCTCAGCCTGCCAGTGCCTTATTGTCCTGCTGCGTGGGACACGGTGCTGTGACAGCGTCTGTGACATCATCTGTCTGTGATGTCATCTATCTGTGACATCATCTATCAGTGACATCATCTGTCTGTGACATCATCCATCTGTGACATCATCTGTCTGCGATGTCATCTATCTGTGACATAGTCTGTCTGTGACATCATCTGTCTGTGACATCATCTGTCTGTGACATCATCTATCTGTGACATCATCTATCTGGGACATCACCTGTCTGTGACATCACCTATCTGTGATATCATCTGTCTGTGACATCATCTGTCTGTGACATAATCTATCAGTGACATCATCTGTCTGTGACATCATCTGTCTGTGACATCATCTGTCTGTGACATCATCTGTCTGTGACATCATCTAGCTCAAAACGTGCTAATTACTCCTACCTTTTCAGCATCCTCACCTTCTTACTTTCTCTTTTTTCTGCTTGTTGGATCAGAAGAACTTCATTAAGCACATTGGTCCAAATGATGTGGAGCCCTCCAACCTTCTGGTTTTGAGGGAAAAGGTGATACGTAAGATCAAACAATATGGTGACACCATCAGGACTTTTTATTCTTTTTCTACCAAAAGATCCTATTTTAAAATTAAATTATGCATATGGCAGGATTCCATTGAGAAATATATTGCTTCTTTCTTTAGATTTCATGCAGGGAAACTGGTGACTCTGCTTTAGATTCAACTACATATTAAAAAAAAAAAAGGAAAAGTGGAACTTACCATTTTTGGAATAGATTTTTTGGCTACATGTATGCTTCAATGTTAGCACAGTGATATTTGAATGTAGAAGATTTTCTGGTGCTGATAGAGAGCTGCTGAAAAAAATTCCATGAGAGAAAAATGAGGGGTCCCAGTTACAGACTCAGGGTGGACTAAAGGATGTAAGATCACCAGTGCATTTGGTCTGAAAATCCAGATGTTATTCCAGAAACGTAAGAAATATAAAGTATTTGGTATATTTATTAGAAACTAGTTTATTTGATATTACATTTATTTGAAGAGTAAAATTAACAAGAACAGACTTTCTTTTTCTTCTGTGTATGCACAATGATTGTCCTGATAGAATCCTCACTTCTCTTTCCATGACAATAATGTAAATAAAAAAGTAAATTCTGTTAGTAGAGCAATATCTGTGAATGAAAGCCCAGGTGAAGAGTGTGATACAAATATCTGGTGAGAGTCCTCACATGGAAGGGCTCAGAATTTGAATAAACAAAGCAGATCAGGTGGGAAAGAGGAGATAGACACACAGATGTGGAGGTGTAAAATCTTGCCTAAAGTCACAAATGAAACCAGTGGCTGAAAAGAGATCCCCTGTCGCTGAACCGAGCTGCCTCCCCCAGGGCTGTTTGTGTAAAGGTTCACTGACTCTTCTTGCAGTGCAGGAGCATATTCAGATCTGAACAAAAACTAACAGTGGAAATCTGTGCTCAGCTGTCTGTGAAAGGCTGAGCTGACTCTCAGACTCCAGGCAGCTGCAGCGGTCATCAAAGCAAGCATCTCTTTAGCCATTAATGACAGAAATATTTGCATGACGACAGAAAGAACAAATTGGTTCCTGTAGCACCTACTGCTTTGGAAAGTGAGTGCTGTGCCTGTTAATCTGTGCCAACTGATAGGGGAAACTTATTTGTGGTTCCGCTCGATTGGTATTTCATCACACACGTTGTTTGGTGTGTTCTAAAATCTGATCAAATGTCCTTTTATTTTCTATATATTGCTTGGAAAAGCACACATTTCTCGTGTGCTCTACACTGCAAAGATGGGAGCTGTGAAGTTTTTGGAGGACATGTGAGAAACGTTCTCTTTAGAGGATTTATCTCCATAAGAAGTAAATCTTTGTTTCAACAAGATCAGTTCCCCACCATCAAGCTGGAAGGGAGAATCTTGGCTGCTCTTTGGTAAGTGCTAATTAGGAGAGGACTCTGCTCCCTCAGATCAGTGCTGAGCTATTCCAATGCCATTGATTGTGCATTTGTAATCAAGACTCAAAGGTACCCCAGGATTAGGTGCAAAGTCAAAAAGTATTATTGAAAATCTGCAGAATCTAGCCACTGTAAGGTACTCTGATGTGCAACAAATAAATTTAACAAAGATTTAAATACAACAAAGAAAGAGAGAAATCAGGGAAACTTTCCGAGCTCCAAGAAGTGCATGTACCTGTGTTTAGACCATGTGCAGGTTTCCAGAAGCTGATGTGCTGGATATGTAAGCCATTATGGTAAGTTACAATTTCTGATTTTGCAAATTTAATCTGCCAGTAATCTGCATATTTGCATACCATTCTCAGTCATAATGTTTTATCTACAGATTACTATTAGATAGTCATAATTTGCCAGCTATTGTCCTTCGTGCTATTGGCAGCTAAATACAAAATGGCGTATTTGATGTTCTGACACTTCCTATTTTCATTTTTCATTTCAGATTTAGTCTTTTGCTAATACTGCTCTCTGTGTAGAAAATATGCATGTGCCTTCCTACCGTTTTGAAACACCACTTGTCCTCCTTTATGTTCAATTATATTATAGTGACCTCAAAAATTACCTGATGTTGAGGGAGAATGCAAAGACAGATATAAATTTCTCATTCCTGCAGATTGTCTTGGCAAGCCAATTTATTTTAAGATCTGTCCAGCCAACAGCTTGTCTGTTTTATTTTTTTTTTATTTTCTCTAATTGCTTGTATGTTCAAATTCAGCAAATGACTATATTTATAGTTAGGTTCAATCAGCAGGATTCCCTTCATTCTTATCTTTAAACACATGTAAGGATTTCCTGGAAGAAGGATTTTAAATATTGTCTTTTAATTGCATTTTCAAGAGTTTTGCTTCCTCCTTTATGCTTCTCGTAAGAATTGTAAGGAAACACTATTTACTGCTTTCTTCATATTCTGAGATTTTTCACCCTGGATTTGTATAAAAAAGCATGTCTTACACTCCTTCCTCTAATATTGACCTGATATACTCTTAAGTGCTGCTATTTTATTAAATTCAGGAAAGAAATATTTGCTAAACAAACTTTGTCACTCCCATACTATAAATATATAAGCAAACATTGTTCTGTAATAATACTTTGTTTTACCATCTCAAACTGCAAGAATTCATCAGTAATATTACTGGAAATAGTTTAATTCATATATATCCTTTTGAATAGGATAGATCTGTCAGTCTAAATATGTGAGGCACATATAGAAGTTGACAAAAATGTGGCACTGTGCCCCCAGATCTGGGGCCACTCTCCATGACTGAATTGGAAATTCCTTTATGGGATAATTTGTGAGCTCACTAACATCAAACACCACATTTTGCATACACTTGCATGATTTGATTCGAGGGTAGAATTTTCCTCCAAATTTCCTTCTTTACAGCACTTGAGGCATTTGTGCCACAGCCACCTCACACCAGCTGCAGACTGCACCTCTTGACTTGCAGAAGTTAGAGATGGAAGAGATCTATTATGTCCTTTACTCCATTCCTCTGCTCATGTGAAATTGTTCTGTACAATCTTTTTGAGAAGATACTGCAAAGTATAATCCTGCCTAGGCAGGGGGGTGGACAGATGACCTCCCATGTCCTTCCCATCTGAAATATCTCTCCTGTTATGACTAACTTCACTGTCCTTATCTCCCACTTACCCAACGCAGGGACCAGGCGTCTTCATGGCACCTGCTCTGCCATAGGCTCTGCTGCTGCAGTTGTCACTCTCTCTTTCAAGCTCCCTCCCCTCTGTAAGCTGTCATGCATTAATTTCATTTTTCGACAGTATGTTGAAGCTCCTCTCTGTTGTGGGTGCATGGTGAAGTGTGACTTGTATTGCTGGGCCAATATATTTTTCTAGTTTTTGCCATTTCTCTCTGGAAACGCTTCCTTTTGGCTTCTGCTATCATCTACTGTAAGAGCTGTAGCAAAGCAATGTGTGATAACTTTCATTCTGAAACACGCAGATAACATCAATGAAAGGATGTTAAGTCATCTACATAATTAAATAGCAATTGGCCTTAGCTATTACTCATTATAGTGTAGCTTTTTGTCATTCTGTTTGATGCTAAAGGATGTTCAGCTGCTTGTAATTGATAGAGAGGTTTAATCTGCAGTGGTTTCACTGTAATGAGCCAAGCATGAAACTACTTTTCATGTTAAAAAGGCTAAAAGACCCTTGTTTGGGAGTAGGTGTGGGGACAATGCTTGGGGTTCCTCAAATTCCCCAGGTAGAAAAATCAGCTTTTCTTCTCTATTAGTTGATTTTCATAAAGTGTTAGTTGAGCAAAGATTGCTTTTGCTTCAGATGTAAAAATGCAGACCTATTCAGAACAGTTGAATCACACTGAAGCTATCAGAATAATATGTTTCTAATCTAGGGACTCAGAATAGCAGAGGGCTAGAAAGAAGCACTGAGAATTTTGCCAGAAATTAATCAGAAAGAGCTTTCCTCTAGTCTCTAAATGAGGCTTCTGCAATTTGTAAAACGAAATGGATGCATTTGAAGAGCACTAAGTGGATTATATCGTGCAACTGGGTTTTGTGAAATTTTAAGCAAAATCCATAAATATCAGGTTTGAGGGGAAGTCAACAAGAAAGCTTTGAGGATGGGTCCTTTTTAAATTATTATTTTATAATAATATCTCTAACATATTAATGACCATGGCTGGAAATAGTGTTATAATTCACATTATCTTAGTTAAGTCAGCAGAAGAAGAAATGTGCAGCTAACTGCATGTAGAGCTCTGATCTGCTGTCTTTGAATAAGCATTTGCAGTGCCCAAAGTACCACCCAGCTGTTTGTCACAGCTCTGTCACTGACAGTTTCTGCTTCCATGGCAGGAGCAGCAGAAATAGGTGATATTTGCTTACACCTCAGACACTTCACCATCTGGAATGTGTGAATCCACCTTTATCTGTGGAATAATCTAATGCTCTGAGTTGCTGTAGCTCGGGCAGAGGCAGACGTTTTGTTTTGCCAGCTCCAGAGCTGTGGCAGAGCAGCAGATATGACAGCTGAGCACAACTAGCAAGAGAGAGTCAATGAGCCCTGAGCCAGATGAAAGACAGAAGAACCTTTAGGCCACTGCTAATGATCATCAGCTATCCAGGAGGCAGAATATCAATAAAAACTTAAAAGCACTTCTTTTTCTCCTTTACAAATTAACCCCGCACCAATGATGAAGAATTCCTCTGAGATAAATATGTCAAGATATTGGGAGGCTCGGAAAGTACAGGAAATACCAGAAGGAGAGCAAAACCTGCAAGGAAAACAAGAAACCAAACTACAAAACAAAGCAAACAAAAAACCACACCCCCTCCCACCGCTCCCAAACACACAAACAAAACCAAACCAGGCTGCTTCTTCCTGAGCAGTGAGGTTGGTCAGGAAAAGATTCCTTAGAAGCTAATATTTAGCTAAATTCATTGACTATTTTAGTTTGAAGAGAGCTCTGGAGGTCCTCTAGTCTATGTCGCTGCTCAGAGCAGGTGTTGGCAGATGAGGCTGCTGAGGTTTCTTTGTGGTTGGATCTTGAACACTTCCAAGAGCAGAGGTGACATGACCTCTCTGACACCCTGCTCCAGTCTGCGGCTGCCCTTAGCTGACCAACACAAGGAGTTCCTTTCTAAGACAAAATGAAAGAGAATTTGGGGACTGTAGCATATAGATACAATATATTATATGACCACGTCCATGCTCCTGCCAATTCAATTAGTCCTACTAATCAGGTATTAAACTGTTATTATAAATGACTTTAGGAGATAATTTAGCCTGTAAAATTTCTTTTAGAAGGCCATTAGGAGCTTCTAGGGATTTAGTGAATCCAAGGACCTCACAGGTCTCCTGCATTCTGCTGTTGTTTCCCCTCCTAGGTCTGGCACGAAGCTCTGTCCTGGGCTGGAGCTCCCTGCAGCAGTCCTGCTCAAGAGGAGCGCTCAGTCACTGTCAGGTGTCACTTGTCACCCTCAGGATGCAGAGCACGGACAGCCATCCATGGTGAGCAGAGAGGACTGCCTGGCTGTCCTGGCGATGGGAGTGGAGGAAGAAGGGAATAACAAGATCAGTACCTGGACATGGCAGCTCCTGGAGTCTGTACGGGAAGGCTCTGGGGTCACACTCTGCAAGATGTGGTGAATGATGTGGGGAAGCATTGCAGCAGCATGGAGCTTCTCCGGGAGATGGCCTTGCTCCAGCAGGAGGGAGGAAAAACCTAACCAAGGTAGGAAGGAGGAAAAACCTAACCAAGGTAGGCATTTGACTTGATTTTGAATATGTTCTTTGGGAAAAAAAGAACATACACGAAGGCTCTTTCTGTGGCTTTACTGCCCTTTGAACTATAAAGGGAAATAGGGCAAAAGTTGGCATTTCTTAAAAACAGGCAGTCTGAAAAAGGAATTGAGAGAAAAGAAAAGTGTGACTAAAGACCAACTTGCCTGCAGTCTACAGGGGGAACAAGTCTAGGTTTTAAGAAAATAGAGATGTAGTTCATTTTACAGTCCCAGAGTTAACTCCTTTTTTTTTCTTATTTCACATCTAATTCCTTTTTCCAGAAAGCAGTAATGTGATTATTTCTTAAAATATTTTTTACCTGTAAATCCCTCTTTTAATTAAAAAAAAATGCACTGACGGTGTAAAAGTAAGATGTAGAGAAGTGTCAAAGAGAGATTGCTCTAATAAGACATTCAGGGGTGATTTGATTTCCCCTGCTGTTGCAGTAAGTCAGTAGATAAAATCATATTTTAGAGTCTCCTAAAATTTTAAAACTGTTCATGAAGAGTATTGATGATATTGCTGCTGTAGTTAGGTATGTCTAATTTTTCAGTGAAGAAAAACTGTTGCTGCTGTTTCCTCTAGAATACTAAAACAGACATGTATGCTAATAGAAGGAATTGGCTTTAAGGACCATCCAACAGAACTTAAATGTTGTTAGTCAGGCAGCCACAATTGCAAAGGGGGTGGTTTTTCCAAACTGAAGCTCCAGTTCTTAGTACTTCTTCACTATTAAGTCTCTGAAACTGGGATCTGCTTTTACACCCAAATAATATAAAAGCTCTTTCACTCTTTAAACTGTCATATATGTTGAGAATGCAACAATCTAATCCAAACACAGTCTGTCGCATATACCCTTCAACAATTGCTTCTCTTTTTTATCAAATAATTTATGTGATGAGCAGTATTTTGCTGCATTTGACTAGATTCTGCAGCTTTGTTAAATAAATTATTTAGCAAATAACAGAAACATTGATCAAATTATGTAATCTGCAGTAGTGGATTCTTTTGGTGTTTGACTGGCTTAGATAAAAACATACCAACAAAATGGAAGCTATGAAAATATAGTGATAAGACTATAGCAGATTCCCCAGAAGGTTTCATAAACCAGAGCGGAAATAAAAAGACCAAACCCACTACTCATTGCTAATGTTCTGCTTCTCCTTAGTTTCTTATTTATTTTTGTACCATAGGCATTAATTAATTGTTTAATTGGAGCAGTAAAGAAATTGTGTTGTTTAGCATGTCACAGTGGTAATTCAGAAGGTGCACAGCTGGCTACTGAAAAATGAAAAATCAAAAGATAAGAAAGATTTAATGAGGTGGTTTTCAGCTGTTCAGTGAGTCAAACAGATGTCTTAATAATTAACATATACTTTAAGACATGTCTATATATTTAGTGGGGCTAAAAACATGGACTATGTGTTGTCATTTTGTGCTGTAAGGAAGAAGATTGGCACATGTCTGAGGTAGCCATACCTTTACTGAGGTGGTCAGGTCTGTGGATATGCACTGATGTGTTTCCTCTCACAGGGTGTAAGCTGTACCATGACCTTTGGAATGACCCAAATGAACTCGGAGGAATTACACTTAGAGTTCGTGGCCACAGCTGCAGGGTGTGATGGGTTGGGGAGGGAGCTCAGTAATGTGCAGAGAGGGAATTTGGCAGGGAGTTTGGCACTGCACAGCCCAGCAGGGACCCTGCTCCCATGGGAGTGAGGTGCCCCATCAGGCTGCCTGTGTCAGCCTGGAAATGTTGTGCAGGTGCTCACCTGTGTGGAGCCACGAGCAGCCCTCGTGCACAGGGAACACTGTGCTTTTCCATGAAAAGGAGGAAACAGAATAAGTTCTAGGAATTTCAGCTTTACTGTCTTGATCCAAACCCCATTTGAAGTCTTTCTGCAGATTTCAAGCTGGCTTTGGTCTGGTTACAGGGGGGAAAAGAGATTTGCTTGTCAAGGCAGCTGGGGGTGATCTTCTTTAAAGTGCTTTTGTAGAAAGCTGGTGGCAGACAACAGCTGATGGCTTAAAGATAGACTTCGTCAAATTATATGTCCACTTCTGGTATTAAAAACTAATGCATTTGTCACATGCAATTGGGCCTAAAGCAGGCAAAAGTACTTCACAGCATGTCCCCTGAGAGCTATCATAAATAGAAATCAGAAGAAATGCCAAAATCTTTAAGGCTTGACAGCAAATGATGTTTTAATTTCGTGGACATACAAAACTCTCTTTGACATCTAAATGGATGTTTGCCACTAGAAGTCTCTCCCCCTTCCCTCAGTATTTGTGACTAAAGAAGTCGTGTGTACAAATGTAATTGTTTAATTTAAAAAGTCAAATCTGCATAGTACAGTAAAGGCTGCCTTTAGAAGAACTGAGCTCACAGTCCAAAGACGGAGATGTTAGCAAATTGAGAAAAATTTTATCTCAGAGTGGAAATAGGAGCCTTTAAAACTGGATCCATATTCTACAGTAACCTCAGCGCAGGGTGGAGGATAGTGGCATCCATAACGCAAAGAATAAATTTTATGATCCCAATCCTTTACCAGAGGATTAGCCTAGTGACTATAATTACAATGAAGTGGAAGGTCAAACTCTTGGAAAGGAAATCACATTGCTTTTGCAGCTGTTACCTGTGTTGAAATGTGTCTGTTGAATCCCTAAAAACCTAACTACCAAGTTATTTGCACTTCTAAACTCCAAGCTATTAAACAAGAGAGACAAGACAAAACTGAAATGTTGTAAAGTGTCCTTCAGATTTAATAGTCGCATTTGTGGTGCTTGGGAAGGTGCTTGGAAAGGAGCAGAGACAGCTCACTGCTGAGAGGTTCTGACCGTTCAGCCAGGTTGCCTGTTTCCAAAAATCCCAAAGCATCTAGTCAGTCTAGCAAATCATTTTAACTCATTTAGAGTTTTAATCATATATATACTTCCATAGTTGTTTTATTTTTTTCTAAAACCAAGCAGAACCGTTTTCTGGATGCAGCTACAAAATCTAGCACTTTTCAGGACTCAGGTCTGTCTCCATGCCCATTTCCCAAACTCTTCTCCGTTTCATGAATGAATCATCTAAGATTATGTGTGCTGACTATGTATTTGAATAGTAAAATACCTGCATAATGCAGCCTCAGTTTCAGTGGAGCCCTAACATAATGTAAATACAAATAATAGAGCAAATATGATAAAAATTCTTATCCAGCATCTAAAGGAACAAAAACCCTGAGCAGCAAGCCGAAAGCCTGTGTTCTTTTGGGCTCAAATGGGACTGACACTTCAAAGCTGAGAATAGTTGTCTTAGTCCAGAATTCAAATTTACAAGTGAAGTTTGACTATGTCAGAGCTAGTTCTCTCACCCTACATGTTGTAAATACCTTTGAACCCAGTCCTATGAAACAGAAGTTCTTTCTGAAGAAAAGAGTTGAAAAGATAAGTGGCTTACGAGCTACTGTAATTAAAATCTAAAAGATGCTTTCCCAGCTGTTGCTTTTGAAGTTCTGCTTAGTTGGTGGCTAGGTGCCAGCATTCAATTAGAAGTATGCATTTTTATTAACAGACTATCATGTGTTATATTATGTCAATAATTCCTTTTAAATTAATTCTTTTTATTTTTAGCAATAGTCACAGGTGTCCAGGTCATTAAATATTAAAATGGGCCCCACTGACAATTGTGCAACATCCTAAGTTTGTTTGGTGTTTTATTTACACTTCATTTGAAGTTCAGAATTAAAATATCTCTGAACTTGTAGAGAGGAGGGTTTGGCCAAGATAAGTTAGTGCCTGCGGGGAAAAAATAAAAAGAGATGCATAGCCTATGTGCAACTTTTTGCCTGCATCTGGGTTTCTAATTACCAGGGTTTCATTTACTTGCTCATCATATGCATGTTGCAAGTGGGGGCCTCATTATTTTGATTCAGTTCCTTAGATGTCAGAGTCTGAGGCTGGAATGAGCATTGTGAGGGGGGTTTGATATTCATAGGCTGTTAGAGGTGCTCGGCTCAGTGTCAAAACAACACAGGAATCATCTTCCTGAAGGCAGCCTCTTGCCATCCCCAGCTTTTTATTGCAGGATTCATTTCACCTAACTTCACTTGACTTCAGTGCAGGTACCTTCATCGAGGCTTGATGACTAACCTGCCTAATTGATACAGTTATTTTGGTTAAGAAGAAGGAAGCCTGGAAGAGTCTTTTATTCTTCCTCAAATGGTCTGAGGAGCTTTTAACAGCACTCAGACAGAGGTTTTCTATCTATGGTCTGAAGATGCATGAAGTTACAAGAGCTGTTCTGACCCATATTGTCTTTATTAATGAGTAAGGCCCCACCCAGAGTGAGAAAGGATTGAGGCATATTCTCTTTTTTCAGGGTGCCAGTGGAGGTTCAGAGCTATCATATCGTGTGAACCATAATATAAAATATTGAGTTTCCTCTTCTTGTGCAGTCTACTATCATGGAATTGAAGATCTTTTGAAATACTCTGTAGATTACTAGATATTGATAATGATTGCAATATAATGTATATTCTATTGGCTATATATATATATATATATATAGTCAGTACTGTCCTTCATTTGTGGCTGGCAAAGGGTGTGAAATAGTTTCGCCGATGAAAATTAATTTCTTTTTCATTGTATTTTGGAGTAGCTGCCCTCTTCATTTCGCACGTGGGAAAAAGTGATGTCCCCACAGTCACATTGGAAACATGCTAAAAGCTAATTGGAGACCTAGAAATCCTCATTTCTGTTCCTGCTTTGATGGCTCTTGTAGGTGTTGCTGACAAATGCTATTTCTTGTGATATTCTGGAGTTTACAGCATAGGAAAGCAAGTGGTACATAAGCTCATCTGCCACCCCCTTCCACCTTCTCATTTTAACCTCAGTTGAAGAGGACAAACTCCTCATGAGCCCAAGTTAATTGTTGAAAAATGAAAGAAGAGATTGAAAAATGAAAGAAGAGAGGAGGGAATAGTGAAGGCTTTTAAAAAATCAATTATCTAATTAAATACAGATGTTGATTTGAGCTGTTACTCATTTTTCACTGCATTTTAAAAGTTTTGGATCACAATGTATTTTTCACCATCTGCAAATAGCTAAGAAAACTCTACATGTCAAAACATTCTTTTTATAGCTGAACAGCTCTTTCAGTAAAACCTGAATTTTCACATAGATCTGTGCAAGCGCTGATGTTTGTTCTTTCTCTGACCTATCCCTGACACATCCAAGAGCTTCCTTCAGGAAATACATCACTTTTCTCCATTTATAGTCTGTGTTCTACTGAATAGCAATTGGTTGCCAGCCTTTGCCAACAACAAATTATGAGTTTAGCTGCATTGTCCAGCTGTGCTGGAGGAAGGAAAGTCAATGTTTTGTTTACTCCTCACTTTTTTCTTCGTGCTGCTCCTGTCCATTCATTCCGGAGAGGCCCAGCGCTCTCAGTTTGGACTGTCCAACAGCCTTACACCCTCAGCAGCCTGAGCAGTTTGGTCTCTTGCCATCCAGCTCAGTGTCCCACACGTGAGCACATGGGCCACTTGTCCCTACATGCATAGACTAAGTGATGGATTGCAGGGTATAGCAAAATCTGCCGGGGACTTGGAAGGATTTCAATTTCTTTGGCTAGTCTGTGACCTATTTATGCGTGCTGTATTGATAAATGAAGTGAAAAATCTTTCACACCTTTCAGTGGAGGGGCCGTTTGGTCTGGCAACAGCACTGACACTTTTAGTGGTGTCCTATAGGAAACAGCTGGGATTATTAATTCATTTTTACACAGGTCACTAAGCATCCAGAAGTCAATATTTCTTTTAAATTGCTCTCAATCTGGATCAAATCCATTCTGAAGGTGAAAGGTTCCAGATATATACTGCTACTGGCCATTATTAAAGTCCTTTTTAAGTCGTGCCAATTGTTTTTCCTTGGTTCAGCCTGAGAATGACTTTGTTAGGAAGAGCAGAAAGAGTGTACACGCTCTTTAACTTTTGTTTTTAGCTCATGGTGTAATTTCGTATTTTACTTCTTGGAAATATACTTTATTTTATTACAGATGACACCAATCAGAGTGAAGAAAAGATGAGAAATACTTTAGATTCTGAGTCTGAAACAATTGCTCAGTGACTCAAGACTCAAATGTAATGAGGAAGGAAGAATTGCAAGAAGGAAAGATTTGCACAGACACAGTTAAGGATAAAGCTGAGCAGAACTCCATGGTTTCAATTCCCAGGAATTTCTTCAAAACTGTAATTTGCCTTTGTCTTTGTGAGAAGACATACCTGCTGACTCTTACATTTGATGAAAGTCAAAGCAGAAGTACCAAACTTCAAGGTGCGTGATGGCAAAACTATGGATCTGAAATGTGACCTGAGCATCCTCCGTCTTTGGAGGAGAAATGAGGCAAACGGAAACTTTTTTGCTGATCTCTGGAGTGACATGCCCAGCTCTTCAGCTCTTGGCACTTACCCTGCTGCCTGGCTGGCTTAACACATCACTGATTCTCTTTTATGGTCGTGTTTCAGATTGTGAATGACTAAACAAATCCCAGAGAATCAGGTCCTGTGTCTTCCTTTGGATATTAAACAGCTGGAAAGAGCATGGAGCAGAGCTGCAGTAACTGTGCAAGGACTGGGAATACAGCCTTGCAGCAGCGTGTTAAAAATGAAATACTAGCTCTTTAAACAGATTAAAGATCATTTGATGACAGTGTGCACTCCTTCTTGGAGAGATACTGGGGTAAGTGATACACCTGAAATAAGAGAAACAAGCAGTACAGCACTAGGGCAGGAAGATAAATACACTTGTACTCAGATATATAAACAATCCCTTCACCTTGGAAATTAGAATAGCAAGGAAAAGAGTGGACCAGAGCTTGGAGTCAAGCCTGCGTGTGGCTGTGCATTGTAGCCTTCAGCCAAGCAGAAATGAGTCCCACTGAAAGGGTGTCTGGGTTAATTAGTACAAGAGGTCACACCAGGTGGTTCTCTAGTGGTTTTAGGTCTTGGTGTTGGCTGCTTGACAGCACTGACTTGGTCCTGTCTCCAGCCTTGATGTGAAGTTTAGGAGTACTCCTTACATCTGGAAATACCTGAAGGAAATTTGAAGAAGACCAGTGATAGAAGTGGTCAGAAACGTTCTTTCATAAAAAGATCTCTCTTTAAAAGCTTTTTGTAGGAAAAAACCCTTACTTCTGCAGATCATTTTTGGGTTTACATCAGGAAATCCAAGCCCAAAATATTTCTTTTTGGGCTCGTTGGACCTGAAAAAAATCTTGATTTGTTCAACAGGCCAGAAACAGTTAGTAATGAGCTGCTTCACTGTTGTTTGGTTTGCTGTGATGGTGTCCTCAGGGATCACTGTTCTAACTCATTCCCATTCCAACTTGTGGGGCTGAGCAATTATTTGTATGTAAAACACCAGATCTCCTCTGGAAGCAAAACCGTGGTGTGGTGTGGTGTGGTGTGGTGTGGTGTGGTGTGGTGTGGTGTGGTGTGGTGTGGTGTGGTGTGGTGTGGTGTGGTGTGGTGTGGTGTGGTGTGGTGTGGTGTGGTGTGGTGTGGTGTGGTGTGGTGTGGTGTGGTGTGGTGTGGTGTGGTGTGGTGTGGTGTGGTGTGGTGTGGTGTGGTGTGGTGTGGTGTGGTGTGGTGTGGTGTGGTGTGGTGTGGTGTGGTGTGGTGTGGTGTGGTGTGGTGTGGTGTGGTGTGGTGTGGTGTGGTGTGGTGTGGTGTGGTGTGGTGTGGTGTGGTGTGGTGTGGTGTGGTGTGGTGTGGTGTGGTGTGGTGTGGTGTGGTGTGGTGTGGTGTGGTGTGGTGTGGTGTGGTGTGGTGTGGTGTGGTGTGGTGTGGTGTGGTGTGGTGTGGTGTGGTGTGGTGTGGTGTGGTGTGGTGTGGTGTGGTGTGGTGTGGTGTGGTGTGGTGTGGTGTGGTGTGGTGTGGTGTGGTGTGGTGTGGTGTGGTGTGGTGTGGTGTGGTGTGGTGTGGGGCTTCTGTGATGTTTATGGAAGCATCATCCCTGTAGAGAGCACAGGAAAAAAGAGCAAACATGCCAAGGAATCATTCCTCAGGAGTATCTGTGTTACAGAGTTTATGATCAGATGAGCATTATTGAGGAAAAAACCCAATTTTCCTTCTTTCCACTATTATCGTCCTTACCTTTATCTCCTCTAAGCTCTGTTTTTCTTTTCTATCAGTCATGTTGAACACTGGAAATATTCTTCTTCATCCAACCTCAGGCACTCATTTTCAGGAAATTAACTTGGCATTGTAACAGCTCTTAACATCTGTGACTCTTGACTTGGAGATAGTTGACTAAAGGGCTAGGCAGAGTTTTAATTTATTGCCAATAAATTACTGATTTTTTTTTTTTAACTAGGACTTAACGGTTTGATTTTTCCTTCATTATATTAATCTTATTTGGGTATGAAAATAACATGAGGGACATAATGTGTTTTGTACTACAGCATCTTTCAAAGAGGCCAAAATAGAATATCCTCATATTTCCAGAAAAAAATTGTCTTTGGTGGTATAAGAATTTTTGTTTCCTTTTTAGACTGATGCTGGTAAGCTCTTGCTGTGAAATTTGAAGTGGATGTAAGGTTCAAGTAATATTTGCTGCAGAACAGCTGTGCTCTTCTTTCCCCTCCTAGTTCCAGTTCAGCATGAAATTCACCTGTGTTTACATCAGAGTAAAACAAAGCACCTCTGGGAAAGAAGCTACCGAGCAAGCATGTTTTACAGAGCAGGGATACTGTGATGGAAACACTTCTGTTGCCAAGGAGGAGGAAATGCAGGCAAGAGAGAGCATAAGGTAACCCCACGGTGTCCAAGTGAGAGATGGAAGGCACATTGAGTCACTGTGCTCAGCTGTTCTGTGCCTAACTTTCCATTCCTCACGCAATGCTATATTGGTATTTAATTTACTTTCCTCATATTATTCCTGATCATCTGTTCTTCTTCATGGTCTTCCAGGTCTTCCTTGATTTTATTTACAACGATTAAGACAAGAAACCATGTTAAAGCCTTTTAACATGGAAGAACTCTTCTGCATTATAAACTGCCTCTGGTTTTTTGCTTGTTTGTTTTTCATAATTTTCATTTTATTTCCACTTACTCTTTTCTATTCAATCTTCCTCCTATTATCACAGTTTTCCAACTTAACTAGAAAAACAAATGCTATAATTACTTTATAACAGTAGAGAATTTTTTGCGCTGAGCTGGATCCACGTTGGTTAGCTATCATGCTCAGACACAAACTGAATTTGGTTTCAGATTCTAAATTTCAGATGTTCTCCTTTTTGCAAATGAACTGAAAAAACCCCACCCTTGAGGCCTGACAAGATCCAGCTCTCTGATTCTATTTACAGCTAACACTCGGGACTGATGTTAATGAAGGAAGAATTTTTCATCTTATTTTTATTGTCTTTCTTAAAAGCATCTGATTTTGGAAATTTTCATTTAAATGAATGAATGAATTTACATTTCGTGATGTGTCTCCATTTTTTTAAAGAGGAAGACTTTGTGGGTAAATTTCTATTTGGGAACATGGTTGAGGTTTTTGTTTGGTTGTTTTGTTTGTTTTTCTAGTCTGACATTGGCTTGAGAATAAATCAGAACTTTACAGAGGAAGATTGTGATGTCACAAAACCAGAAGACATCCCTTGGAAAGAAGGAAGAATCCTGGGTCAGTTAAACCAATACAAATTATATCTCAGTGGGGTTTTTTCACCTGTATGTCCTAACTGAAGTATTTGCCTTGCAGTTTGGCTTAGTCTCACAGTACAGATGTGTTTTTCCCTCTCCCTACTCAGTGGTGAGCAGTGAGTGCAGACACAGTGACACAGAAATCCATGGAGTCCTCAGAGGTGCCACCGTGCCCAGAACATCTCTGTCCAAGTTCCTTCGTTCCTTCGTTCCTTTGTTTCTTTGTCCTGCTGGAGCATGGCTGAGGATGCACTCCCATCCCCAGGGAGGTTGGTGTGAGTGACCTCCAGGGAGTTCTGCAGTCCTTGGTTTGCTCTGTTTTGATGCTGTAGGGGAAGAACCTGAACCTTTGGTTTAGGTTTTGGTGTGTGTTGTCCTGTTCAGTAACCAGAAAGAGAGTGGTGGTATTTTGGGATTTTCACTCTTTTTGCTTTCTTTGCTGATAAAGTTTGAAATGCATTTAATTCCTCACCTCGAAAATATTCATTATTTTCTCTGTTTTAACATATTATCTGGTGTAAGTGTTTATTCTCTGCAATCATTGCCAGTCCTGTGGTGATCAACACAGTATAAAAGTCAAGGTAGAAAAGAATGTGTGTTTGTGAGGTAGCTGACTAGGGATTTAGAATTTCCCCTTTTCAGCTACAGAAAATCGTGTAACCTGTGTGGGCCATCCTTTCAGGTCAATCTCACACAGACTATTTTCTCTTTTTCTGTATCAATCCTAAATTAATACAGTAGGTGCTCTGCAGCCAGCATGGTTTTGCATTGATCTTGGCCAGCTTGTTTACAGTGTTTTGGCAAGTTGCTGATGTACTTCTCCCTGGGGATAGAGCAGGGGTTAATTGCTGTTAAACTCTCAGTGCCAAGTAATGGTTCAGACTCTGTGCTACATTAAAGATGACACTAATAAGGAAAGAGTGCACTGGATTGCTCTGTGTTGAAAATTGGACTTGTGGTGACAGAAACTTGGAGCAGAGCTGATGTAATAGGGAGGCCATAATGTAATTATAACTGCTGAACATGTGTCATACCAAGTTAAATGATACATTAATGAATCAAAACAGGTGATGGAGTGTTGCTCTTTCAGCAGATAGAGGTGTTTTCAAGGTCAAATTGTCATTAATCTAATAATCTGTAAACTCTATATGCTTCAAATTATAAGCAAAATCATCTTTAATGGGTTTTTTAGTGTGTTTCTTGTCCTGTACCAAAGGGCTGACAAAAACAGAAGATGCTGTTTTCAGTGTAATTTTGTTTATCCCTCTGTTATTATATTTCTGTTATCCCTAATATGATCTATGTGTACCTAACATTTCTCAGGCAGGTGTGAGCTCGGGTTCCCTGTGCTCTGAGGAGGCTGAGCACAAGCCAAGAGGTGTGGAGCCACACGAGTACAGCATGGAGCCAAACTAATCAGCTTTGTGAGAGGCAGAATTGCCCTGAATGCACTCAGTAAATGGCCCCAAGTCAGCTTGAGCCATGTGCAGAACAGGCTTGTTCCTGCTCGGAGCAGAAGTACGTGGGGCACTGTCGTGAGTTGTATTTTGTGTAAATTCTCTCCCAGTTATGATTCTGCAGCAAATGAAAGCCATCTCTTACCTCAGCCGATTCTGTGTTTAACTCCCTTTTTGACTCTGGTAGAAGCACTGTGTTCAGAAGGTAAATAAAGGTTCATGTTCCAGATCCTGTGACAGTCGAGGACACAACAAACAAATGGTTCTTGGCTGTTTGAACATGACAGTGTCTATCTCTGTAGCAAGTCCTGAGTACTAAAAGAAGCTTATCACCTTTTTTTTAATAGTTTTATTAATGAAACCTACAGTATTTTTGCAAGTATCCTTGGCTGAGAAGTTAAAATGAGACCCCCAGAGAACAAAGAATATATCCATATATCCATTCAACTTTTTTGAATTTTGCAGTCCTCTGATTCTTACCGTGTCCAAAAAAAATCTGTTTATTTCACATTAGTCTTGCTTCTCAAAAGCTTCTCCTTTACCCTCATGCTGTTAAAAAATGAAACAAAGATTTTTTTAAAGGGTATACCTGAGTCCATTTCTGAGTTTCTATGAAAAAATGGGAATTTAATGCCTAAATCAAATTGGGTCTTTTGAAAATGTCAAAGTATGTCATATTTTTTAAAAAAAATTCTTAATTTTTATGGCAAATAAATATTAAAAAAGGGAACTTTGCAACAGATTCCTTGCCAAATGTTTCTTCTGCATTGTTTTTATGTTTTGTTTTTCCGTAGAAGATTTTGGGGTTGAACTCATTTTCTTTAAGAAGATCTTGGACTTTACCTCATTTTCCTGCTGTCCTTTCATTTCAGGGAGGCAGGCTTTTCCTTTTGGGAAACTCAACTAACAGTAAAACTGCAAGGCCTCAGGAGATGTGCCAGGAACCAGAGCCATGGATCCACAGCTCTGCTCATCAGCATCTCCTGCCCTCCAGCTCTGCTTTTTGGCACAGCATCTCCTGGAGGCTGAGCCCTTCCCAGGCACAGCTTTGTGAGGAGCACCTGAGGTAGGAGGAGCTGCTCACCTTCTCTTTCTAAACCTTCCCTGTTCTCCACGCTCTTGTCTGCTTCTCTTCGTCTCTGTGTTCTGGTCAAACACATGGTGAGCTGTGCAGCTCGGTGGCTTTGTTTTGTGGCTGCTCTGAATGAACAAACAGAAGTGTAGTGGCACTTGTGTTCAGCAGATTAATTTTGATTTGTAAAGTTGCTTTCAAGTAAATCTCATAGAATCATAAAATTACAGAATGGTTGGGTTGGAAGAGACATTAAAGATCGTCCAGTTCCACCCTCCTGCTGTGGGCAGGGACAGCTTTCCATCAGCCCAGGCTTCTCAGAGCTCGGTCTGACCTGGCCTTGAGTGCTGCAGGGTGGGACAACCACACCTTCTCTGGGCAGCCTGTGCCAATGCCTCACCACCCTCACTGTAAAGATTTCTTTTCTAATACGGAATCTAAACCTGCCCTCTTTCAGTCTGAAGCCCTTGTCCCATCACTGCATGTTCTTTTGAATAGTCTCCATCTTTCTTGGAGGGAAGGCGATTTGCAGGACGATTTTTTTACTTTCCACAAAGCTCAAATTTGGCCTGAGTCATTTACATTAAGGGATTACTGTAATAAAAGACTTCCTTTTCAGAATCACAGAATCATAGAATGTGTCAGGGAAGTCAGACTTTCCTGAAAGGAAATGTTCACAGAGGAGACATCACCACTGGGATCAAGAATACAAAGTATTCTTTGTGTTTTTGGCATCCTTGGCTCTTGAAATGTTTGTTAGGAAGAGAGACAAATAAATATTGCTTCCGTGATATATACTATCAGCCACCTGCCATCATCAGAATTTTTTTTAAATGGAATCCCTGATTTTTTTTTTTCTTTTTTCCCCACCCTTAAGATTTTATTTAAAGCCATGTCCATCTTAGTGAACATTGCTTATCCTGCTGGCAGCAGTACATCTGCTCTAGTCATCCTTACTGGGGACATGCCTGCACTTTCTTGTTTGGCTGGTTAGTTACCCAGATCTGAGAGTCATGGATATTTATTGTGGTTGCCAGTCTGAGGCTGAATTTCACCTTTGAGAGTCATAGGAAGTTTCATTGCCCATTTTATTTATCACAGTCTAATACTGGAAGAGAATGGCTAAGCACTGTAATGCTCAAGATGACATTCTTAAGGAAAATTTGTTGCCTTACAAGGAATAAATTACCTAGAACATTTCATTAAGAAGGCTTTTTGCAATACCCAGAAGTTGTGCATGTTCAGGGCGAGTCATTGACTCTCCAAGGTGTAAACTACAACTTTCTTTGTGGGGAATGTGAAGTAATCCTTTACCATGAAGCAGATCTGATCAAAAATGTTATGTTGTCAACACAGAAATGTTCTGTAGGAATATAGAAAATCTATAGAGATATTGTGGGGGGAAAAGCATTTTAGTTTCAGAATGGACCATTGAGAGTTTTGGATTTGAAGCAATGTCTTGTGTCAAGATGTATTAGACTTTGGACTGTTAACCATCATCTGTGATTTAAAAATTCAAGATTAGACTAAAGGATTTTAGTTTTATAGAAGCAGAGCATAACCCTAACACGAAATTAATTTCCCTCATAAATTTTTACATAAGAGGAATAAAATAAATGAGACCTCCTGTTCTGAATGTATAGAAGACATAATATAAAGAGAAATGTGAATCAGAGTTGGAACGTACAGGTTCTCAGCCAGCAGATATTGAAAGTTTGCCTTCGGAAATCTCTCATTCTTGGTGCTTCCTGAAACAAAATACCTTGACACCCTTGCAAAAAGTTAGTGTTTGTATGAGATTCATCAGTATCTGGCTCACCAGTATGTTGTTATTGATTCAGAACAGAAACAGATCTAAAAAACAAGTGATATGTGCTCCAAAATTGAAATTCCAAGCTTTAAACCAAATTTCAGAGAATCTCCCGATTCTGCTTTTCTCCAAATTTCTTTTCTTGTATTCAGCTACCCATCCAAGGAATATCTCACTCTTTGGTACGTGTCGTGGTAAAATTTGTTTCTGTCATTAAGGATTGCCAATGTATGTGGAGGTGCTCCCATGGTACCATTGTTCTGTTACTTGTGTGACTTCATAGAAATAAGAATTTTGTGTAGAAGTCAAATCAAAAGTGCAGCAAGGCTTCATTTACTGACAGCAGGGGCAGGTTTTCTGTACAGTACTTACATAAAGCTGAGTTTCTTGTGTTATTCCCACAATTTCCCATATAGATCCTATTCTGGCTGTTAAACACAGCCTCACATGTTGCAGGTCTGCTGTACTCTAAGTGTCCCTTATCTGCCAGTGACCCTTAATCAATCCCTGTAAAATCCATCTGGTTCCTAAAATTAAACAAAGTACCAGAAAAAATTTGGGTGTCTTGTCCTCTGCTCCCTTTTTGTACCCCATTTTTAGGTGTTGAGTTATAATTTTGGTGGGAGGATTTCTTCAAATGTGTTGAACTGTGTAATGTAATTCACAAGAAATTGCAATTGAGTTATCACCTGTTACTGATGACCAAAAAAAAAAAAAAAATTGCTCAGATCAGCTATTTGAGGTTAATGTGCCTGAAATACTATTCAAATTTCTCTGGTTGGGTTGTAGAGTGATTAGGCGCTCATGATTTGGTCACACGGATTTTTAAATTCCTCTCTCCAGTAATCTATCTACTCTGGTCTGAATCCTGCACATTTTGCTCCGAGGCACTGAGGCAGAATAATATACTTGAACATGTCTGAGGATAGAAGAAAATTAAGTCTTTGGGGCCATGTGAAGGTGGGCTTGGGTAGTACATCCACATGGACCACGATAATCTGCTCCTTGAAGGAGGAACTCAGTTCTTCCTATTTTAATATCACCTTTATACTTGTAATGGCCCTTTCAACCAAGTGTCAGATCTTGAGGGCACATGTGTCTTTTTTAAGGAAAAGTGAATTTCAGAGGCACTGGTACATTCCCAAAGTTGAGGCTGTTTGTTCTTCCAGTTCCATATATCTTTTCACTGGAAGCACAAAACCTTTGTGGTATAGATACTTGAGTTTTGTGCATTATCAACGTTTTCTGCCACCACAGTCCCTGCATTATGGAGCCAAAATCTGGTTTTGCTTATCTCGGTTCCTGCCCTAGGGATTTTATAATATAAAATTTAAAAAAAAAAAATAGATAATGGTTGAATTCAGGGACAGGAGACAAGACAGAGAGACACTGGCAGTTTTAGGAGAGCTGGGACCTAGCATTTATCATGTTCCATGGGCATCACACAAGTGAATTTTAAGACCAGGAAGATGAATAAGGAGGTGGCTTTACAGATGGTAATAAGGTACTCCTTTGAGGCTCATCTTCATCCTTTCCATGTTTTGAAATGCACATCTCTCTCCTTTCTTGTGTACCCTTTTTAGCCTGAGCAGAGAAGAAAGAGGGAGAGGTGCAGTTTGCAGTCCATGGGAGGGTGAGGACTTGTCTCAGGTGCTGATGAGAGGTCAGTGCTGTATTTCTCTGAGCGTTTGTTTGCATATGAGATCACCAGAGATGGGAAGTGGACAGAGGACAGGGCCCCCAGTAGGACACTGGAAGAGAATGAGGAGGGTTTCCCGAGGAGTACACTGTAGGAATGATTAGAAAACTAGGAAGAAAAATGCAAAGGAAAGGGTCACTGAGGCCAAAAGAGAACATTTTCAAGAACAGTGTGTACAGTGCTTCAAAGGCAGGTGAGAGCAGTGGGGATGAGAGAGGAGACACTGTCCTAGCTGTCCTCGTGTAAGAGAGAAGTCATTTGAAACTGTGACGAATAATTTCATTGCTCTGGAAGAAGCATGATGGTATTTTTGATGGGATTGTAAAAGTATAATCATCAAGTTCACAGATAAAAGGAGACTGCAGACAGAAACCACAGCTTTAACATTGCCAATGGTTCAACAGTGAGAATATTTAGTGAAACACAATGGTTTATGTTGATTTATCATATAGATGAAGTTTTCTTTCACCCATTAAGTTCTATTTATTGTATTTCCCTGGATTTTCCCTGAGTTCAAAGTACCTTTTGTTTATATTTCTTAGTGTGGATTTGTGTCTTTTTTGGTTTCTTTCTTTCTTTCTTTCTTTCTTTACCTTGCCAATTTAGAAAATGCAAATAGGCTATAAGCTGCTGCAGGATTTAACTGAGACATGTTTGCCTGAACGTTAATTTGATATAAGGTTTCTTTGGTTGTTTGAAGAGCCAATGCCAAAATTACTCTTGTAAATTAGCTATTGGAGTTTGATGCAATCCCTGTCTGGCATCTTCTATACTCCTCCAAGCCTTACTAAAAATTGTCTTACCAGCCTTTCTCTAGACTCTCCTGAAACCACCATTGTTCAAACTATATTTGTTCCATTTCCTCTTCCTTTGTTTATTATTATTTTACTACTATTCTGCTGGACATATTTCCCTTATAGGACATGTACACTGGGATATTTTAGCTCGATTTTTAGTGTGATGTCTTGTGTTGCATGTCTTTCGTTTCAAATTTGCCTGTATCAGATGCTTTTGAGTTGGGAAGTTACACCTAAACATTCTAAAGGTTTCTGAAGTGTTTCCATTGCTGCAGGTTTTCATTCATACCCTGGGAGCTGCTCAATGCAGGAAATAAGGCCCTGGTTTATTTACGTTTTTCACTTTTTCTAAAGCTTCCTCTTGGCCCAGGTGCAGTCACTACGGGAGGCAGTTTCCCACAGCCCTGGAGACTGCTCCTGGCAGGGGGAACTAAACCACTCGTGCTCGTGGTGAATCTCTGACCCCAATCCCTTAGCAGTGCCCTTAGAATCCTCAGCTGTCACCTCCTTAGCATTGTTTAGGCTGCACAACTGCACCTTAAAATGTGTGATAGCTATAATATTTACAGTTTATGTATTTTAAACTAGACGAGTCTCTCATTCCAGGGAGAGAACACAAAGAACATTCCCCTCCTGAGTGCCTGCTGTTTCAGTGCAGCACAGACTCAGCTAATAAAGTTTTTTATATTAAGGGAGTTACAATTTGCTACCAGGATCTCGACAGTTGTCTTTAGAATAAGACAGTATGGCTTTCCCCTCCCTACCAGGCCTAATTCCCTCGTAACCTTATTGAAAATGTGCATGGGCTACAAAACTAAAGATTAACTGTCCAGGGACCTGCTTCCGGGAGCTTATTTGAAGATTAAATCAAATGGCAGGCAATATATATTTGGTAATACAGCTTTCTTTCAGACTTTTCCAGTCTAGTGGCAAGTATCATAGAAGAATCTGACACTCAAAAGCACTAAATTAGTTTTTCTTTTTTTCTTTTTTTTTTTTTTTTTTAATTTGAAAATGCCTGGTATTTCTATCCCTAGCAAAATTAGAATTAATGATTTATTTCCTCACACCTGAAGATTCTGTTCTTTTATTTTTGAACATGAAGCAAAGCAATTTTAATTACAGATGATGTGGAATTTTTTTCTCTTTTTGTGACATACTGCTCCTTCCATTTATTCTGTGTAACAAATACCTGCAGAAGAGTTTTAAGAGAAGCAATAAAATATCTACTGTAGCATCACAGCATTCATTTAAACAAAAAGGGAAACACCCATATTGTTCTTTAATTCAGCATTTAGACTATGTATTAGTTAAACAAATTTCTATTCAGCAAATTGGATTGAGATGGATGGATATGTTATGTTGTTTTAAAAAACTGTATTTAGAAGGCACATTCAAAGACACTGAAGTGCGATTTGTCCTAGTAGCAGACATCTGAAGAACAAGTGACATTCTTACACAAAATCTATATTGGTGATGTATTTAATTACAGAGTTGATTGAAATTGACAGCCTCAGTGACCTATGGGTGCACTGTTACTGACTGATGGATGCTTCAAATCTGGTTACTTTTAAACCAATTCACATGCTGTTCAATAATATCCTGTCAAACTGCAGACTGCAGTTTTGCATGTATGTGGACTAGGCAGAGAACATTTTAATTAACAGAAGGGAGAGATGAACGAGGCTTAAAAATTGATGTAATTCTTAAAAATATGATGATCATGATTTGAATAGGAGAGAAAGAACTCTAAGTGTTATTCAGAGTGGCTGCATTCCTTAAAAACATACTTTTCTTCCATACTCCTATCAGCCCCAAAGCTCTCAACACAGATTAGCTCTCCAACTCTCCTGCACATAGCAGGCAGGTCCTCATTAGGAGCTAGAGAGAGGCGATGAGAAAACCTCACCTTTCTGCCAGAGGAGACTCAGCAACTTTTTGTAGTGCAGAGCCAAATCCTGCAGCACCCAGAGCTGGCTCCAGTGGCACTGTGCTCAGCCTTCCTGGGATTAGTCACAGTCTGACCACAGCATCTTTTGCTTTGCTTTTCTGCCCCCTTCGCTTCCACTGCTCTGCAGTTCTGGGAGGGTAGATCATGCTTTTCTCAAGCTGTTGAGTAATGACTTCAGTCCCAGCAGATAGTCAGCTATTCCTTAGTAATATACAGAAACAAAGCTTTTCTTCTGGAGGAGTAACCAACAAAGTATGCAATGCTGGCTGAGGAGTTCATGTTCATGTTCTGATCTGAAGCCAAGTAAATGGCATAAAGGATAAGCAGTAGTAACTTTTGCATACAAAAAGTTGTTTTGGTTTTTTTGGGTTTTTTTTTTAACTTTTGCATCTGTTTACACAGTTCTGCATTTTAATCATATAAGTAGAAGTAATAGATTTCACACTGCACCTTGGAAATCATCTTAACACTCTCTGAGATAGGATAAGTAACAGAATATAGAAATATTAAAATTCTTAAAGTTATCCAGAATTTTACCAGTGGAAGCAAACCCACTTTGTCATCAACAAGGATTATGAAAATATCCTTTGAGCAAAAAAAAACAAGAGCAAATGAGTATTTAGCATTAGAAGGTGTTCAGTAGGTGAAAATGGTGCAGTGCTTTCACATCTTGTATCAGTTATAGCTGATATGTAATTCATGGTAGAACGGAGCTTGTTAGAGACTAACCAGAAGACTTATTCCATTTCTCTGTGGCCTGCACTGAGCTCTGAGTTGTCACTGGGGATAATTTAAATTAGAAGTTAATCTTTACATGCCTTGCTTCATGTACACCTAAAATCTGTAGGATGAATTGAGTCTAAGCATATTTTCTCTGTTTCTTCATTGTGTTAAGTGCTAATATCCAAAACTTATTTTGGCTTGACCTCATTGTTTCAGTTTTATGCAACTTTCTTTGCAATGAAGGCTACAAAATGTTTATATTTCTGTCCATGCATGAATGACCTAAGTGGAACATCTTAGATGCAGCATCTCTGCCTCTAGCTGCTTAACAATTGCTTTGTAGTGTGAGACACCTGTTCTGCTGTTTGTGACTTTATCAGACTCCAGAAATGTTTGCGGAAATTTTCTGGGTTGAATATCTGCCTCAGGCTGAATAGGATCAAAGAGTTCAACTGTTTCTAAGAACAAGATTAAGAAAATAAGCCTTGTTTTCTCCTGTTAAAAACCATTATTTGAATGGGTTTAAGATAAAACCTTGCTAATGTCTGTGTTTTAATGACAGCAGGAGCTGGGCAGTGAGAGCTCAGAGTCAACAAGAGAAGTTAGAAATTCAAAGCACAGATATTGCTCCATTCTCTCCATGCTGTGCTTCATTCAGTCTGAATTCAGTCTGTCAAGCATTCAGACTTACTGTCCTTTCTCAGTGTTCCCATGTTTAAGTATTTGAAATTTCTAGGAAAACCTTTCTCTGAACTTAATTTTACATTTATCTTTCCCCACCAATCTAACAAAGATGAGTTAAGGCAATTCTAGCTGCAATGGTCAAATATTAAACCAACTCTCGATTTTTTTGTCATCAACTTGTTCACTTGGCTGTAAGTGTAGCATTAGAATAATCTCTGCACACCAGAAAAAAAAAAATAATGACATGAGTATTACACAAAATTTGAACTGAATAGCAGACTCAATGCAATTTTAGTAGTTTTTCCTTTTCATTTTCAACTTTTCTATTTTCCTCTCTAGCATTTCTGGTTAGACATTCCAAGACTACCGATATGAATAGGATGTAACAACAGCCATCTGCAGGTCAGATAAATCCATCCATCAGCATATCAGCAAGTGGACCTAAAATATTTATAGAATTTTTATTCATGAGAGAAAGAAACCGTTAATTGGTGATTAACATAAGAAGGTAATAATGAACTCAAATCTGTGTAGTGCAGTTTTGTTATTACTCATTTTCTGCAGGCAAGATAAGAAAACAAAATGAAGAAATTAGTTTTCATTTGCCAGAAGAGCTATTTTGTGTAGATTACTGATGAAATGTATTTTGAAATCTGATGCATCTGTACATATCAAGATTCATTTCTCTGATCTAGTGAAATATCACAGATACTTCCCAAAAAGGGAGCTTTATAACAAACAGTAAAATCTATATCAATCACTGTGTATTCATAATAACTCATAGCCCTGATACTTAATTACAGCTAAATATAATTTCTGACTTGAAACATTTTCAGTGTAGCACTCAGCATATTCCTAACTTAAAATGCAGTTTTTTTGTATTTAAAGTTCAGATACTTTAATGGATTTGAGTCTGTCATGAAGATGTCTATACAGTCAGCAATTACTGTGTGTAAAAGTATGAAAATAAGTTCAATTTGTGCAAAACAAGCAACTCTTGGAAAAAGGTAGTGTTCCTTTAAGTAGTTGTCTTCAGAAAAGGAAAAGCTGAAGTGCCATAAAAAATTATATCCATTGCTTGTCCTCTCTTAGTTTAATTTCATTTTAACTTAAATAAACATTTCTTTACATTTAGCAATAGTGGAAAAGGCTGTTCTTACTCATTTTGTATGATTAAAACTACATTAGCAATATAGATGTATTAATTTACAGATACAGATACTAATTGCTTAAATATTGAGTTCAAAACTAGACACTAGTACTGGGAAGGGATAATTGGTTCTTGCTGTAGAAAAAAACTATAATAAAGAACTTGAAAGTGCTGTCACATTTCACATAACAAGCAAAATCTCAGAATATTTGAAAAATATTCTGAAAGAAAATGTCTTGGGGCTTTCTTAATGAGAATGAATGTGGTTTGAAAAGATCAAATAATATTCACATATGTCAAATACAGGTTCTAATAACAGTTAGAGATAATGAATAAAATTAAAGTAGGTCATTTTTAGTCACTTAGGATCCAATAGGAGGCATACCTCTTCCTAACTGCTTGTTAAAATATAATTAGAAGCATTTGCTATATTTACCAAAAAAAAATCAATATCAAAGATTTAAAAAATTAAAATGGGATATTTTACCATTCTTGAATTTTCTGGTTTTGTTTTATTAGCATTTCAGTAATAAATGGCCTATAAATACGTTAATTTTGTAACAACTGGCATAGCAGTCATAACTGTAAGTAATCTGGCAGCTATGGATATTCTGATAGGAGAGGTGGGGTTTTGCCTCTTGTCCTGAATATTACGATGGCTTTAGCAATCCACAGTTGTATACAAATATATGGAACTGAACCTACAGAATTATGGAAAGAAAGGAAAGTCCAAATTACAGCATTCTTTGGACACCAGATACTGAATTTGTACTGAAAATATATGGAAATTCTTCACAAGAAGAAAATCAGGGTGAGGAATATCTGATATTGTCTCCATTGGGTCTCAGTTGTCTCGGTTCAGGTGAATTCAGCAGACTCTGAGCACATTTCAGCTCTGGTTGTGCTCTGGTGATTCGTCCCCAGGAGTGATGAGGGGAACCCAAATGTTTGTCAGTCTGCTTGTTTTAGTGTCAGATTGGATCCACCCAATTCAGACCAGGTCAAACCAGATCCAACTTGGTGCTCTGTGATCAAAGATGTCCCAGCTCTTCCAAAAATCAGCATTCTCTGCAGTTTAGACTTCTGCTGAGGGAGTTATATACAAAATGGACACTAGGTTAATAATGTTTTTCCATTTTACTATCCTATAGATAAACTGATGAGGAGATATTTTTACCAATGCACAAATCCTTGCATTTTGCACTATTCACCTCTGGTCTGCAGAGTGGAACAATAATTTTAAAATCAGCACTTTTATTTATTTACTCTTTCACAAGCAGCATAAGCTGCTCTTAAAGTCAAGTCCTCTTAATGACACAGAACCTTTTGCACCCTTCTTTTGCTAATGTATTCTTCAAGGGAAGACTTGCATGTTTGAAGATTACTCTCAGACATAAAGAAGGAACGACAGAAAGCCTGTTGGCCTAGAAAAGAGCCATTCACATCCATTCATTTATGCATATCCCACTCACATGCTGGTAGTGTTTTGTGACATGTATTTCTATCCCCTTATCCTGCAGTTATCAGGCACCATATGTAAGGCAGGCATTAAAGCAAGAACATCACCCGTGACACCTAGTTAGTTGGGTAGAGACAAAGTCGTTTCTTCTTATCTCAGCAGGAAGCCACACTACTTTGAGCCCAAAGCTTCTTGGTTCAATTTCTTGCTAGAATTGATTCCTTATAAATATGAATTACTCTTCATTTGATCTTTTCTCATTTGTGGGCAGGGCAGCAGTGCCCCACAGATCTGTGTGTGGAGGGTCCACGTAGGTTTTCGATGTTTTCTCTGTGGAAAGCAAGAAGTAGGAATTGGGTGCTTCTGTATGTGAGACTTGGGAGGGTGCACTTTGTTTGACAGAGCCCCATTGGTATGGGGGCTCAAAAGCTTAGGGAGAAATATAGCAGATATGCATCAAGCCCCTTCTCATCCTCTAGAAATTCATCACAGACCCCAGAGAAAAGCTGTAAAGGTGGATCTCTGACTTGAGCTGGTGTCCTCTTCTGTGGATCATCATCATTCTGTCATTCCCCAGGTATGCAGGGTTGGACAGGAGGTAAACACAGCTTGAAAACTGATGAAATTAGTGCAATTGTAATGTAGATCCTACATTTTCAGGATGACAGGAAACAATTATCTGCTGATTACACAGAGTGGAACTGAGACATCTTCTTAGTCACCTTCCATGGGTTTAAAAGTAACAGACTGATGGAACCCTTGGCAGTATTTTGTGTTGGAGGAAGTTAATTCATACCTTTGGGCTTTATTTTTGTTATAGACATAATGTATGTGTGGACATACCTGTTAACCACTCTGCGTGTCTCAGTGTCACTGAAGTATACATAGGTACCACCCCATGAACATGATCCCTTTTAGCTTTTAGTGAGCTACGCTATCACAGAATGGCAGAGATTCGGAGGCACTTCTGGAGGTCTTGTTCAGCTCCCCTGATCAAAGCACAGGCAGCTGGAGTAGTTTGCTTGGACTGTGTTCAGTTGAATTTTGAGCATCTCCAGAGATGAAGGATCTCCAGCCTCTCTTGACAACCTCTTCCCAATCACCCCCACATTTTTTTTCTCATGTTTAAGTAGAATTTTCTCTAGTTTAGTTTGCGCCCATTGACTCTTGGCCAGGCACTAGGTACTACAAAAAGGACTGTGTCTCCAACCACATATTGATGTGCATCTTCTTGTTTTCCTGTGCTCGAGGATGCACTGTTCCTGAGCTTGCAGAAGTTGACCCTCCACAGTTAAAAGTTCTTCTGGATCTTTGTTTGCTCCATGACCATATCACCATATCACAAGAGATTCTGACCTTAGTCGGGTCCCTGAACAGGGCAATTTCCCCTCCTGAACTGCAGGGTTGTGTTCCTTTTTGGCCTTGTCCCTCTTCTCTCATGAGCCTGAACTCCACCATCTTATAGCCCGAAATGGCTCATCATCCCAGACATTTCTGTGCTTCCAGTGGGATCGTGGCTCTGCATGTGCATGCAGATCTCCAGTTCCTGCTGTTTGCATCCTGGGACCTGTGTTATTTACAGGTACCTTGGAGATGCTGCCAGTCCTGCTGACTTCACAGAAAAGTTCCCATAATTCTGCCCTATCAGCATTGTTTTATGCACCTCTTCCAGTGCTGCTTTGCTGATTAAAAGGTTTCCAATGATGCAGTTGCATTTTATATGAAGTTTGAAAAAAAAATTGCCTTATCTGGTCAGTTGTGATCGTGCAAACAGATTTCTAAGGCATGCAACCTTTTTTGAAAAAGAATGGTATATGACATTAAACAGCACAGGAAGTCTCCATTGTAGAAGCAATTATCTCACTAACTGTGAGCAATCAAATGATGATGTTGTGTTGCCCTCCTCTGGGTAGGAGGTAGTGTCTTTTCTCACTCCTGTGAGGTTCTGTTTTTTTTAATGTATGCCCCATATTTTGGCCAGTATTTCTGCTACTTCTCACCATTCTGATACCTTGACTGTATGATCTATTGCTGAGTGTGTAATGAGAGTCAAGTTTGCCAACACAGTCACTCCATTATCTAAGTCATTGCTCCATGAAGTGCTTTGAGATACCTTGAATGTGAAAGGCCATATATCTCTATAAATTCTGTTCTGTTCTGTAGGGTGCCCAAGCTGTGCCAATGCATATTCAGTGTTCAGGGTGATGGGAAGAAAATGGGAGGGGGAAGAGGAAAAAACCCATTCTTAGCTGTATTACACTGGCCTTTCTTTCTTCACTACAAAACTATTTTCGGATGTTTGACATTCACTCTTGAAATTGTTTCAGTAGAATTATGACTCTGTAATGAAACATGGCAAAGAACTCCTTGTAAGTAACAAGTCTTAAAGGACTGCTATCAAAGCAGCAGTTTCTTGCTTCTAGAGCTAAAGCTAAAATCCCTATTTTATATTTTGGTTTCATGCATGTCTTATTTATTGTCCTACCAGAACTTTTCAAAGGTGATGCTGAGCAGCTCCTCTTATTCTTCCCGGATACTGCCAAGGTCTGGAAGCAGTCACACTATTCTCTCAGTCCTCTTGATTTCTCCAATCACCTTTTTGGGGCACATTAAGCTGTAATTATTCATTTTCTGTGAGTCTTAAGCCTGTTATAGGCTCTTTAAAGGTGTTTTGTGGGTGTTGGATTGTAGACATGGGACAGATGTTCTGCAAGCCTTTCTGATTAACATCGCTCTCTTGCATACACAGGCCAGAGCAACAAGAGCTGCCTTATACTCCATGAAAGAATATATGACCATAAAGATAAAATTTTTGCATGTAATTTGATTTTTGAGCAGTTTCTTACTTTGATAAAACAAAATTAAGATGGACTAAATTCAACTATGGGGCTGCCTTAGCGTTTCAAAATATGGGCAATTAAGTGAACGTCAGTAAATAACAGAATTGTCCTGAGGATGCAACTTGGCTGGAATTCTCTCAAGAGCTGGCAGAATATTTTGGCAATAATGTTTCTGGCAAGGCCAAAACCAGGATGTGTAGAATGAAGGAAAGTGAAAAAAAATCAGAAGAAAAGTAACTTTTTCAAGTAAGATAATTTGTGTGAAGTAGAATTGATTACAGGTGGCATTAAGGTGCAAGGTCAGAACATGATCTGGTTTCAGTCACTTCAGGGTCTGAATCGCAAGTTTTTATTCCTTCAGTGTGGGGAGAAGAGCCACGTGCTCAATTTCGGACTTTGTGTTATGTGCTGTGACTGTACTTGAATAGAGAGTTGCACTATAATTTGTCTCCACATTTGGCTTCATATAAAAATATTTAATGTATTTCTGATTTTTCTCTGTCCATTTCTCCCATCCCTGGTCTCTATTGTTTGTGTCCTGTGACCCTTACAAGCCTTGTGCTCTTACAGATTAACTGATGGATTTAGCATTAGAATGAAGCAGACATCTATCTCGAGATGTGTTAATTGTAAGTGGAATGGATGGCTGCACATCCTCAGGATTCTGTTTTTAATGTTGTCATGGGTGTCATCTCTGTTTCCAGCTTTTTGGGTTTATTGCACTTCCATTTTCTGTAATTTTCTTGAAAAGCAGAAGGTAGAGTTCTGCTGTGATGGATGTGTTGGGGAGCCTATAGCTCAGGCAGTAGTTTGTTCAGAGATTGACCATTGAATGTAAAGTATGCGAAGCTAGGAACAGTTTTGATATGATCCATTGTCGAATGGGCAATGATTCATTTTCCTTTTCTAAATATGCTATCTTGGCTGTGGTTTTACCATTTGTCACATTTTTCTATTAATAAGTACCCAGAAGGACAAAAGCATGAGCGGGCTTTGCAAAGTTCAGTGTGAAATAAATTAATATATAAGAAATATCCTCTTGACATAAGAGAACACACACCTGACAGCATAGCACATAAATTAGCAGCTTCTGAGGTGGTAGCTGCAAAATGATAGCGCATGGAAAGCTTTTCCAAAAGGTGATATTGAGAGCTGAATGGGAATTTCAGGAGCATTTGGGAATATTTGGCTCTCTTTCCAGGTTATTTTATTCATAGTTCTGTCTGTGATGAGGCACGTGCCTGTATTTATAGGGACATCATATTTAAACGTGAGCAGCTGCTGTTACCAGTCTCAGATGAAAAAAAAGTGGGTAAACATTTGCTTTATATTGCCTCTCTTCAGCAAAGTTATAAACATTTGATAAAAGTTAATCACATGTTCGTGTTCTGCACTGAATGGGGGCACAGTAATTTGGGTTCTCCAGCAATGTGTGGCTGCACTGTTCTGTGGCCGTGAGCTGCGAGGTTCACAGCCAAGTTGCTCAAGGAATTCATGATCTTGAAATATTGCAACATACAGGAATCTTCGGGATTTAAAATAAATTAAAGGAAAAGAAGAATTTGTTGTGTTTTATCCTAGCAGAGCAAAGCCTCCTTGCTGCTGATTCTACTGTGGAGATCAGGAGGGTGTTGGTTGCTCAGGCAGTGATAGCGCTGGATTAAAAACAAGCCAGGCTGGTAGAGATCCAGGGGAAAGAGTGCTAGCTGAGAAAAAATGAAAAGGTAAGCACATATGGCTGAACAGCTGCTTTCAAATTTATAAAATATCTTCTTTAATCCCTGCAGCTTTCTTGGCTTTTTCCTCCTAATACTGTTCTTTACAGAAAACACTGTGAAAATCATTCTGGTTTTTATTGTAATTTTCCCCAAATATTAAATCACTTCCATTTCAGGTTTATAGTTTTGGCTTTCACCAGAATACCCCAAATGCAGAAGTAAATAATTCTAGAGGGGTTAAACAGAGTTTCAAGTCATAAAATGGAGAAGAAGAATTGTTATGTAGTAAGTCAAATTATTTATTCTTATATTGTGGTATGATTTTTTTTTTCCTTACTGCTTTTGCTGCAGCAAACTTCAAACATATGCATGATTTTATACAAAGTTTAAATAAGGGAATTTTTCTTGCTTCAGTCTTAGCATAATAATTTTTAACAACACTAACTTTCTCTACTTTGCCTTGAAATTCTCAAAGCACATTTAAGACATTAACTTATTAAATTTAACAATACACCTAAAGGGACGGGAAATATTCCAATTTTCAGCCATGAAATACAGTGATTTCTACTGTGCTGATACAATAGGATACAGGGAGTGTAGGAGAGATTAGAGATTGAATCCAGGGGAGTGGCTCCTGTCCATGATAGTCTTAATCCATTAAAACTTTAATATAGTTCAGTTTTATAAGAAACATTTACAACTAAAATGTCTATCTCTACAAAAGAGCCTTATTTTTCTTCTAATATACTCACTTTTATTTCGATCCTTATTAGCTGTGGAAAGTGTAAGTAAAGAATTCTAATTTTTTTTTCTGAGAAAGAAGTCATGTTTCAGAAATTGATTTTCTTTTCAGGTTTTCAATAAATGAATTTCTTTCAGATGACATTTTAAAGAACAGTAAGTTTTTCAGGATTTTTCTCTACAACTGGGGTTTTTTGAGTCCTTCAAGCAAATTGATGAGAGAAATGCTTTTATTTTCAAATTTAGATGGTAATGTTTGTGACTGAGTTGGGTTTTAATATTATTTTGTTTTACTGCCTTTTGAAAAGAAGCCAAACCAAAAATGTTGCCCAAAACTCGACTTTGTTGTTCCAGAGCACAGGTTTGGGTATGGGGAGCAGTGCATTTTCAGTGATGCCATTTCTCTGGGCCTTCAGCTGCTTTTTTATGGAGTCACTGATCTGAGCTTGCTACAAGTGCTTTGTCCAGCACTCTGCACTAGAACATGGATGTAGAGTCCTGGATCCTATTTCTTTTTAAAGTTGTTTAGACATTTGTGACCAGACTTTACAAATCTTTCCCAAAAGTACCTGGTAAAGCAGATAGGGACAAACCCACTGAGATTCCAATTGACTTCGTGTGTGTTCAGAGAAATCTGTCGTGGATTGTAACTGATGTGAAAGAGAAAGAAGTTCCAGTTACGTGGCCTTTTTGCCCCTGAGTACCTTCAATACCTTCACTTTTGGACCTAGAACACCTGAACTGCCTCAGCAAGACAGATCCCCTCTGTGTTTAATGCTTCTCAGAGTTTAAGGGGCATTTGAACAATGCCTTTTTCAGCATGCTTTAGCTTTTGTCAGCCCAGAAGTGATCAGGCAGTTGGACTAGATGATCATTGCGGGTCCCTGTGAACAGAATTATATTCTTTTATTATTGTTATTATTACTATACTGTAAATATCATATTAATGCTTTATCAGAAATAATTGTAAAGGTCATTCTTTTATAAACAGAGAAATGCAAATTACTTCAGGCTTTGTTTCCCTTTATGTAGTAGTCTTTTATATGTGTTTTTCTATAACAGGACTGAATAATCTCAGTTTGACAGTGCAAGTATATTTTGCAGAAGGGAAAAAGTCTCCAGAGTTATGGCCACATCAGCACTTGGCAGCTCAGGAGATCTGCGTTATTATATTTTCTTCGAGCACATGGGAGTTTAATAGCTTACCTGTAGAACAGGAAGTTTAGACCTGGTCTTTAAAGACCTGTGTCCTATTCCAGAGGAGACCTCTATCATTATTCCAGCTCCGCTGACAACACGGAACACACTGTCAAAGTCCTCAGGTAATACCCTTATTACATGTGTCATTAGAGGACGTTTGCCATATCTGCTTGAACACTGCAGACATTTTAAGTAGGTTATTCCATCACTTTGCCATTTTGATTATGACAACAAAATGACACCATATTGAAATGGATTTTGGAAAGAAAGGCTAACTGTCCAAAGAGGTCCATGCTCACTCTAATTAAAATTGGCTTAGGTGGCACAACCTTCATAATTCAGACTATGGCTATGAAGGATATGCATGTTGAAAGCTCTCTTTGCTCATTAGTGCTATTTCTGTCAGACACTGCTACCTGCTCTTTTCTTAATGAATGCTAAGCCATCTCTTTAGAAGATTGTGCTGCTTCCCTGAACTGAGGGAACTGTCTTATTTCCTCCCAAGTTCGTTGAGAGTAAAATCGGGGAGTCACCTCTTTGACATTTCCCAACCTCTGTACTTATTTATCTCTTTGAGACCCTGCGCTCCAGAGATATCACTGTCTTAATTAAGAAGAAGGATGTGACCATGGTAAATTGACTGATTCCATTGATTAAGGACTAGCTGTACAAGTAACATTGATTTTAACAGTGGGTCTACATAAATGTAATTGTTCGAACATGGGGCTGCATAATTATGGTGATGTACGAGAATAGTTGGTTTGTCCTTTTCAACCTTCACTAACATTCTTTTGCATGGTAATGTACCTCGTTCAATTAGCAGAAATCTTAAATGTTACAAAATGTCTTTTGTGAAGGCACACAGTAATCATTATAGTCTAATTTAATCTAACAGCATCAGACAGATACATCTCTTTCTTTTCATTTCTTTGTTTCTAGATTTTTCTCCCCTACCCCTTTTTTTTCAGTTCTTAGGAGCACTCATACACCCATAAATGAAAAAAAAACAAATGGGAAAAAGAGCTTTCTTTGCTCTACCCAGTTTGTAAAATGTATGATTTTGAGCAAGAACCCACAGAGCTAATTCATGATTATGGACAATTTCTTTTCTTCTTTCACCAGTTCAGATTCATATGGTGCATACTGGACATATTCTTCATCTACCCAGCAACTTCATTAGCCTTACCTCTGGTGGAAAATTTGCATTTTTCCTCAAATGTGGACAAATATCATGTCTTTTTTTGAATTAAGCATCCAACTGTCTGTCTCTCATCTCCATGTTCCCTTAAAACCAGTGTAGGCTTGATTGCACATTTCTGAAATCCTTTTTGTGAGGAATTCATAAGGCTTTAGTGCATGCCTTACTTCTCATGCAAGTCACTGAGCAGAATCTGGAGAGCCAGAAATTTAAGGAAAGAAGTGGAAGAAAGCAGCACAAAAGCTGAAGCTTTAATTGCTGCAATAAATATGTGGACCAGTTTGAGAGTATAGAAGTTGTGCTACCACTTCGTAATTATTTTTTATGGTATATTCTCCAGACAGGGCACAACTCCATGGGGCATTAGGTTGTTAAGTCTTTTGGGCAAGAACTGTCTCTTGGCAAAGTGTTTATATGACTGGTGAGTAATTCTTGGTAAGAAGTAATAACTTAGTTTTGTAGGGTTGTTTATTTGCTCAAAAACTGTGATTTTGTAGCACCATAACTTACTTGGAAGTGTGAGTCAGAACCACTGGCTTCCCTCTCCTTCAATGTTTTAAATTCTATTTTCAGTAAGCCAAAAACTGCATCTTGACATTACCAAACTGCCCTCAGTTTACCATTTTGGTGCTACTTATAACTGGAAGGTGCAGATATAATTGAAACCTTGGCTCGATGAATATACAGTTTGATGCAGGGGATCCGTGGGGATTGAGGGACTCACTGCTGCCAGCTCTGGATAAAGATCTCCTCCAGCACTCCAAAGCCCAGCAAGTCGAGTGGCCCTCCAGAGCATATAGACAGACAGACAGAAATGTGTCCTGCTGGTCCTGAAAATGTTTTTGTTGAGCTGTGTTTTGCAGTTGCTCGCTGCCTAGGCTGTCACATGTCCTGTACCAAAACTTGCTGGACACTTCAGATAACGTTGTGGTCATTGTATGACAGGTGCCCTTGAAAAGTTTCCTTTACCTTTTTTCCCTGCTACAAAATGCATCAATATTTATTCCCCATATCTGCAGTAGGAAACACTTTGGATAATCAGTCTCTTCCATACTATCAAAAATAGGCAAAAACTGTCCTTGCAGTGCGTGTGCACGAGTACATGATATATCTAAATGAGAATGAAAGCCCTCCAGCAATCAAGTATGCACACAAGTTAAGAGAAGTGACACCAATATACACACTTCAGCACATATACATGCATACGCACAAAAAATCATATCCTGGATTTAAAAGGCTTCAAGATTAAAGGCCCAAGGGGCTTAAAACTTAAAGAAATATTTCTTCCACCTCATTGCATATTCATGAGTGAGTATTTTGGCAAGCAGACAGAGCAAAATAGCTTACAGAATTATGGAAGGAAGATTATTGTTGATTCCTGTGTGCCACAACAGTGCTTTCACAGAGAGAAAGGAAAATGTAAATAATGATCCAAATGACTGCATTGACACAGGTAAGTCTGAGGGCCCTATCCAGCTCAGGTCTTGTTCCAAATTTTTGATCTGTGTAAGCTGCAAAACTCGGAAAAGGAGAACTCCAGGGCCAGCCCCTTCTGGAGACAGGTTAAAAGGTAGGAGAGGAAACCTGCCCTGCACAACTCGAGAGTGCAAAGGAAGCTTTCCCACGGCTTTTCTCTTCTGTTTTCTGTCTGGCCCAGACCTAAAGCTCCCACCAGACACCAGGGGTTTGTGTAAAATTCTCGTGTATTGCACCAAATTTACTCTCAATTGCTGTGCAAGATGAAGAGTTAGCAGAGGCTAGTTTTAGTCCCCAGGGGTTTCATTTTTTTATGACCAAAAAAATTTTTATGGCTCTGCTGTGCTGAACTCATCTGGATTTTTCTGTCTTTTGGTGGTTTTTTTTTATTTTCATATATTTTGCCAAGACTCTATAATGTCTGAAAATCTTTTGGGGTAGAAAAATATTTTTCTCTGTATCACTTTGGCAGATGCCATGAGTAGGCATTATACTAGTGTTTTATATACCTGATTAGCAAGCAAGGTTGAAGAAATTTCAGTGATAAAACTGAGCAATGTTGATGAGACAAAAGTAGAGTCTAAGAATAATAGGTAAATAATATGATTGAAATAGCAAGAAAGCAGGAAAGAAACTCATGGAAGAAGTAAAAAAAATAGCAATTTGCCACTTGTGTACCTTTACTCAAATTGACTTAATTTACATAAAAGCAGAGTGAACAAAGGATAGCTTCTTTAAAAAAGCACAGTTTGCCTGCGGTCTCTGGTAGCAGGCAGACAACTCTGAAGACAAAATTGCTGCTGCTTTTGAAAGCAGAAAGGATGCTTAGCAGTGTGAGAAAGGCACCAATGCAAAGGACAAATGCACTGCTACATGGAGTACATGAGACATTCCAGGATTCAGCATCTAACCCTGACAGCAGAGCCTTGGTTTCTGACATGAGAGCAACACACTTTGCAGTAAAAAATAAGAACTTTTTTTTTCCTTTTTTTTCTTCTATAAGCAAAGGAGTAGCTCTCTTGGAAGTGGAAGTTCCGTGTTGCTCCAATTGCTGCAAGGATAGATCTTACAGAAACACGTGGCCAGGAGAAAGGTGTTGAGAACTTCATTCAGAAAGCCAAGCCCACGGTTCTTGGTTGTCATTTCAGGCACAAATTCAGGTGCTGCCTGATCTTTGCAGAGCTTTGGACCCTGAGGCATGGCAGGGTAAGAGGACATTGCTGTGTTCCTTCTGCAGGCTCATGAGCAGGGACCTGGGGGCAGGCTCAGCTGTCCTTGACACAGGAAAATGGAAGTTATGATGTTATTTTTTATATTCTTTGGTGCTCCTGAGGCCTACCTCCCTGCCCTCTGGCACTACCAGCAGAGACAAAAGTACCTGAGGAAACCTGAGGAGAGGGAGGAGAAGACACACGGCCAGGGCACAGCCTTGCTCTAAATGTGCCTCGCCTGAGCAGAGTTTAACTCTGGGGTGGCAGAGGTTCTCGCTCGCTCCCATTTACACTGCTGCTCTAAAGCACCACAGCAAGGTATTTCCCAGTGCTGCCTCTGTATTTGAAGTAACAGCACCAATTGAATTTCTGCTGACAACCTGCAATTACTTCAGCAGAGAGCAAAGCACAACCCAAAACTTTGGGAAAGTATTTGTATCTCAGGTAAGGCCGTTTCCCATAGGCCATAGGATTAGTGTGTGAACGAGTGGAAATATGGCTGGGGGCTGTATTTGATGACAATTCATAGCACTTCCATCCCAGAGGAGATTTACGGATCTGCAGTGTGCAATAGCCTATGTTCAATTTTATTTTACTGACCCCACTTTGAAATAAAGTGATATTGTGAATATAAAACTCATGCTATTAAAAATATTCCTAATATTATGGGTCTAAAGACAGATTTTTTTTTTTTTTTAATTTTGATTGGATTTTTTGGTGAGATTCCTCTGTCTTGAGCTTTTGCAAGGGAGACTGTGGTATGCATCAGAAATGTCTCTCATCTTTGTCTCCCTGACACTGAAAAAAGACTGTGATGGTTTTGTGTGGAACTGTAATGCTGAGCCCACAATTAACATTTCTTACAATTAGATGCTACAACTTGGCCCTTCTGCCATTGACTTTATTAATAATCTCTTTTATCTTTCTGAAAATAATCCTGCTTGTTTTTAAATCAGGTGAGAGCCTTGTGAGGACAGCTCATCGGTACCACTGTTTGGAGTGCTGGGATCTTGAAAACGAAATGTTTCCATTTCTTGAAAGCCTTCCATCTTCTCTTGTAAAAACTTCAAATCAGACTCAGCTTTTCAAAAAGAAATACTGAAAGGTTGGTTATAAAGTTTTGAATGTGTTAGATACAAACTCGGTTTTTAGGAGTTAATTGTAGGTCTGTGAACATTAAAATCTTTAGGAGGCAGCTAATAGAATTCACAACTAACACAGAGAAATGTGCAGTTTTCAGAAAATGAAATAAGATGGTGAATTTCTCCTAAACTACATTTTTGAAATTTATATCTAGTTGATGAATATAAAATCTTGCAATTTTCAAGTATTTAATATGCATCCTGACACTACAAACTGACAAAAAAGTTTCATGTTAGTTTGATCAGCTATTTTGAATAAGAAGAGAAAGGTTTTCATTGTTTGGAAATTTTCAAATACTGATCTGGTAGCACTCCTCTAGCACTTGGAGAATTTCTTCCCCAAAATACCTTTGTTAGAGCTCTGCTTTTTGTGGATTGGTGTGATTTTTGGGTTTTTTTGATTCACGGGCTAGTGTTTCCAAAGGCACACAGACCAAATCTCTCCTGCTGCATCTCAAAAATGTCAGATCTGCAAAGGAATTGACAGATGAAAAATGGAGTTCAAGGGAAATTTTTTGGTCTTCACTCTAACTCATGAACCAGTAAATGTAGGGATGAGTATCCAGAAAGCATCTTATTTCCTGGGTATTTTCCTAGTTCTGTTTGCCTTTCACCAGCCTCATAGGTGTATAAATAAATTATTAAAATTTCTGATAACCAAACTGACAGTTGTGCTTCTAACCCATTTCAGAATTTTTACTCACATGCCATAAACTTTTATTCAATGCGAATAACCTTGGTTCCAAAAGAAATTCCATGTTTTTTCATTTTGGTTGATTTTGTAAAATGTCTAGTTTAAGGAAATTAGCTAAGCCAAGCTTGTCTTCACACAAAAGTCACACCAAAGTAATTTGAATCGCTTTATAAATCGATTTTGTTAAACCGATGCGAACACTTGTTTGGACACTCCTAAATTGATTTTGTCCTGGCTTATATTGATTTAGCTTAAGTCAGGAAGGAATTCACTTAAGATAAATTAATGCAAGCCTGAAATAAAAAGTGCCCGCATAGGGTTTGCATGGGCTTGCTAAATTGATTTTAAAATGCACTTTTAATTAAAGTGATGTAACTTTGTGTAGGCCAGGCCTAACACCACAGAGAGAAATCTTTGGCTTGCAGAAATTGTGAGCTCTGTCATGTCTTGAAAGGGCTTTAGAGCTAGTTCAAGGTATTCCAAGGTTTCTGCATTGGTACTTGAAATAGTTTACAGTAACTTTGCAAGTGTATAGATCTCCCCATTCAGAGCAAATGTACCTCTTCTGACTCCCCCAGTTTTCTGTTTTTTCCAATCATTGGTGTTTTTTTCCATTATTAGGATTAAAGAACAGTGTGAAACAAAATCTGATTTCAGAACTTAAAGACTTTTCAAGATCTGTACACAGATTTT
Organism: Acanthiza pusilla; assembly: GCA_036630365.1. NCBI lineage: Eukaryota > Metazoa > Chordata > Aves > Passeriformes > Acanthizidae > Acanthiza > Acanthiza pusilla. Next base: position 9,499,127 of record JAXCHO010000038.1, read on the forward strand.
AGCTTTTCAGCTCTCCGCTGTCTTTAGGCAAAACCTTCTCCAGGACAGCTGCCTTCACACCCCACAGGCATTGATTTTGGAACAGGCAAGCACCACTTGCATATTGGGGACTAATTTCTTGTTGAGGCACAATAGGACATTTGCTTCATAACTAATGCTGTCTTGCTAATGCAGAGCAGTCAGTTTTCATTGTACTGCTAATTGTTGAATTTTCGTGTGCACTTCAATACACAATTACCAATTTTTCCTCAAGTCTATTTGTCCAGCAAAGCGGGTCTAGACACCAGTGCCCTTGCAAAATAACCCTGAATAATGATTTGGAAAACAGGCTGTAACCTTCATGATGCTGTGTGGAATTGGCAATCAAAATCTGAGATTATGCAGAAACCTCTATCTCAGAATGTGCCTTGTTTGCTGAACTCTCACTTGATGCAAAGTACAGTTTGAGGGAATCTGCATTACAGATTGGAATTCGAAATCGCTCCCATCCCAAACTCCCTGATCTCCCAGGAGCAGAAAATAACAAAATTACATTTGTTTCTGTGATATTCCCACTTCTTCCCTTTGATTGCTCTGCATGGAATATGATGTCCTCAGTTCCTGAATTTCCATTCACTTATAAACCAAGAGACCTTTTCTAATTGTAGATCTGGCAAAGAGGCTCTGGCATTGCTGAATCAGCCAGCTGTGTTTTCCATGGAAGAGTTGTCATGTCTCTGCTATAATCTAAAGAAGTAGCTGAGTTTGGCCAGTGCCCATCTCTTTCTGCCACAAGTAGGAAAACAGACAATGGATAACCTTCATCTGCACAGTCATTGTCACGTCCTAGCTTAACCTTTGCTTTTCTACACACGTGCAAAAAGTAGTTTCTTAAACCTTCCCACTTTTTGTTGTTCATGTTATTCTACTTGGGACTATCTCCAGCAATCTTTGTTAAAATCTGGCAGCCAGCTGGCAGCAGTGTTTTGGAAGGAAGGGGAAGGAGATTCCTGTCTCTTGGGTAAAGCATTCTTCCCAACACCTTTTAGAATGAGATTTACCCTTCTGTTGCTGCAAGTGGTTGATATGTTCTGTTTGTAATGCATTTCTGTATCAGTGCTCTAGGAGTCATCCCTGGTTTTGTAGTTGTGTATTTCCTAAGAGCTAAAGTTTGTACCTCTCTGGTTTCATCTTGGTCCTGTGAATGCCAGAGAGATCCACAGAAAGGTCAAGTGGGAAGGGTCATTGAGGTTAAACTGCTTCATTATCGAATTTAGTTTGAGGCACATTTGTGCAATGGAATAGAATATTTGCCAAGTATTTATTCCTGTCACACCTCTGTTTTTTCAAACTTATTGCTAACACTGGACTGTATTTTAACAACGAAAAAACTCTGCTGAAGTCTGAAGATTACTGAAGTGTAGGAAAAGGACTTTAGAAAGAAAGGTACCCTTGCTGGAGGAGTCAAGGCTCAGTTTCCACTGCCTGAGGAGTGCCTGCATGGCTTCAGTGACCTCTTGAGCTTCATTAGTTTACTGTCTTGCTCACACTTCTGTTTATTTTTTGTTATTGTTTACAGGCATTTGTGTCTTCCGTGGCTGCTATATTGCACCTAAGCAAGTCTCATGGTAAGTCTGAGGATTTTAATTTTCTTTTTCTTGACTTCAGGGTCTTTTGGTAGATAGGTTCATCTCTTTCTTTAAAAGCCATTTTTCCAAAGTTTATTTTCACGCAGAATGTTGTGATGTGATTCTTCCCTGACTGTATCACACTTTGTTACAGAAATCCATAGATTCCACACTTACACTTGTCCTTGTTATTATTCTTAATAATTCTTACATTACTCTGTTCAAAACACCCTGAATTTGGAGAACCTGAGGACAGGTGCTACCTGAAAGCAGAGGAAGGAAGGACAAACCTGTGCTTTTTATTATAAACCTTCGGAGTCTGTAAATGTTAAATTTGATCTGATCCATTAACACTTTCTCTTTTCTTAGAGGTCTCTTTGGTCACTGCTTGGTCTGTGTTGTAAAGTGTAACAAGAAGTTGGGAATCAAGGTAAAATGCATTATTATTCAAGGTTTTCCTTATTGTGGTGTTAAAATTAATTCTCTGCAGAACAAGTTTAAGAGCAGCAGATACCTAAGAAGCTGTCAAATAGCACTGTTAACTATAATAATTTATCCTATAATTTAATGTAGCCCTGACCCCTGTCATAAGTTAATACACCATGAAGAACAGTGTGCAAAAAACATGCTTATTAATGAATTGGAGAAATAATGTGACATTGTTTTTTGCCATTTCCCAGGAAATATCTTAATATTGGAGTTAGCAGAGCCTAGACAATTTTTGCTATGTAATTATGTCTGTCCATATCTTACTAACTTGTGCTGTGATTAAAAGGCTTGTAATATTAATTATGCTATCTGACTCCAATTGTTTGATTCAAGCCAAAAGCAACAGTATGGAGGAATGCTACATCATGCACTCTTATTTTCTCTGTTTTTGCCAATGGAGTGTTTTAATTTAAAATTCTTTGTATATAAATGCCAGCTACAGAAGTATACATTTACCACTAGCGCTATGTAAAATACATAATTCCTCAGAGACCATGCAGTGCTCCAATTATTCTTTTCCTAATTATCATCTCTTCTGGTTGCTGAGTGGCACAAGGCCCTAAATACATTGGAGCTGTTCTAGAATTTCTCTGCATATAGGCAGGGGATTCATACAAGGATTAACATGCAGGGGGAAAGGCTGGCTGTGTGTGCTGGGATTGTGTTCCAGATATTGCTGTATTCTGTTTTCTGTACCATTCTTGCAGCTCGTGTCCTGTCATTGCTGCCTTGGCCCAGATCATGAGCTAGGCTTTAATTACTAGGGGTTCCTGCAGCGCAGAGAAGCTTTTTGAAAATACCTGTCTGTGCTCACATACTTTGGAAATAATTCTGAAAACCACAAATTAAGCCATGGGATATTAAATGATTTTCCTTCTGTCCTTTATCAGACTCCATTTTGGCATTAGTAGTATTTAACTCCACTAAAAATTTCAGAATTGTTTCAAAATTAAACTAGGTACCTTTTGTAGCTAGGCTGGAGCTGTACTCTGGATTTTTCTTGACACTCTCGAATGTGTCTTAAGCTGTGAAGTTTCAGTCAAGAGGAACTTGTGCTAATACTGCCGACAGCTGTGGAAAAAGTGCAGTTTTAAGATAGGAAGTGTCTCCGGAAAAAGGAGACTCACCCAGCAAACAACTTCCACAGGGGTTCCTATTGCTGTAGCCACAGTTCTGACAAAGTATGAGTTTGCTCCTCTAAGAAAAAAATAAAACAAGTGTTTCTAGACTTAGCATCTAACAATGCTGTAGTTACTCTGAAATGGAGACAATTTTCTGTACAGCTTCATTTTTCAAAAATTAAGACCTTAAATTTTGGGTTTTAAGTATCTGATTTAAGAAAAAAAACCCTCTTAGATTCTACAAAATATTTCTCTAAGATACTTAGCTTCAGTTTTCAATCAAACACTTGGACATTGAAGCCAAGGGATTCTTAGACAAACCTAATAGTTGTTTTGTTGTTTGTTTTTTTTTAACTTCCCATAGAAATGGACAGCCCTATGTGGTTTGTTTTTTCCAGATCAGTGAAAACTAATAAGTTCTCACTGTTATTGAATATCTGACCACTTGCCTAACAAGAGACTTGATGGGCTAAATTCAGGGAAGTTTTAAAAGGCATTGCTTTGTTTGCTTGAGCATTTGTTAGGATTTTTTTTTAACACCTATTTTCAATAGCAATGAAAGGGTTAATTGTCTGGGTGGTTTTAGGTTTCCACTGTACACAGGCACTTGACATTTTCACACTAATTAAAGCAGGCTGCCTCAGTCCCTATGTACATGTAACTCATATTTAATTCAATGGAAACATTGAGTGTGCATTGATGGAAGAGTTGGGTCCATACTTGTCCTGTTGTGATAATCAGGAAATATCTTATCCAGTGCTATATTTAATTTACCTATAGCCTAAATATGGAAATATTCAAGTCTCTGAAATATTTAATTTAAATTAAATATTCATATCAATGAGAGAAGTCTTAAATACTTCCCTTAATCAAAACTTTCTGTAGTTTGGGACTTGAACATACATAAGAGTACAGTAATGCTTTTGTTGCAGTTTTTGTTGCTGGCATGCAATATGATTCCTACTCATCTGCTCAAGGTATAGGAATTTATGGTTCATAATATTTAAGGGATTTAATTTTCTATTTAAGTGCATATTTACTGGAATGCCATGTAGAAGTGCATCCTTTTCCTTTTAGTTACAGAAAATATGAAGATTTCTGGTGTCTCTGAGGTACTTCTGGTTTTCAAAGTGAAGACCAAGTGCTCTGGTTGTATCTAGGCTTAAGGTCAGACTCACAACACAGTAACCAAAGAATCATGGAAGGGTTGAGTTGGGAGAGAACATTAAGATCATCTTGTTCCAACCCAATGTCATTGACAACCTTCCCCTGTCCCAGGCTGCTCAGAGCCCCATCAGCCTGGCCTTGAACACTTCCAGGGATGAGCAGCCACAAATTCTCTGGGCAGCCTGTTCCCGTTCCTCTCCACCCTCGTGATAGAGTCTCCTCTTAATCTGTCAATCCACCCTCTTTCAGTTTAAAGCCATTCCCTCTCTCTAGCTCCCCTTTCAGTGCAGGAAAGTGCTCTAAGGTCTCTCCCTTCTCCTCTCCAGCTGGAGCCTCAACTCTTCAGTAGAAGCTGTCTTCATAGGAGAGGTGTTGCTGCCCTCTGATCACCCTCTGGACTCATTCCGACAGGTCTGTATCCCTCTGTTGAGAGCCCCAGAGCAGATGGGCTCTCATGAGAGCATGTTCTTCTTTTAGTGCTGACCCAGAAGCTCTTGGTTGTCCCCTCAGCCATCCCCAGGTTGCCCTGCTCTCCAGAGGGTCACTGCTTAGAGGGTGACAGCCTCTCCTCATCTTCCCTGCCTTTTCTTCCCAGAGAACCCTGCACCTTTCCATTCCAGCACTCAGCCACAGGAGCCACCCCAGCACATCCCTGGGATGAGATCCCAGTGAGTCCTGCAGGTGTGTGCACTCCTGTCTCACTCCACTGGCTGGTTCCCCGTCCTGGGTGTGCTTCCACTGAGGCATTGCAGCTGATCAGATCAGGTAGCCTTTACCTGGCAGAATAATGCTTCAATTCACCAATATTTCAATGTCTGTAAGTACAGTTTGGCCCTAGTCCATGGAAGAAAATGAAACCTAATAGCAACAAAAGAACCATCTACTGATTTCCATTTAAATATAAAAATATTTAGCAGCTAAATAATCATAGGATGTTTTATCTATTCCATCTTGAGACTGCTGTGAGCACTCATTGGTGTATGCAATTTCTTCCCTAAAGTCTGTGGAAATGTTGAACTATGTGTCTTAATATAGTTTCTTACATTTTTGTGAAAAGGCAGCTGTAGATGTCATCATGACTATGGACTTTTATAGTGCTGTAAAAATTCAGTGTCATCATAAATTCATGCTGCTGAAAATGTCGACATTTATGGCAAATTCTACAAGGACATATTTTAGAATTATATTAAAACTTTATGCAGCAACTTTTATTTAGTTAGAAAAGTAAGATTATAAAGCAAAACGTTTACTCTCATTTTAGAACAAAGAGGTGTGACAAATAGTTTATTAAAAGGGAGAAAAATGAAATTATTTTGTAAAGCAGATCAGTCAGACTCTCAAAACACAAGACTCTTGAATCCTGTTGATGTGAAACCACATCATTAAAGCCAAAAATTAATACTCATATATATTGTCCTTAACATAGATTTTTTATCATTTGGTCGTGTATCAAATGAAAAGATAGAGTAGGACATTACTTTGAGGGCTCAGCATCTCTTTATGTGTTTAACACTGAAAGATCCTTATATTTACCTGATTTTTAGGACCTCTGAAGTAAGGAAACTTAATTACTACATGTAAGATTAAGAAATAATGGAAATCTGGGTTCTTGTATCTTCTAAAATTTGAGATGCAATGCTGCAGTCCTTTGGGGATCTTGCTAAAAGGAACTGCAAGGACCCAAAATTAGCATAACCCTGCACACTGAAACTTCCAAGCTAGAGAAGTTACTTGAGAAGCTCCTGATCCAGATCTCTTACACCATGTTAAACCATTGATTTCAGACAGATTATTTCCCAGAAAATAATGAAAAGATGTGGTGGAAGTGGGGGAAGGTAAAACGCCTTTTGGTTGGATTTGGGGTTTTTTTGTTGGTTTTTTTTTTTGTTTTTGTTTTTTGTTTTTGTTGTTGTTGTTGTTGTTGTTGTTGTTGTTTGGTTTTGGGGGTTTTTTGTGGGTTTTTTTTGTTTGTTTGGGTTTTTTTGTTTGTTTGTTTTGGGGGGCGGGGTTTGTTTTTTGTTTTGGGGGTTTTTTGTTTGTTGTTTTGGTTTTTTTGTTTGTTCATTTTTTTGTTTGGTTGGCTGGTTTTTTCTCATTGAAGATATTCAGGAAGTATCAACTAACATCTCCTACGTTTCCATCAACTTTCATTGAAGCAGCTTCAGAGACTGATGTACCACAGAGAACAAAATATATTGAGTATTCCCTGAAAACAGTGGCACTTATGTTTCAGCAGAGCTTTAGGGACTGAGTTCAGGGACTGAGCACACTCCTCCTGAAGTTGGTGAGATTGCCCTATTAATGTCCTTGCAGCAATAGCTGCCACTAATGCTGAAAAGAACTGAATCAAAGACTTGAACTTTTATGTTAATGCATAAAGAAGATGTGGAATTAATTTTATGACCCCTATGCTCAGATTTGCCTAAATTTTATATATAGGGATAGCCTTTCTCTAAGTTTAATGGCAGTTTCACTTATGCATCTCTTCAGTTTTCCGTGCACAGTTCTCCAGCATGTGTGATTCCATTCTCAGGCTAATGAAAAAAAGCCCCAAAATTAGACTCTCTGGAAGAACAGCTAAATAGTTACAGTGAAGGAATATAAAAGAGATGACACATGTATAGTCTTCTTTCTCAAAGGGTTATCCACAAAGTTGCCTTGCCATCATTTCAAAGGTTGGGTATGTGGAAAAATACTTAGTTGGCTTACTATCTTAGATTTTTTTTAATGTAATGTGGAGTAGTAAAATGCAATGAAGAAGACCTTTTTCTCTTACAGATGTCAAAATTTAAGATAATTTTAAAGTAAAGGAACAAAAAGACACATATGCTTGATACAGAAGAAATGTCTGTTTCCATCTTATATATTACAGAACAGTTGAAAGACAGCTTAACCTTGTAAAAATGTTACCTCTGTAATGCTGCCAAGATCAGTAGCTGTATGAATTATTACTTTGACTAGCACACATGACTTTTTTCAGATTTTATCTAACTTCTGCATTTGTTAATTGGTGATTTTTTTTATGCTGGTGATTTTATAAATTTATTATTCATTTCCTCTTTCATTCAAAATCCCAGCTTTTATAAACCTCATGCATCTTTCTGCCCTCGGAATCATAACATTCAACTCAGGCAATATCACAGATCCAGTGCATCCCAAATCAGAATTTATTGGAAAACAATAACAATTATTTTATATTCAATTTCTAACATCAAATATAAGACTATAGGAATGGCCCTCTGTTAAGGTTGGTCTTCCCCTTGTACCCAAACGGGATGAAGTTATTTTCAGAAACAGAACTGGGTCCACGTAGATAAAAACTTTCTTTGCAAGTGTGAACAATATGTTTGATGTTAAATTTGTAGTGTAGGTAATTATGATAAAAGCCATTCTTCTCATTCCTGGTAGAGAGAGATGTTGTAGACCATGTTTAAATTTCACCTGATACTCTTTTGATTAGCATGATCTGTTGATTCTCAATACCTTGCTTACCTTGTCCATGGATCCATGCGAATGTTTGGCCTCATATGACAATGAATTTTAACAGAAACTTTTGCCATTCATTAAATATCCCACCTACCTGGGTTTGAAAATCCACCTCTTCGGAATTTTTAAAATGTGTTTCAGTTGGACAAATGAACCTCTTTGCTGAAAGAGAAAAGTTTTTCAGCTGCATGGTCCGGCACATAAGGCATCCCTCTTATTTCCTCAAAAGCTTCTCCTTTTATTCGCTATGTGAAATGCAAAGATATAGGAGCATGTAAAGCAATAATAGCTATTCAGTCTAAACTCTAAGGATAACTTACTATGGGCACTGGAGGCTGAGATAGGATGTTGTATTTGCATACATACAGTATATGGAGAACTGTTCTGTTTTATGGAGCAGCAATCATATTTAGTTTAATGTCTTATAAGTCCCATAAAATGACATTAAGAAATTTTGCTATTTGGCTGGTGAACAATCTAAGCAGTGGTGTTAACTCATCATAACACCCTTACTCTGAAAGCTCAAGCCTCATAAAATTTGGGATATAAATATGCCAGCTCAACTAAACGAGATCAGAGATCTTGTATATATTCTTTCACAGGGTGACATCCAAAAATCTAGTGTTTGCCTAAATCTTTTATGAATTTCTACCATTTTTTGGCTGCTTGGGAGTCTTAATCTTGGAAAAATCCCACTCTTGCCCTTTTGTTTCTAAACATATCCAGTTACTTAGACAATCTAGCAGATTTTGGACATCATGTCAGTGCTGGTAGAGGTGACATGACCTTTGAAAATCATGTGCTCTTGTGAAATGGCAGATGAGTAACAGGAAGCATTCCTAGGTAATCTAAAATGATATTAGATGATTTCTAGAGTGGAGGAGCTAAAGCACAAGGTAATGACAATAATACAATTGCAACAGCACATTAATCACTTTTCTTTTCTTTTTAAAGGAAGATGATTAATGTTTGAGATTCCCTTTAATTTTTACTTGAAGATTTAAAGCTGACCTGACATAAACCTGAATAGTGTCTGATGATGCTAATCATGAGCTCTGCCAACCCAAAATAACAGCAACTTGAGTTTAGGATTCTTCTGAATGCTCATTGTTCATCTGTGTTTTGATTTGTGTCCTTCTTCTGATATATTAGGAACTTCCAGGTGGTAGCAGGCGGAGCTACAAATGTTAGACAGCAAGGACACAGATTTTGCTCCAGGCTAGGCTGATAACCTAAATTCTTTGCAATGCAAAAACAAGCTCTCCAAGCCTGAATGCACTGGCCTTTCAGTCCTGTACCAAAACTCCATCTGGGCTGTACTTTCCAGTCAAACTCCTCCCATCCCCTTTCTGGTGGATGTTCACTCCATATGGGTCTGCCCTGTATTTTTTTGCACTTTCACAGAAGATGAGGAGAGATGGTATCCAAGAAATCATTGGCCCATGGTGACAATTTGCAGAAGCGCATAGTAACCTTCTGGCAGATCTGTGATTTTCTGCAAGAAGGGCACCTCACCTGGGGATGCACACTTAGTTCACCCAAAGTATCTTCTTTATGTTTAATGAATGCTAAAGGTCTGAGATGCAGGGAAGTCAGCTGGGTCTGCTGTACATCACTTTGTGGTCTGCAGAGCGAATTCCTTAATGACATTCTCATTAAAAGTTCCTGCTGCCAAATGCTGTTTGCTTTTGCCTTTGGAGCTGTCTGCATTAACAATGAGCGACTCATCTTGAAAGTTACCTACTGTACACAGGTTGTGCCTTTGTGTCTGATGGGCCTTGAAGTTCCACCTAGGTTTTGTTCTCTAAAATTGTTTGTAAGTATTTAAGATCACGAAAAGTATTTTGGATTAAGATTTTCAATCTGCGTAGCAAGTTTTCTGTTGATGCTGCTTAGAATAAAAAGCATCTGGTTTCAATAGCTTCATTAATTTATCAAGAATTCATATTTTGAAATTAGACATATGCAGACTATTTCAGTTTAATGTTTTAATATCAGCTAAAAGTTCATGGCTTTTCTGGAGATGTTAAGATGCTGAGTAACTTTATTCATGTGTCTTCTTTAGTGCTTTCCATTAGAAGAAACAAGAGAGAAGAAGTGCTTCCAGTCCTCATGGGAGAACCAAAAGTCAGGTGTGGCCTTTTATGTCCTCACCGTTTTTTACCTAGAGACCTGCACTAAGTTAGCTCCAACTCAGTCGTATGCAGGCATTCAGATAAATTTTAAATAAGCATCTACGCTTCTGGTGATCATTCAAAAAGTCTCTCAACCTTTTCTGGTTCACCCATCACCAGTTAATATCACATTAAAAACTGACAAATAATGTTGCATTTCATTGTGACTTGTACAAGCTAGGTAACCTGCCCATTAATTATCTGCTGCTTCTCACTGAGCATCATTCTCTTCCCATAATAATAAAAGGACTAAAGATTGGATGCAGCTAAAATTAGTTTTTTATTAGTAGACAACTGGGTCTTCTTCATACTCTGTAACCTGGAGGAATGAAAACCATTTTGATTATGCACTATGAAAAATTTATTTCATTCATGAAAATAAAATATCTTTATAAGGCAGTAAATTCATCTAAAGTGAGTCAATTTTGTTTCTTCCAAAAATAACCTTTCCTGCAACAAATACACTCGACAGGATTTTCTTTTTTACTTCAGTAAAAATTATTTGATATAAAAGAAGAAAGTGATTTTTTTTCGTCTCTTTTCCTAACACATAAACTTTTTTTGGCTTTCAACAGCCAACAATATTGGATGTTTTTCCCTTGGAATGAAAAATACTTTCATCGAATCACCAAAAGCATTTCCAGTGCTAATCAGTTCTACCTTCACTAGGAAGAAGATGGTGAGATTTTGGCTTCTGTAACGGCGCTGCACAAGGAAGATGGACTCACAAGCCATCCACTGTGAAACACTCCTTCTTCAAAGTAAGGGTTTTTCATATTTTTATCAAAGACAAAGGCACTTGAGATAAAAGATCTAATTTTCTGTTGCTCTGTAGACTCACTGGCACAAGCACAAAGCAGTTGCAACATAATACTAAATGTGAATTGTGTAATTTGCACTCATTTTGCATTTCTGATGAAGGGCAATCTGAAGAAAATTAACCTGGGCTTTATTAAAGCACACATACAATTCTTATCTTTGTAGGTGGGAGATAATTGTATCTTCATGGGTAGTTTTGGTACAGACACAGAGCCATGCAAGCAAGTTAATGAGGTTTAAGATGCATTTCTAAATGATCTGAACAGAAACCTTTAAACAGCTTTGATCCCTGATGTGCTCATGACATCAATTGGAGGCTGATGTAACTGGAGGGGAAGGTTGCTGCTCACGAGGCTGAGGCTCGAGGGGTCTGTCCTTCAGTGGCTCTGTGCACAGTGTGGAGCCACAGGGTAGGGTGGAGGCAGCTTTCCATCAGCTCCCCATGGCCTTCAATACCCCACAGACCATGGGATACATCGCAGCTCCCTCAGCAGCCCCAGCAGGCAGTGGTGATGGGGATGCTGTGCTCTGCTCCTGCTGAGGAGCTGTGTGCTGCCCAGGAGCTCCCAGGGTCGCTCCTGCCTCCAGATGTGGCACAGAGAGCAGCGTGACTCCCACACTGCCAGCTGTGGTGGAGCTGGGGCTGCCGAGCCCAGGTCCTCACCCTCGCAGCTGCGCTGGGCTCAGTTCACTGCCTCCTGCTTATCTCCTTTGTCCTGGTGTTGTTGGCTGAGTTCATTGCTGCTGGAGATGGTCGGAGGGAGGGCAGCCCAGGAGCCCCCACTTTGTTCCAAGAGATCTAGTTATCACATTTTCTCAACAAGACCAAACATCCTAAGACCCTCTCTGGGAACAATTTCTTGTTATTGTTGGCATTTATTGCCTGATAGTTTCAGTCTTCTACCATCTTGCTGTTTACAAATGGATCAAAAGACAGTGCAAATCATTAGAACTAGCAGTGCAAAGTTGCTCGTTTTGGCAAAATCCCGCCTGCTGTCATTTTCTATAGTTAAGACTTTTGCCTGAAGCCTTGAATGTCTCACCCTGACACCAGCCTGCAGTAATTAATCATTAAACAGTGATTGAGGCAGTGGACCCCAGAAAATATCTTCATATTCTACCATATGCTGAAGCCAGCTGCAGCAAGCACTTGGAGAGAAGCCGCACAGAGGAAAAGCTGCCTGACAGTCCCTGCTGTGAAGTCCAAGCACAGAAAGCCTCTAACGAAGGGCCGTAGACAGACTGTTTGCTTGTATTGACCTTCATTACCTGGGATTGTTTAGAAGGCAAAATGTCAGTGCTAATGTGCTAGAATTTTAAGCATTATCACATTTTAATGACTATTTCCAGCCTCTCACATACTCACAATGTGGAACAGAAATGTGGATTAGTGTAAGGAAAGGTTATAACAATAATAACAACAACAATAATGAGGAATGGGCAGATGTGTTTTGCTTAATTTCAAACTCCCCTGGAGCATCTCGGATTTGGAATTAAGAGCACTTTTCACCCACCCGAGGTTCATAATAATAAAAATAAAACTTTGGGGCTGGCCCAGTGCCACGTCTGGGCAGTGACAGGGCACAGGAGCCGTGCAGAGCTGGGTTCAGAGCCTGCCTCCAGCGCTGGTGAACGCAGCTGGGCTGGCAGATCCCTGCAGAGATGCTGGGGTCAGCAGCAGGGTGGGGAAAGGCAGTGAGCATCCTCTGGATCATGGATTTGCAGCACCAGGGCCACTTGCAGGCTGCACACTAATACTGTGGTTTCAGAAGTCCCACATAGAGAATCGTGGAATGGTTTGGGTTGGAAAGGAACTCTAAAGATCATATCATTCCAAACACTCTGCCACAGGCAGGGACACCTTGCTCCAGACCAGGATGCTCACTAAGACACAGGTGTTTTCCTAAAACCCACAGGCACCCTGGATTTGCCTCAAACACCTTCCCCACGCTGTCTCTCCATCCTGTGCTCTGTCTTGCCCCTGTTCATCCAAGCAACAGTGCTTTTGTTTTGCTGAAAGAAGATAAATTGTTTTATTTTTAAATTGTTCAATGATTAAGCAGTATTTTTCTGTGAATACTCGTGGGAGTAGGGGTTCAGCTGGCCTTCCACTTTTTTCCAAAGGCCAAGTTCCTTAGAGGATTTTCTGTAATGCAATGTGAACTTCCCTGAGACCAGTCTTTGCCTAGGGCATAAAGTGACTCTGAAAAGACTACATGCAACATAATACAAGGCAGGATATAAAATATCTTTGCCTGGAAAAAGGAGATATGTATTATTTTGCATCATTTCCAAAAATGGGCTTGATAGGGCTCATCAGGAAGGCAGCTCGATTGTACTGTTACCTGATTTGTGAGAGGCACACTGACACACAGCTCTTTTTGCAGGGGAGTGGAGTGTGAGAAATGGGTTGTAATCAACAAGCTTTAGGCGTGTGAAAATACATTTGATTGTGAAGGAGCCATATCAACTAAATTCATTGAAACACCCAAGAGGTGAGTAGGGCTTAGCAAAACATTTAAGCAATTTGTTATTTTTTAGTGTAAGGAAAGGCAGAAAGTATAAAGATGTGAAGAAGATATGAAGGTGCCCCTGGAATCTTATTTTATTGCATCCCTTAAAAAAGTAGACTGCTTCATACTCTTTTTCATTGTGTTGAAGAAATCTAAACATAAAATTTAGGCTTTCCGGAAGTAGAGGTATTTTGGGAAGAATGCAGTATGGAAGCTGTGGGTGGGGTGTTTCACCCTTTGTACTGGCAAAGTTATTAATGTTTTCTGGTAAACCATCTAAATTTATGGTGCCTGGAGATATTTATATACGCTTCCCCAAAGTACAAATTACAGCAGTCTTGTGCTTTTTTTCCTGAGGTCTTTTTCATAGCTCCATATGCAGATGATATCTAATAAATTGATTTATATTTCTCTGTTTCATTACAGAATTGCTTTTTGTAAAAATTACGTTGTCTTTGGGACACCTGACTTTATAAACAATGAGTCAGTAAATGTGAATGCTTAACAAGGTAGACTCTGCACTTCCAAAGATCAGTTATAATAAACTCTCTTTTAAAGGCACCCAGTTAACAAATTTCTTTAATACAAAATATAATGAGTTCTCTTGCCTGTTAATAACTATTTTGTTGTTCCCTTTTCTCTGTTTTGGAACAGTTTTGAGCTTCCAAAGGGATCTTTTCATGGCTGCAGTTTACGGAGCAAATAAGATTTTGAATTATCCAATCAAAACAAAGAAAAATGAATTTAAAAAAAAAAAAAAAGCAAAAAAGCAAAACCCAAAAAACTACCTCTCTTTGTGCTTGGCAATACATATTTCGTCTGAAGGAAAAAATGGGTTGAAACCTAGTGCTTAACATAGTCCCCATAATTCTTCATTTTAAAGATAAATTTAGCTGCTCTGAGTGGACCATTTTAAATAATGTTCTTCACTGTCATTTCAAAGTTACCCATATACCAACCACATGTATGTTTTGTATCTTTATTTGTAAATTGTCTGCCTTAGGGGAACAAACCCAACCAAACAAAATACACCCAAATTGCTTACTCAAATTTGATGAATCTTGTATTACAGGAACAGCCAACAACCTTGACACAGTGAACTCCACAGGAGTTGTATTTCTCATATGTGTAAGCCTTGGAATGACTCAAGCCCATAGTATCTGCCTACTGAAAAAAGGAAACTGTTATTGCAATATTTACTGTGGGAACCAACACGTCGAGGCACCCAAACTTTCCTGTGGAAATCAAGGGACTATTCATGAGCATTAGTGTTTTACTGCTTGAAGGTCTAGTCTGGCACTGAAAAACTTTCCAGCTGTAGGAAGCAGCTGTTTGGAGCTGTCTCTTGGGAGCTGTCTCCTCTGAATCGTTAGGAGAATCTGTGCTTTGGCACAATTTTGCCAGAGAGCATGAAAGAATAGATATCTTGATGCTATGGCTGCATCGTTCAAGGCAGCTTTGGTGAAATCTTGAGCACAGGCATCAGGCTTAAAAAGAAGGAAATGGTAGCAAATTTACTGACAGTGCAAATTATAGAAGATGGTAAAGTTCTGTTTCCTTGACAACATGGCTGCCCCAGAGGATGTGATTTTGGGGGTTTTTTCTGTGAGGAGGGGCTGGGAGGTGGAAGATTTTAACAAATGAGGCTTGAAAAGTATCATGCTGAAATCACTGCAAATATGTATTTTTGCTCATGATATCTTCTTTCTGGTGGCTGACTCTGGAATCTGAAATGGAGCACTTCCAACAGTTGAGTTTTACACGTTGAAGTCTGGTCATGGAAATCCATTTTGATGTGTGAGTTACATTTCCTCCTTGCCAACAGCAGCCAGCTCCTAAGCCGAGGCTGCCTGCTGTTAATTAAAGCATGTTCCACTAAAAACCTGCAGCACAAACACGCTGTGGCAGAGCATGTTCTGTGTGCTGTTCCTCCTCGTGTGATAAGCAGTGCATTTCCTCAATGGATGCACATTGCTTACATTTTTAGAGCTATTAAGCCAGGATAATTATGGAACAATCTAGGCAATGTTCAATAGCCCATGCAGATGCCTGACAGGGCATCTTGTCTCTTAATTAGGAATTTGAATGCCTAATGCTTGTATATTAACTGAAATAATTGGATAGATGTTTTACATTTTCTTCACTTTTACAGACAACCAAGCAAGGGACCACGGGAATCAACATATCTTCCTAAAACAGCTCATTTCATTTGCACTTTCTACGTGATCTAATCCGAGGTTTAAGTCAGATTTTTGAGAGAATGGATGCTGGCAACTGTGTAAATATATTGTAAGATGTTCCTCAGTGAGTCCTGCAGTTTTAAACTGGTGCCCTGTTGCTTCCCATGCTATGATAACCTCCACAGTGTAATTGCCTGGCTCTGTCTTCTTTGTTCCTCAGAAGTCAAGTGAAATTACAATAGCTGTTGTCATTCTTTTATTGTTTCCAAGTGCTGATAATGGGTTATGTATCGTTTCAAATGGAATTCTGATGTCATATGAACGCTGTTGCTGCTATTGATGTGAAAATCTGCTTTGGTTTCCACAGATTGATGATGCTTTTGTGGGGCTGGGCTCGTTGGCAGCCAGACCCTGCAGCTCTGGCTGCACACGGTAGGTTTTGCCTGGACATCCCAACCCTTGCTCTGACTTTCACCAAACTCAGGAAGAACCTTGATGGGTCTGGCCAAGCTGTGTGGAAGAGGTAGGACTCGAGTTGTTGGATCCTGTGGTACCTTCCCTAAGCCCTTTTCCACAGGTGAGACACTGTTCATCTCCCATCAACCTAAAATAAATACTCAGAAATTCCCCTGAGCTCCATGGCAGCAAACTGAGCCCCAAATGAGCAACTCCTTTAATCCATGTCTGCCGTGTGTGAGGAGTAGGATGCTTGCCAGTGTATACATTGTTTATATTTAGGATGTCTGATAAATGTGTTTATTCACAACTATTAGTATAAAAGCTCCTTTAAAAGCAACAAATTGCTCTCTATTAGTAATGTGCATAATGACCTATTTCCATAAACATTTTGAGTAAGAGAAATTTTAATGTGCAAAACCCTGCAGACATTTTATGGAAATTTGACTGTATTCTGCAGAAGTGCCTCACAGTCATATTTTGTTCTTTAATATTTTGTTTTGAGAGGTGAATTACTTTCATTCTGATATATAGTACAAAAGAAGCAACCTGGCAGAGGAAAAAGGAAAATGAGTCTTAATGCATTTCCTTTTGCAAATGTATATTTGCATGATTGATATAAGAATGTTTTTTACAAAATATGTAGAGCTCTTGCTGGCTCGGTTTGGGTTAGTTTTTTTTTTGGGGGGGGGGATTTTTTTTTGTTTTGGGGAGTTCTTTAGGTTTTTGTTGTTGGTGGTTTGGGTGGGTTTTTTTCTTTGGGTTTTTTGTTTGGGTTTTTGTTGGTTTTTTGTTTGGTTTGGCTTCTCTTTTTCTTTTGCTGGCTTATTTTAAAAATGTAATGGAGTCTTTAAAAAACCTCTTTAACTCCAGTCATAAGGAAAAATAAAAACAAAGGAATGTCTTTATGATCAGAAGGATAAATATAGCTTCTGAGTCTCTGTCTGTTGTACTGCATCTGATTTCTATACATAAATGGAGGTCAAGTGTGAAAAACAATTCACAAAATATTTTGATGCAGTTTTAGAGGTATGCCTTAAAAATTAGTCTGAGGGAGTTAAACGTGTACTAGTTTTAATTTTTTGTTGTTGTTTGAAAAACATGCAGATAAATCTTCAGTATTCTGTGGAGTCTTAACAGCATTTCTGTATGTTATGTACTAAATGAAATGTGAATATCAGCAGGGCTGTTCATATAAATTTACTGTAACTTTGGAGCAAATAATGCTTTTTTCTTCCACGCAGAGCTTGAAGCTCCTGAACTGCCAACAATTCCAACAAAAGTCTGTAAAAATAACCTAACTCTTGTCAGGTGAAAGCTGTCTCATTTTTAATGCCGCCAAATTATAGTATTATAAAGAAAACAAGGTTTTATTTTAAATCAAGCTAATCACACAGCCATGCAGAGGAGGTAGAAAGGGTAAAAAATAAGTTTCCATGGATCTATTAGTAAAGAAGCTGTGCAGTATTTAGCTCTGCTCTGAAGGCACTCTAGGCAGCCATTTTTTAAGGAAAAGTTGCTCTGTATTGAAGCACAGGCAGAGCTCAGCTTTGAATCCTGTTTTGCCTTTGACACTGTTAATTTGGACAACCCCCAAGTGACATTTTTAAGCTGGAAGATACCAGCCTCTAGCATGGTTACCCTTCCCTACTGCACACAGAGAGCTGGTTAGCTAATAAAGTGCTCTCCAGATGTACAGAAAAAAGAAAGTCATGATGATAGGTGTCAAGAGCGTGAAAAAGACTTAAACATGAGCACTTTTAGAGATATCTATGAGAAAAGAAGGTTCCTGTATTTCTGATTTTGTCGTACAAATGTTGATGTGCTTTGCAATATCCATGTGTTCCATTCAAGAAATTAAGGATATATCCTGGCTGGAAAGGAAGTCTAAATTAAAACCTAAATTGTGGAGGAGATACACAGAGTAGAAAGATAGCCTTGGATCATTATATTGGTTAAGTAGCTTTACTTTGAGCATGTGCCATTGGTTCCAGTGGAAGAGAAGTGATTATAAATATGATTAAGGGCTTGACTATGCCTGGGGTGCATCGGAAGAGTGACGTGACCTCTCCTCTCCACTCATCCCTACTGGGGCCCCACCTGGAGTGCTGTGTTCCCTTCTGGTCTCCACAGCTCAAGAAAGACAAAGAGCTACTGGAGAGGATCCAGCTGAGGCCACAAAGATGATGAGGGCTCTGCAGATCTCTCCTGTGAGGTGAGACTGCAGGAGCTGGGCCTTAGAACAGAAGATCGAGGGGGGATCTCATTAATATATGAGTGTCTCCAAGGTGGTGCCAGGAGGAAGGTGCCTGGTTCTCTTCAGTGGTGCCCAGTGACAGGACAAGGAGCAATGGCCATAAACTAAAAGACAGAAGTTCCACCTCAACATGAGGATTAGAGGGAGAACTTCTTTGCGTTGAGAGTGGCAGAGCCCTGGAACAAGCTGCCCAGGGAGGGCGAGGAGTCTTCCTCCCTGGAGACATCCCAAACGCACTTGGACGCATTCCTGCATCGCCTGCTGCAGAGACCCTGCCTTACAGGGGTGGGACTGGGGGGTCTCCAAGGTCCCTTCCAGCCCTGTCTGTGACTGCACTGCTGGGTGTGGGGCTGGAGCCTTCTGGGGAGGGTCAGCTGCAGTGCATCTGTTTGCAGCTGTGGCAATGCAGCTGCTTTAGGATGGTTTTTGTTGGTTTTTTCCAAAGCACTGAGCAGCTCTAGGTAGCTCCCCCAGATGAAATGAGAACTGAACGCACAGGTTCAAGGCCCATGCACAGCCCTTGTCTCTTCTTGCTGGAGTGAAGGGCCAGCTGTAATTAACATTGCTGGGATCAGGACTCTGCTACATAAAGCTTCCCAAGGAATCATCCTTCCTTCTCCCAGTCATTTTATATGATCTTTCCTGCCATTACCACTGCTGAATGTTCATGTAATAGACAGTTGTAAAATCTTATATGAGAATGAATGAAATTTTAAGTGTTGAATTAGTCAAATGAATTAATGACCATGATTTAGTGTATTTTTGCTGTAGGAACTGTAAAGAATCAGTCAAGGGTTTCTCCTGTGAGGGCTGTATTGTATTGATTTCTTTTTCAAATGACCAAGCAATTAGCATAGCAGAAACCTAGGTGCTCAGCATCTTCTCCATTAAACAGAACAAATGTCAAGTCCTGTTAATATAGTCAGCTGTTCCATAGTGGTTGATCAGATGCTATCTATCATTATACATTTATTATCTTGTTGAAATAGTGTTATGAGGTTTTGCTGACAATAACTTTGGATGATGCACTCTTTTTCATTTTAATCCTTCCTTGTAGTTTAGGCACAAATAATTTCATCATGTCCAGGCTATTAAAGCATTAATTGTGATAGTCCAGATTTTTAGCAGTTTGTGCTGGTACAATAAGTCTTTTTTCTCCATCTTTTCTCCTTAGTGAAAAAAAAAAAAAAAAGAATCATCTGTATTTTTAATAATAATAAAAGGACATAATCGCTTAATGCAGAAATGTCCACTGCACCCAAACAGCAAATCCAGCTTAAGTGGAAATTTACACAAAGAATTATTTATAGGAATCAATCATAATTACCTTTAATGCATGCTGCAGCTGTTTATAATTGTGTTTTTCCCAAGGTTATTCTCCTCCTACTGTCCACCCACACACACATGAAATTTGTTTCTGTGGAAATGCTTAGGAAGCATTATAATTTTCCTGTAACTTGTTACAATGGCATCTGACTGTTGTGAGGCAGACTAGGTCCTGATTAGTGAGTGCAGTGAAAAAAGAAAGGAAAAATGTTTTGTTGACCAGTAAAAGTCTTGAGAAGCTGGTTGGTAATGACTACTAGGATAAACATTTTCCATGTCATTCTGTTTGCTATTTATTGTGACCAGCAAATCTGACTGCTAAATTTGAAAGTCCATTTTTTTGGTAAGCATAAATTCAAGAGAGTGTGGGCCAAATGGAGAAGATATGTGTGATATAATGTAACAGGTACCTTCTCACACTCAATTACGAATTTCTTTCATGTAAAATTCACTGCTACAGAACTGATTATAAAACACATTTCTTTCTTCAAATACTGAAAAAGCTGCCTTTTCATAGTGAAAGAAGAAAGAGATTTGTTTTGGAGTATTTCTTAGCTCCAGGAATTTGATTAAAAAATGAAGACTTTATAGGAAAGAACATACATGGTACACATATTGTTTGTTGTGTTGAAGCTCTGTGTGTTCAACCAGAAATTCTAGAAAGGAAAACACTGGGCAGTCACTTGATGTAATTTATGGTTATCTACAGTGGACTATGCACTGCTTTTTCATGCATGGTGTAGGAAGGCAAAAATGTGAATTTAAAACAGTCATTCTTTTTGGTGCCTATTGTTCTGGGCCCTCTATCAGTATGGTTTAAATTTCAAATTTCATTGCATGTCAATAGATTTCCTCTAATGGTGATCAGCTCTAAGGTAATTCAGTGGAAAGTGGGATCTGAGTTATCCTATTGGTTTGGTCCCTCTCAAGTACATTCTGTCTGTGGTGCTCATTCCAGGGCTGGACCATCTCTGTCAGCCCAAACGCTGCTGAGGGAAAACTCTGTGGAGCTTGAAATGTGAAATCCTCTGAACTTCAGGGACAGCAATATTCATGCTGTTGCCTGAGGGGCTTGAGTTGACTTTCTTTTAGCCCATCTTTACAAAATATCCCTTTGACACATATATATTTGATTTTAAATGTGCACTTGGACACTTGACTTCAGAAGTGATGGATGTGTCCATGATGAGCATGCTTGAGTCATTTGATGGGGAATTCCTGTAGTAGTTTTAGTGATGTTGTGATAATGGACACATAAACTGGAACAAAAATTTCTGGGGCTGAAAATAGTACATAATTAGGTATGATTTTAGTTTCTGAATTCTCTCTTCTGGAGCGTGATTGAGGGAATCTGTAGTAAAAGGCCTGATACATATATTAAGCCAGATTATTGAATTTGTGATTTGACGTGGAAAATCTTAAGTCTAAAGTTTAGCAATTTAGGATGAAATCTTTAGCCAGGCACAATTAACTGAGAAGTGACCAAGATTTGCCCCTAAGACTTCAGGAAAACATTACCAAGGTGCCAAAGGGATCAGATGTGTTGGTGGTGCTTTGGTGAAGATGCTCAAGCCACAGGTGAAGAGGCTCATCGGTGGGAGAGGCATGGCAGGGAAGGACATGGGGGTCTCAAACCCCCAGCCTCCCAGACTGGGAAAGTTGAGCTTTTGGTGTATCAGTGCCAGAGCAGCCTCACTTCACTGCACAGTTTTTTCAGGCAACTCAGAATCTCAACTCTCAGGTCTCTTTGTGGGGAGCCTTGAAAATCCCTCCACTGCTGCAGTGTCCTGGGGCATACAAACAGGTTCCAGCCCGTTCCAAATCAATGCACTCACTTGCTATTTGTGCTTTTATTTCTCCCCACATACCTTGTACCATAGAATTTAACTGTAGCTGAGATATAGCATAAGTAAATAACCAATGGGGACCAATAATAATTGAAATAAACCTATAACTTTGATGTTCCAGTATTTAACATTCTGGATCAAACTCTGCCCAGCCTTACACTCTGCAGAGCCCCCCTGAGGGCAATAGGATTTCATGGGGTATAAATCAGGGCAGAACGAGGTGATTTCAGAGTAGGTGAAATTGCTGATGTAACTTCCCCATCTTAAGGAGACTTCAGCCAAAAAGTAGGGTAGTGATGGCAATAGGGAAGAAGGTCACAGTAAGACATTTAAAAATGAACTAGAAAAATAGTTTCTTCATCTATGGATACTATTCTGTGTAATTATTAGACTGGCTTGGGGGGAAAAAAAAGGTTATCACAGTTGCTGTATAAAACATATGTTCCAAAACAGGTGCTTGAATTTTTCTCTTGTTGGTGATACTCCATCTGAATGAAAAAAATAAAATAAAAGATAGTCTGTCCAGGGGGTTTCAAGATAGCTGCTGTATGAGGCATTATTTCTTAGCATCTAAGACTGACCAATTTCAGAGCATTGTAGCAATTTAGCACTAACTCCAGAAAAACTAACCATATTTTTATTTAACAGGCAAGAGGTCTTGAAAAACTACAAATGAAGTGAACATTAGAGTTTGAAATGGGGGTGTAGTTACATGCGTCAACAGCTTCTTCTGCAGAGAAGTAAATTGAAATATTATTTATTCCAAGAGAATTTTCGAGACTAAGCATGTATTAAGAACTCCCCAACCAAACTTCACTGTTTTTCAAATGAATTTCTATATCATAAAATGAAGTCTTCTTAAAAGAAAACCACCACCAATAAAAAAGATCAATAGAAAAGTAGGTTTGGTAGAAAACATTTAACTGAAAACTAAAAGAGAAGACTTCTTTGGCCCCTAACAGAACTGGAGCAATGGAGAACCTTGCAGCCAAAAGATGCCATGGCTATTAGACATACCATGGAAGCAATCAATTATATTTTCTATGGCTTATCAGTATAAAATTGCATGTTTCAAGCAAACCCATGGCCTGTAATTTGTCTTGCATGTGACACTCCACAACTGCTCTTACTCATCTTTCTCAGTATTATCACTGCATTTCTTTATTTTCTCTTCAGGTAGGTTTTCCTGCACACTGCAGCAGAATTGGACCTGTGAGCTGAGCCACAGACTTCTTCCATCGCCAGTGTTGAGGAAAGTGCCTTCGGTAAGTACCTGATGGCTTGGGGAGAGAAGCTTTGCTGTGGGAGGGAGAGCTGCAGGGATGGGGATCGTGCACCCCAAATCCCTAATGCCTTGCACTCCCCATCGCCACCCACATTTCTGCAAGGGAGGTTTAGCACCGACATAAACAAGGAGCCTGCTGAAGCAATTTTTATGTTAATTTAAAAAGTGACACAATGTACAGGGTACTGAAATCAAATAATGCTTATGAGCCAGGTACTAAGCACAGCAGTTATGGGGAGTAAGAAGGTGCCACAGAGGCTTAAAATGGTTAGTAGAGCAAATAAACCTCTCAAAAAGAAAGCTCTGAATGTCAGAAGAATTGATTTTCAATGTAACTATCCATATGCTGAGAATCCCCAAAGGGGCCTTTTCAGCTGGGGTTGAAAAGTGACTATTTTAGTGCAACGATGTATTCCTAAGCATTAAAAGGAAAAGTCCTTTATTCATGTTAAGTGGCAGACAATATCTGAAAGTCATACTCCAGACACTGATTTTGGGACTGGATGCCAGATAGGCTATAAGCCAGTGACAAACAGCTATATTTAAATTATTACTGTGGCTTTGTGGTGCCCACAGACACACAGCCGAGCAGCGCAGAGAGCGTGCAAACCTAAATGCTGCCACTTTTGCTCTGCCTTGAACTACAGTCTTCAAACCAGAAAAAAAGGAATCTTGAGCTGCAGAGAAATTAAGAGCCACCACTCTTACTGTGTCCTGAAAAATGCATTTGCATTCCCAGTCCCGTTCTAGCATCAGTCACTCTCAGGAGGAGAATGAGGAAGGTCTCAGGTATCACACAGAGATGGCTGAGCTACTCTCCCCTGTCCTTCCCACTGCCACTTCATGCACAGCTCTGATGGGTCATACCTGGGGGTCTGGACAGGCAAATTATCCCAGCAGTTTGCAGGGATGGCAGTGCTTTACCCCTCAGACTGTGTGTGTACCATTATACATAGCAGGGATGTTGTCAGGGCTAAGTCGATTTAAAATGTGTTTTTTGTTTTAGAGAAGCCTTGCTTAGCAGTGGTTGCTTAGCTCATTTTCAGGGAAAATGAGGAAATTAATAGTGACAGTGTTTCATACAACTGTGTTAACCCATGGGGCCTTTTGCACTGCCCTTTAGTGTTCAGGAAGGCATCGTGGGAACAACACAAGACCAAAAGCTTGCAGCTTGCTGCCTTTCTTAGCTCCCCTCACCTTTACCAAAACCTGCCCTGCCTGGCTGCTGTCGCCAGGCTGAGAACTGAGAGCTGTGTCTTGCAGGAATGTATTTCCCTCCAGGGACATTTTCCCATTACAGATGTCTTTGGACCCTAGGCTCAAATCAGACCTAGACTATAATTTAAATGCCTATTTCAGCCAGGTGTACAAAGTCACTGGTAACCATTTAAAAAATGGTATCTCAAGATTTTCAAAGATATAGCCACTGCAACTATTTAGCACAGACAGGCAAGGCAGCTACAGATTAATTAACTCATATACCATTAGCTGTTCCACACAGAGTAATCAACATGAGGTAAATTACACTGGCTCTTAAGCAGGTTTTACAGCCCACACTGAAATTCCTGCTGTTGAGTATGGTATGAAAATCAGGTAGGAATTGCCACGCTTCAGTAAAAGTTTGGAAGAACAAGAACTGACATAGGTAAAGTGTTCACTGTGGCCTTTCCTTTAGTTTCCTTGAAGGAATTTACCTTCACAGGTTAACCTCTGGAACGAAGGAATTAATTTTTAAAAATTTAGCCTGTGCCATGTATACATGAGTCTCCTTGAAAAAATGTAAACAATACACCAATGCTGAGTATATATTCAAAGGTGAAGAATGAAAACATTCTTTGTGGACTAAAGAAAAGAAATCAAGCTGCAAATGGGATTTTTCTTCAGACATATAAACTGAGTCAGAGATAGAGCTAAGCTCTTCATATAGCTAAAATCTTCAAATAGTTCTACAGGGTCTGGGCTCTAAGTCTTAGCATCAGAAAACTGATTTATATCATTACAACAGACCCTGCCTCCATCAACTTCAAATTAGGGGTCTAACCTCCAGAATACATTCACCATATATGTTGTCCCTGCATGAAAGGAAAAGTTAGTTGCCTTGAATCATTGTTCACAAAAAGTTGGCATGTTGAGCCAGGAGCTCCTTATTGCAACAAACTAAAAATTTCTGCACATGATTGTGATATATTATTGGCATAAGAAGGTGCCACATTTTAAACAGATTTTTAGGTCAGAACATTCATTCCAGCCATGAAATGTGTCACTTCAGTTTCCTCATCCTCTGCTGGAGGTTTCAA
This sequence comes from Acanthiza pusilla, assembly GCA_036630365.1. Lineage (NCBI taxonomy): Eukaryota > Metazoa > Chordata > Aves > Passeriformes > Acanthizidae > Acanthiza > Acanthiza pusilla. Next base: position 9,524,151 of record JAXCHO010000038.1, read on the forward strand.
TTGTGCACTCATTTCTGGTAGACTTACTTAACCACTGGAATATAGAAAGCTAAGAGAGGAAGGAGAGGAAGAAGATAGAATGAAAATGGTGGATTTTGATTTCCAAGTCCTGCTCTACCTGTGTTGTTTAGGCTTCTAGGCACGGACACTAATGACCAGATTTTAAGGATGTGCCGAGGTGGACCCAAAAGCCCTTACACACCTGCCTTCCAGCTGTGAATCTGGTTCACAAATTCACAGTGGTTTTCCGGTCCGAAAGCAGGATAAATCCTTGTCTTTCTATATCAAAAGTCATGTAAGTAAAGCCAGGAGGACTTGATCCAGAACTCCTTCGCAAATGTCCGGCTCAGGGAAAAACATACCACGTTCCTGTTATGTCGGTAAATAGGAAATCTCAGTAGGAATTCCGGCATGTTTTTGGTCAGCAGCAAAGGCTGCTAGTACCCATTTTTAGAATTCTGGTGCCTTTGTGTAACACAGACTGCTTCCTCCCCAGGCATGTACACATGGGCTCCAAAGCCTGTGCTCGCTTGTGTGTCGGTGACTCCCCGAGTTTTTGAGCTTATTTTTCCTGAACAGTGAAAGCTGTGCCAGAAAGCCTCTCACTCTCAGCAAATCCAAGACCAAGGTTGGAAGCCATGAGCATTAGCTGCAGGTGCTTAGGGTTTAGAAACTGCTGAAGGGACGAAAGGCCAAGGTGCTGGCTCCAGGTTAGTTCTTATGATCAACTATTCTTTTTATCTTCCAGTAAGACCACCTCACTCTTTTGTTGGCAAGGGGGAGGGAGAATGGGGCGGGGGGCAAAAGAAGAGTTGGACTGTTTGATTTCAAATGGGAGGTGAAATTCCTCAGAAGATGAGCCTGTAGTGATCAGGAAAAACAGATTAAGAGAAGCAGATGTGGAGAAGAGGGAAAATGGGGAGGGGGGTGGATTTTTTTCATGCAATTTAGGATGTTAGCAGCGAATTGGGAAAGTGGTTTGTTCTGCATTTAGTCTTGTACAAATTCTGCCCCCCTTTTCAGCACGTTTTCCCTTTGTTTATCTCCTGAGAGATGCCCACATGTGTACAATACAAAGAACTGAGTCATAAAAGCGCAGGCCTGTCAGCCTCCCTGAGGACCAATTAATGGTGTTCCAAATCTTGTGGGCAGGCAGATGAAAAGGATACAGATAGAGAAGGGGAGGTAGATGAATACTCAAAGAGAGCAAGGCAGGTTTTTCAGATGTTGGAAGGAACTTCTTTAGGTATTCTTAGCTAACTTATTTGGGGTTTGGGCTTCTCTCCTGATTCTGCAGTCCCCTGGTCACAGCTGCAATAGAGGGAAAAGCTGCACTTAAAAATATAAATTAGGCTTTTATCCAAACCAGTAATGACACAATGCCAGTGTGGGAGAGGGGGCAGAAAAAGGCCATTTCGAATTTTTCCCACCCTCCTTTCATACATTGGCAGTTTTATTGGTGGGTACTTGGGTTTATATTATCATTTCTGTCTCTGAGCTGGGTATTCCTCTGAATGCAGCAGGCTTTGTAGTGCAACCTTTTCCTCCTATCTCACCCCCTATGTGTCCACAGGCCTTTGAACAGCGAGCTAGTGGCACTTTGAAATCAGGAGTTGAAAGTGTTTGACATGGAAAGGGGAGCATGAAAGTCTTGCTCTTTGAACCTTTTCTTTTCAAAGTCCCACAGAAAGTAGAGACAGGACAATAATGGACAGGCTGGGAGCTCTCAGGGTGAAGTGGGGATGTGTGGTAATGAGGTTTTAAGTGTTTCAGCAGTCGTTCCACCCCACAGTTTCCTCCCCTATGTACTCCCAGTGAATTAAATCTGCTGCAAGTTACCACAAAAATCTTCAGCTAGACATATATTCTGTCCCTGCTTAATTCATTCCACTGTTAAGTCTTGGAAATAGAATTGAGCTGATGAAAACAGGAAAAAATGGTCAAAATTATCATTAAGTTGCTGACTACTAAAGGAAGATCAATTTTTTTTGTTTGTTTTGCTTTATAATTAAACACAGCCAGATGTACAGTAAGTGCAAGTTGCATGAGAAATGCAGACAGCTGTTGCATCGAATATCAGGCCCAGGCCTCTCTGTGGTCGTGTGCAAACTCACCATCTCTCACCTGTTGGGGTCAGGAGGGTGAATTAATAACCTTGGCAGCTGCTGAGATTAGTTTCAGTTATTTTACCTGCACACGAGATCAGTTAGTGGGGGAAAAATGAAAGAAGCTTGGAGGTCCTGAAATGAAACATCTCATTTAAAAGCTTCATTATGTTTAAGCAGAGAAGTAGAAGGCTAAGTTATTATTTGGTAAGGTCCATGAAATAATCTTTCACTCTTTGGAGAAAGGTTAAAAAAACCCAAGCTCAGAAAGCTCTTTATAATGCATCCTCTCAATTGTGTAATCCTCTACCTGGGAAAAAAAAATCCTTTCTGAGTGATGTAGCAATCATTTTACACACTCAAGCATGAAATTTCATCACCATTACCTTAGCTTGGATGACTGTACAGATGTTGTTTGGTCATAAAATGTATTCAGTCCTTTTTTAAATCTAACTGCAGTTATCTGACTCGATGACCTCCTGCAGCAGTTGGTTCCATGGGTTTGGACTACACTTTGGTGAGGAAAATTTATTTGTATTGATAGTAAAATTAGCCAAGGTAGGAGAGGAAGAGCTGAATAAAAACTTACTGTCAAATTGCCCCAGATTTTTCTGATCATTCTATTTTGTGTTCTCTCTGGTTTCTTGTGTCTTAACTCTGCCCAACACAGCCCCTTTTTGGAGTTAGATCCAGAGAAGGTACAAGTGTGTCATCCTTTCAAAATGGCTGAACTTGGAATCCTCCAGCCCAAAGTCACTTTTTTAAGAAGAATGACCCTGAATTTGAATTCTTTCAGATGGACTGTTCTTCTTTCCCATGTGGGGCAGGCATAATGCAGGCTTTAATCTGACCTGATTGTGGCAGGAGTTTTAAGTGAATCCCAGTGAAGCTGGTGCCACCACACTGCTGAGCACTGTGCACACAGCTCCAGCTCTCTCAGAACCCACTAATGCCCACCAGCACCCCTCTGCTGAGGTCACTGTCTAGAGCTTGGTGTGTCATCAGATCTCCTTGGGAGCTTCCCTTTTGGAGGCCACCTCTGGGAGCCCTTCTGTTTCAAGGACTAGAAGCAGAAATTAGATTTTTCTTTTCCTTTTCTAGATGTGTAGTTTAAGCCCTTCTCTTTGTACAGTGAGGTTTGAGACAGTGAGGGGAACAAGACTCTCAAGGAGAAGGGCTCCCTCATTTCTGTGGCTCAAGGATGTCTTTGGGGTCTCAAGGGTACAAACCCCTTAAGCTTTTCCCGGGGCTGGTTACAGCTTTTGATGACAGATCCTGTGGCTCTGTGCACATCCCGAGGCACAATTCCTCCTGTGTCTGCTGATGTGGCTGATGATGCACTGTGCCCAGGGAGCACAAGATCCTGTGCAGAGTGAGCTGGAGTGGGGCAAGAGAGCCAGCACAGGACTCACACTGGTCCCTCTGCAGCCCACATCATCTGCTTCACCTGCCTGCCCAACCCCGTCCAGCTCTCAGTCACCATTAGCAGTGACTGATCCATTATAAACCTGGATACATTGACTAATTGACATATTGACTAATTAATTTCACCCTCTACAAGGGTATGTCTACACGTAGGTGTCCAAATGACACAGCAACCACTTCATCCGAGCCAGGGTACTCCTGACCTGCCTGACCTCATGGGTCACCATTAGCTGTTTTTCTTGCTCCCATAATTCGGAAATGCTACTTACGGTCAAGAACTGGAGTTTATTTCCTTAGAGATCAGGGCCACAGCAACTATACATTATAACTCTTTAAGTGATGGTATTACCTAAAAAAAATGTAATAACTCAATGACTATTTTTTATGTTGAAAAAGCTGTTCTCAATGTTTTTTTATCAAATTGGTTTGTTTCATCTGTTCCAAAGAGGACTTCCACCATCTAGCCTGAAAGTGTAATCTGAGCAGCCTTCTCTGGAGCATTCAGAGCTGCGTCCCACAGGTAAACTTTCATACAACCCCAGCAATGGAACTTGTTCCTTTCAGACCACATTTCAGAGCCTAACCTCACTGCCAGGGTGCTCTTTTGAAGACGCAGAAGGTATTTTTTTCTTCGTTACTTGCAGCTGTAGTTTTAACCCATTTAATTTGTTCCTCCCCATTCTCCACGCAAGATTAGGAACACTTGTGGAGTCTTAACATATATACTCTCTTAATTATATCATAGCTGAGCCATACATAGATAGCTCTTTTTATCTTCCTTCATATGTAAATTCCTCTGGTCCCCTGACCATTTTTGTTTCTCTTCTCTGAACTCTCTCTAATTTGTCAATATGTTTTTGGTAATTAATATTCCCACAACTAAATGCAATGTTCCATATGCCTTCATGCCAGATCCCTGCAGATTTTCAGGAGAGGTCACTGCTCACAGCTGGGGCCAGATTTCCAAAAGCACTTTGAATGTTGAGAGCTTTTGAAACTATGGCTATAAAATATCATTATGGGAGCTTCTGGTTAAGGAGCATTTGGGAGCCTTTTCTCTCATGTAGGTGTCTAAATGGAGTTGGAACACTGTTAAAATGTGATGCTGTTAGAAATCTTGAGCAAATGATTATCTGCCAATACCTTTAAGAAATCCTCCCTGTATGAGAAATTTCTCGGGTTTGTCCTTCTCAGTACCTTCTATTTCTATTTCATATTATTAAGACCAGTGGTATCTGTTAGGCTATAAACCTCCATACAATTTTAAGTAAGCAAAGTGAAGTTTTAAACTCTACCTGAACAGATAATTTGTAAAGCATTGCGAATTACATTAAGACTAATTAAGTCATGGAAGAACAGTGCCCAAAGATGCTTACAGATAAGGTGGATTTCTGGATCAGCTTGCCAGGGTTATTACACTGCACAAACAATGCAGACATTGAGCAAAACTGAGTAAATAAATCAGGCTGAATAGTCAGTTCAAGGCTGTTGTTTTCTTTTTCGTATGAACAGTCACAATTTTTATAAATCTATGTATTTAGATATCTTCTCAGTAGGAAAAGGCAAAAGTGTCTCTATTCTGTTGAATATTCATGGTTTAACCAACACTGGCAGTAAGTTTTAGAACCTCGTACAGATGAGTTCAGTTCTTAACTAGGTTCTTTGGGATCAGTTAGGATTTTATATTTTCTATTTGGGAGCAGAAAGAAAAACTATTCCAATCCCTTTTTCTAACTCTGCAGAGCACCCATATCATTGACAGAACAGTTTGGATCACAAGTGTTTTAAAATCATATGTCTAGGAGTCAACAGTGATTGATGTATGGTGTGGAACACAGTGCTTAAATGATACTGTTCACAGAAAAATTCTTGTTTTCCTTCACAGTTACCTCTACAAAGCTTCATACTGGACAGTACTGAGGGGAAGGGAGGAAGGAGAATTTTTTTTTTTTTGTTTGGGGAGGGGGCTTAAAATTGTAAAAGACCTGCATCTGAAAAATAAATTACAGAGCTTAAATAATGTGGATTCATTTCTGTGCTGCAGTAAATATATTCACAAGGCAGTTAAAAAAATTGTTTATGATGTGCCTAATAGAGCCATTCTAGTTTATCAGTTAAATATGTATTCATAATTTTTTAAAAGGAATATTATTTACCCAGAAGACCAGAACAGTTTCTAAAAGAGCTTTTCCAGTCCATAATGTAAATATGTATTTAGGACAAGTGCTGTGTGTACAGTATTAAAAAAAAAATCCTCTGAAAATCTCTTTGAAAAGTTATTACACATGTCCAGTGCTGCAGCAAAGTTTTAAATATTCATATCTCAGCTGTTTTCTTTTTCAGATTTCTCAATTTGGCTTGAATATATTGTGGGTGAATTGCTCTGCAAGAGTCTCATTTGTTGAATGTTAACAGCCTTGTGTCCTAAAGGACTCCTCATGTGTGTCAAGCTACATGTGTGCTTAAATCTCTACCAGATCAGGGACTTCATTTTGTGAGGTTAGCTTAATATCCCATTGATGTGTAAAGGAAGGTGTAACATGCACACCAATCAGTTGGGATGGTTTACCTACCTCTTGGCCTGTCTTCCCCCCGTGTTTTCCCTTTGGCAGATTATCTGCACACAACTTGTCTCCACTGTTCAGACTTTTTGATCTTCATCAGCGAGCCCTCACTGCTCTGCAAATCATCATCAGAGAGAGCTCTTCAGAAGGTTTTTCCCAAGTCCATAGCACACAAAGCTGGAAGATGGCAAGAGTGGCTGTGAAGAGAGGGTGTGTTCCTGCTATGGTGAGATTTTGAGTGAGTATTTTCCTTTCCCCATGACACCAATCATACACTGACCAGGCAAAACCTGGGCATGGAAGAGAGAAGGAGGGGAAGTCACCATAAATTCTCTTCGTGGTTGGCCTGGGCACGAGAACTGTCTGTGCAGCCCTGTCCCATCTGGGTGGAGGTGACAGTCGGTCAGGGAGATCCCTCTCACTTGCATAACATCTTGGGGATTTGGAAAATTTTGGAAAATGTTTTTTCTACCACAATCAAAAAAGGTGAAATTCTTGGAAGGAACACAGAACTGTGTGTAGCCTTTTGGAAATTAGAAAGAATAAATATTTTTAAAAAGGGATGAACCCCAGCTTGGTGTTCCTCACCATTTGCCTTGCATGAGCTTGCTAGAAATTCAGTTGGTAATGAATAAAGCTGTGGGGGATAAAAATGGGGTTTATTGCTGTATTGCTTTGCACTGATACTCTTGTTTGCTCCGTGAGTGCACGATGGGTGTGCAGTAGCAAACTTGAGTTGGGTATGTTGTAGTAATTTGGCAGTCTTGGAAATGGTTATGCAATGGGACAGACTAAAAAGAGAACCATCACTATAACAAAGTAATTTCTCAAGTAACCACTCTAATCTAGACTTGAATACATGTTAGACACAACCCCTTTCTTGTATGTCCAACTGTATGCCAGTGCAGAATGCTCTTGCTTTTTAATTTCATTAATTGGAATTTTAAACTTCCTATATTTTTTATTGATTTGCATTTTCCTAAGTATTGCAGAGATTTAAGAATCAAAAGTTAATTTTTTTTTTTTATCTTCATGATAAACTGACTTGGGTTTATTTTTTTCTTTCAGTATCATTGTAAAGATTTGAAGCTTCAGGTCATGGAGGCAAAGTTTTCATTGACTTCACCAGAATTTTTGGCTGTTTCAATTATATTAAGGTTTTAATCTAACCCAGCAAGCACAAAATCATCAAAATTTGGTAAATTTAATTTTATAACATCGTGGCAGATATAAGGAGAAAGTATGGAGTGGCTCAGCAAACATTTCTCATGTTTTTATTATTTCACTCTAAAATACTGTTAAATTCTCAGTAGAAAAGGGCGGCCTTTTTATATGAAAACTGACAGCTGTCTTGAATTTCAAAAATGCAAATATAGATCCAAATTTTGGAATAGTCTGAAGTTCTTCCAACAAAATAAAAGCAGTAAAAACTGCATGTGCTTATTGCAAAACAATCAGTCTGAACCTTTCTCAAAATTGAATATATTTGCATACAGAATTCCCATCTTTTCCAAAATTCTTGCAGTGGAATCTGTCATGATATTTTTTTGTCAACATTTTTATTGAAATAGCTGTCAGGGTTTTTACTGAAAATAAAGCTTTAATTCCATTTAAAAAAAGGAGATAAGCAGTAATTCGATCTAAAATTCAAGTTAAAACCACCTGAAAATCACCTTAAGCTTTATGCAAACAAAGGTCCGCATCTTCTTCAGAATTGCTTTTTCATTTTTGAGATCAATTTCGGAATGAAGTTTTCATTGTTTTCTGTGTGTTTTTCTGTCTGACTTCCCTCTATATTTGACTGACCAGGGTTGCAAGAAAAGAGCAGCAGAAAATCTTCCATTATGTCAGGGCTTGCAGTTATTTTACTATTTTAACTGTTACGATCTCTTTGTGTAACACATTCTCTTTTCTGAATTTCATTGGAAGATTGGGAAACTGATTAGGATATTAATGTTTTATTCCACTGACCAGTCTTTCCCTTTTTTTTTAGAAATCTGTGTCCAGCAGCACCATCTGGACCTGCTCTGTGACTATCTGTGCATCATTTCTGACTTACCTCACGTTCTGTTCTGCTCTGTGCAGATCAGAGGCAACAGCCTTCTCTCAGTGGATATATGCAGCATTTTCTCAAAGGCAAATATGTATATAAGGCAGTGGCTCTTTGCTGCAAGTTTGAGGCCTTCCATTAAAGGCTTGTGAAGGTTTTTTTTTTTTTAGCTAATATGAGCACTGTGCCCAAATGTTGCTCCTATTTAGAGATGTTCCATTCACATACCTGAAGGCTTGCTTTAAAGTCACCTTCTGTACATTGCACAGAACTTTGTTTTGATGATTATCTTAGTCATTAAATTTTAACCTGGGGATTATCAATTACACTGTTAGCACCTTAATGTCTTGATGTTTTTATGGCACTTTATCAATGCTCCTGTGTTTGATATTCCAAATCTCTTCCTCTCCTGTGGCTCTTGTCATGAGTTGGCGGTGGTGTTCTCTGCTTTTCCCAATGGGAGAACCTGCTTAGTTATTCCTAGGAGGTTGCTGAGCCTGCTTAAACACAAACGTATTGCCCTATTTAATCAGTTTCTTTATCTTGTATTTCTTGTTATCTATTTGTTTTCTACTTTAGTAGTTATTGCAAGTAGCCTGAGGAAATATTAAACTGGTAAAGCTCCTCTGCTTCTAGGTCATTGGTTTTCATCTATATAAAGTTGATCAGCATCAGACAGTAAATCTATACAGAGAAAAGGTGTTTTCTAACTGTGGATGATGTGAATTTATATCTCTTAAAATATACATGTTGACTGTACGATCTAAAGGGGTTACATCCACGCTCATTGAATTTAATGACAGAACTTCAGTTTCTTGTGCTGGGAGCAGGTTCAGACTTGACTCTGCAGATGACAGAGATGCATATGAAATTGCCTTGTAATTTTTCTTGCTTTACATACCTGGGAGTACCATGTATTTTTATTTGATTTCTTTCATAATGCTTCCAAATTAGATAAAGTGTTCTGCCTTAAAATCAAATTCCATTAAAACAGTACCAGGCTTAATATTTGTTTGTTATTCCCTGTAAAAAAATATTCAGTCTATAAATAAAGTTGGGTTTTTTTAAATTTAATTGCTAATCTTACAAACTCAAAAATTTCTCTTACCATTGCACAACCCATCCCCTATTAGCAGAAAGGTTTTATGTGCCACATTAGGTTGCTTTCCATGGCACTGGTAGGTACTTCAAGATGCCTTTTATGGGATACACCATTGATGCTGTGACTTCTTGCAGCATTTTGTGTAGATAGACCTCTTTTAATGGGAACCATTCTGGTGATATTGCTTACCATGGAGTGGAGTCCAAGCTGTTGATCTCAGCTAGCTCTCCCTACAGAGATAGATGAAATATGACTTTGTGCTTCACTTAAGTCTGTAAAACTGTTTTCTTTCTCTTTTTTTTTTTTTTTTTTTTTTTTTTTCCCCTAGAAAGACAAAGAAACCTCATAAAGCTGCATGGTTTCTGAGACATATTTCAGTGTTGGTTTTATGCTGTTCCAGTCCTTTTTGTTAATCAGATCAAGCCAGCTTGTAACTGAGAAAGTAACAGTACTGCTACCAGACTGCAATCTGTCAAGCCCTCCTAAAACCTTCCTAATTGCTTATGTAGCCTTACTGTCTCCTGAAAGAGTCCCTGGGCTACATCCCTGCTGCATTTTGATAAAACCTCTTCTCATGCCCTCTGTGAGTGTCAAGAATTGCATGATTACACAGAAGTATCTTCCTGAGGACTGCAGAAAGTGCTGTTGAGTGCAGGGCATCTCGTGTTGTCAACCCACAAAAGCAAAATATGTCAATGACAGCTGTGGAAGAGCTCTGGAACGTGTGTTTGCCATTTCCCTCCTGGGAGCTGTTGCCTCATATTGAGCATTTTTTGAGCTGTGCTGGAGTTCCACAGGCCTGTCCCTAAGAAGTCACATCATGTTTAACATTCCAGGTGTGCACGGTGTCGGCTGAGCTAAGGACTTAGGTGACACCACAACATTCCATCGCAGTGGTGGCACCAAAGTGCCTCGTTTGCTGAAACATCTGAGTTGTGTTAATCTGCTTCTTCCCACTTCAATAAGGAATCTTTCATCCAAAAGCTAATTTGACCTTGGAAAACCTGCAAAGCTCATTTTCTTCAGTTGCAAAAAAGCCTCAGTCCTTTCTATCTTGTTACGTAACAATCCCACACAATGCTTAAATTTTACTTCAGATGAAATATCTATTTCCATTACTTTAGAATATTCACTCACCAATTTCTTATCAGCTTTTTCAGCCAGAGGAACTTAGAATTGAATTTATTAATATGTATATATCTAGAAGGAGCCCAAACACTGATTTTTCTATTGGGTTTCAAGTATGCAGAGAGTTGGTCAAATTATAACTTCATAGAAAATTTCAGTGAAAATAAATACATGCGTACAGATTGTTAACACTTGCTCAAAAAAGTTTTTGTTAGTTTGCTTCAGTTTTAACTCATGAAAATAAAATCATACAGATTGTTGACACTTGCCCAAAAAGGTTGGTTTGCTTTGTTTTTAACTAATGAAAATAAAACATAACTGACTTAAGTCAGAATATTTTTATTTAGAAATGCCACTGCAGTTCCTCACAGTAGAATTTCTTTCCAAAACTTGAAATCAAGAGTCCAGCCTTCTTCTTGGACAATATTTGCTCTAATGTCCAAGTTCCCACCTTAGGTAATGCATCTTCATAAGAATTCCATATTGTGACATGTGATGGGAAAAGACGGCGACCACGAGCCGTTGGAGTGACGGAAAATATGACATGGACTAAAGTTCCCTTGAATGCCTGTGATAGTAAAGATCAGTATTTTCACCTGGTAAGAAAACCTGCATTTTTGATACTGAGAAAAAATAATGCTCAAAGATTCGTCTTGTTGAAAACATAAATTTCCCACAGGGGAAAAAAAAAGTATATAATTGGGAAAATTTAATTCATTTTACAGTGGAATTCTTCCTATTTTAAATTACTGGAATGAGAATATTCTGAAAAATTTTTAACCTGCTTTTAGAGTGCAATTAATACTAATTCTGTCATGATACCTATCCTGTGTTTTAATTTTCTGTTCCTGATAAGAAGATCTAGAACTTTGATTTTTCATAATATCCTACTTTGGTCTTTGAAAGTTACTTCTTTCGGCCATAGGTGCAATAACAGTTATGTTCCTAGAACAGAATTTTCTACAAATATGGTAAATTTCCATACATATTTAAGACTATCATAAAAGTACAAACAATTACCAAAAAATCTTTCTGAAAAATGTTTAAGTTTCTCACCGTCCTACTTGCATAAAAGTGTATTTTTTACACTAGTTTATTTTTTAACACTTGTTGATTTTTCTAAAGGAAATTCCTGTACTCTGTGTCTGTGGACCTTAGAGGTTATGGTAAGGAGAACAAAAAAATTATTCTTATGTATGAAGATAATCAATTCACCTTGCTGGTGCATATGGTTCCTTGTATTGGTTCATTTAGAAGCCTTCAGGTGATGATCACATTTCTTTTTGCAGGAATCTCCTCAGGAAACAAAAGCATCCCAGATGCTAACACGCCTGGTGACACATTCATGGAGCTGGCCTCTCACAGCCACAAAGGTAAGCTCTTTTTGTTCTATATTTTATTTAAAAAGTATTTGCAAAAGAGATTTAATCAAATAATTACACATAACAAACAAAAAAACTAATACAGTAATAAACAAGTAATATAGTGATATCAACAACTATTAGAAAAGCTGATTGGCACCTGCACTGAGGAAGGAGGTGCAGCATCCCCTGAGATCCCAAACTGAAGCTGAGCACTCACTAGAGACAGCAGAGCTTTTCAGTGTCTGCTGTGGGAGCACAGCATCCTGTTCGTCCACACAGCTGTTTGCTAAACAGCCAAAACCAAATGCAAACACTCAACTACATCTTGACCATTCCTAAGCACAATGAGGGGCTGAATTGTTAAATGACTCGGAGAGATCAAGGTCCCAAAAACCTCAGGCCATTTGATCTCTCCCTCGTGCTTTCCCTCGGTGTTTCTGGGGCTACTTCGGGACTGGGTCAGAGGATTCTTCAGCTTATAAATACCTCAAAACCAAACCCAAACTGGTGCATGAGCATTTAGGAGGGACAGTGTGTGGTAATGGTGGGATCGTGGATGGTTCAGACTTGTTGCTGAAAGAAATGCTCTTTGAAGTGATAATTAGGCATTAGAATTTCTTGTGTTTTCTGCTCCCTACTCTTTCATCCCACTTGCCATCTGTACCTCTGTACTGTGGCTAAGATGAAAAAAATTCAGTTGTCCAACTGGAATTACTAAGGACTGGATTTTTGGTTTTGGTTTTAGTTCGGGGTTTTTTAATTCTGTTTTCCCTAGTTGGCATGTGGAACGTATTTCAACAGATGGTCATGGAGTTTTAAATGTTGTGAGTGGATTTTTAATAAGTCTGACTAATTTTATGATCATTGCAGTTCATGTGCACTCAACATTCCCACTGACTTCAACAGGAAGGGTTAGATATGAAAAAATGTCATATTGCACTCAGCCAATGTAACTCTGGCAGTGCAGATAAATAAGGGAATTCTGGCCTCGCACTCTGGGCTGTCACAGCCAGGTTCAATTGTTTCCCTCTACTCAGTTGAGTTAAATGTATTGTGGGGCTTTTTTATCCCAGCATCAGGTATTGGTCACAGCTGGAGGCAGAATCTGGAGTACTTGTCTGATCAGTGATGACAAATCCCATGTTTCTTAAAGTGGTGTGATTTGTAGGTAACTCCAGCCTTCTTACCTCACTGTATAAAAAATTCTAACATCACAGTTAACTCCTGCTCATTTTTCCTCTTTCCAATCTGCAGGCTTTCTCTCCTGGCTTCTTTAAATTCAGTGAATGAAATCATGACACCTCTTTGAAGCCTTACGTGTTATTGTCTCTGTGCCAGAACATAATATGTCATGGAGAGATGGCTTACAGCTATGCCTAACAAAGCGGAGGTAGGAAAAGATTCTCTGCCCATTGTCAAATATTCTTGCTGCCGTACTGCCACAGCAGAGATTCGTTGTCCTCTTGCATTTTCTTCCTGTTGACAAGTTCACGTCTCAGGCCATCTGTCCTGATTTGATAAAGTGTTTGGTCACACTGCAAGTCAGAGAGGATTGTCAGGGCAGGTCTCCCTGAAGCAGATGCTAAGAAAATATCCATCAGCAAGTCCACAAAACAGTAAAATGTAATTGTAACTGAGAGTGCACCTTCAAATCTCATTTCTGCATATTCATTGGGGTTTTCTTGAGTTTTGTTTACCACTGACAAGTTTAATCTAGCAGCACATTACAAACCCCTTTTGGCAGCCATAGGAATATATTTCAAGCAGGTTTTGTTTGATATCTACAAGAAATCTCTGCTCAGTTTATGTAATAAGACAAACATATGCAAATCCATCCTTGGATCCTGTGAATTATATGCCTGGAATCAGTAAGCAATACAGTAAAAGCTCACAAAGTTGCATTTTACCTATCCACATATCCCATAAAACTGACATAAAAAACAATGGTTTCTTTACCATTTCTCAGCAAGTATTTAATAGCAGATACAATATTTTGGAAGGCCTCACATTATTGCAACTTCTTGACTTTTTGCAAAATGTAATGAGATTGATTCTTTATAAAAAAATACTTCACAACATTTATTATTGCTCTGCAGTGCAAATATGAGTGTAAATAAATAATTTTGAACTGCATTATCAGGCAAATGTAGCTGTTGAGATGAATACATTGGTTTTATGTGAGTATTTCTTCATCTGCTCTGACATTTTTCACAATTTGGTAATTAACTGATAACTACTGACTTATTATTCAATCTCTTAGAATATTTTCAAAATGGGATATGTGCATAGGACTAGATCTACAGCCCTCATTAAGAGCTAAATTCACAACAGATCACAATGCTGGTTGTTTCCAGCACCTTCAGCCTCACACACCTGCTGCCAGAAGAATGTAAAACCTCAACTGGACAGCAGGCTGCTAAAGATGAAGGCAACTGGGTCCTAAAACTTGGGTCCAGAAAAGTATATGTAAGTGTAAAGAAAGCTGGGTCATCCAAAGCAGCCTCTTCAAACAGCAGTGGATATAGAAATGTCAAACCCTGATCCTCTGCCCTGCCTGGACCAGCCCTGGGTCTCGTTGAGTTTGATCCCCGTGTCCATCCCACCTCGCAACACATGGTGAAGGAAAAAGCCACTTTTGCCTCTTTCTTTCCATCACATTGATAAATGCTCAGAGGGCTTAACCTTGGCAGTGAAAGATCTGGGTTTTCATTCCTGTTTTATAAAAAAAGAATGTGAACCTTTTTTGGACTTTTTGTGACTCTATGAATTTGCCAGGCAGATGTGTGCTGCTGAGTGAATCTCTCACTGGCCCATCCATCCCACCCTGCCTGTCGTGAATAAGAAGGAGGGGATGGAAAACACCAGGATTGGCACCACTCTGTTCTGAACTGGCAGTGGGACCTGTTGGGAAGTAGAGAAATCCAAGGGCTACTCAGTGCTCCAGGAAATGCTTATCACAGTGTGACTGCAGATCTACACACATGTGTGATTTCACATAGACTGGTGCAAGGCTGCTCCCCATTGGCTACAAAGGCATACAGAGAGTTTTGCTCCTTGGTCTAATGTATGTTTATTATTCCATACAAAGCTTCCACAAGAAGGACTGAGCAAGATCATAATTCCCGAATACCTGTTAGCATAATGGTTGGAGTTTTCCCCTGGAAGATGCAGGCTTGTTTATGCTCAGAGAGAGAAAAGAATTGAACCCACATTTCCCATATGAATGCTCTAATCAGTGAACCCATTTAACAGAAGAATGGAGCCAATCTAGCAGGAGTGCTCAGAAAATGAGTAATGGGACAGGTCCTGCCAGCCAGACACATAGAAGAGTGACTAAGGTGTCTGCCTTCTGCTGCTACTGAATCCGACCCTTATTGCATGCTCAGATCAGGGATCATTCCTTCCTTCCCTCAGTAAGGGTATGAGACTGTTTTGCAGTTGCAACATGTAAGAATTGACCCTCCTTACAAGATTTTTCTTTGCTGCAGAGACTGCAAGTGTAGACTTAGCATCTGCTCCACACTCCTTTTTTTTCCCATTACTCCCTTCAGCATATTTGTTTCAAAATAGCTGTAGGAATTAGCACTACATCTACTGCCAGGAAGCCAGAGTTTGTCAGCACTCTCTGGTGGAGTACCTTCCATTGTTCAAATGCTGATTTGCTGGAAACAAACTGTCCCTCAGGCACTTTCATCTAAGAGATAAAACTAAAAAGGACTTCCACTTTTCATCGGTTGCTTGTTTGTTTGATTGATTTTAACAAAAGATAAGGTTTATATAAAGTAAAATATATTTAAATTGGAGAAAAAATTTTTTTGGCTTTTCACACCTATGTAGGACTGTGATTGCCTTGTTCTCCAGGTATATGTTTATAGCATCTTTTTCAGATGCATCACAAAGTCATTTGGGATTAGATGCTCAATTTCTTAAGCTTGTCAAGTTGGTTGCACTCCACTGCTTTTACTGGAAGCTGTTTCAACAACTCCAACCAGTGTTTAGGAAAATTCTTGTAATTTTTCAGCTGAGGTTTTCCAGGGGCAGCTGGTAACTTTTTTTTTTTTAAACCTCTCACCAGAATACTGTGAAAGTTGAGGACTTCAGCTTCTCTAGCTTTTTGACATTCATCCTTTCACTATATCTATAAAAATATTCAAATCCTTTACCCAGTGTTAGACAAGCCACATTCACGATTTTGGGGAAATTCCGTTCTCACACATCAAGCTAATTGAAAAGTATTAACTCCTTTAATAGGATCAGGCAATTTTACCCACCCTTGTGGCCTTAGGACACGTTAGCTTGCTTCCAGCACTGTCCCAAGTTGTGGCTGCTGTGCTGCAGAGCAGCTTGGAGCACAGGCACACAGCTTCTTGGAGCATTTTTAATTTTCTCTTATGAAGTAGGGTCTCCCTTCTCCTGACCCACCTACTGCTACTTTGTTCTATCAGTTCCAATTTGCATTCATATTTTTTGTACCAGGATGACCTGAATTATACACAGCATTTCAGGTCTCTCCAGGTGTTGTACACTAGCACGGTATCATTAATCACCTTTCCAGCTCCAGTGCCTGCATTTCCCTGTCTTGCTGCTGCCTCACATTTGTGGTTCACAGTTACTCTTCCTTCTCTTTGTCATGTTCACTGCAGAGCTTACAGAGCACTTGGGGTTTTTTTGGCTTCTAAAACCCTTGTACTTCCACTTGCTTCCTCTTTTCTTTTTTTTTGTTCTAGATGTGGTTCTAATCTTGTTCCATACTGCTCATGTCTCCCAAAATTGTCATCAAAATTCTCTGGTGTTTCGCTCTTTCTGTTAAGCGGGGTTCGCCAGTGAAAGCAGGAAACTAAAGCAGCTTGAAGCATTCCTCCCAGAGCAAGCCACAGCAGTCCTGCCTTAGCCACGACCTTGTCTGCAGCACTGATGTGGTGTGAAAGTCACTTCTGTCCAAAAGCCATGTTGCTCTTGTGTTCCAAGCTAAAGGGAAGTTTCTCGGCTCACTCAGCATGTTACCGGTACCCAATACAGATAGTAATTTTACTATTTTCTGTATAAAAATGAAGGTTTACATTAATGTTCACTCCATGTACCAGCTCTCTGTGGAGTCTGTTCCAGTGATCTTGTAGTTCTCTTTATCTGAACATATTAACATCTATAATTTGGCATCAGTGAGATACATAAAAATTATTTTTCCTGCCCGTGCAAACTCTCAGCCTCCTGCTTTGCCCTTACCTGCTCAATATTTTTACCATTACTCAGAGCTGATGACAGCTTCTCACTTAGTTGATAGACTGCATTTTAATTTATTTTTGCTGAAATATAAAATTTATTTATTTCAGAATATCTGATTTTCTATGGGGAAAAAATAAGTTCTAAAAAACTGGAAATATGCATTCTGGGGTGGAAGTAGGGGCTGCATGTTAAATAATAATTCCTCTTGCAGGTGTTTAGCAAGTCTCAGATTAACACAGAATTTTTATTCCTACTTTGTGTCCCAAAATCCTGTAAAATCTTGGAAAACAAAGTCGACAGGTAACCTGATTCCAAAATGTGTGTTCTTTATATAGATTTTGTTAAGCAAAAGAGTAAAGCATTCCATGGATACCTATGCTCTCCACGAACAATTAGCAGATTTAATAATGAGCGGATCAGCTGACAATAGCTATGGAACAATATTTGGTTACTTCCAAAAACCTATCGAAGGCCCAAATTCACAAAGTAAAAGGTTTGAAGTCAAATAGCAGTCCCTGTAAAACTGTAGTACTAGAAATGTTTTTTGACAATTCTAAGAAGTGATATGGGAAGTAGTCAAATCATTGCACAGGACTTCAGCTCCATATCTTACATTGAGTTCAGTGGGAATCACGCAGTGAAATCCCCACTTACTGCTTTGAAAATGTACCCCTTAGTGTTTCCTGTCATGCTGAGAGACAGAGCAGTGATCCAAGGTCCAGATCCACAGCAGGTAGCAGTACACACAATGTGCCAGAATACTGTAAGGCACCACTGTGTTAAAATATGCAGGCTTTAACTTAAAATGACAGAAATCAAGGGCACTTCAAATTAAGGTTCCTAACGGCCTCCTCCCCTTTGTCCCATTTAGTGATGGTTGTACCTTTAGAGCTCTAATATGTGAAGTTTTTTTTCTTCTTCCTTTTCTCTTTTCTATCCTGCCCTCTATATGACCTCTCTCCTAATTGGAATATATCTTGTTTTTCGATAATAGAATTTCCCCAGGAGATAGTCAATTTTTAGAGCTGAAAATTAATTTACGGACCCTGCTTGATTGCATGCATCAGATATGTTTGTCTTTTACTACATAGTGACCTTCTTCTCCCCTCTTCCTTCACATCTTCCTAACTAGGAATTCACTTCAGCGTCAGATAACATGTCTTTTTACTCTGAGAGACAGGTATTTGTGTCATGCTTTTCACGTGCTGGTGTTTGCACACTGAGGGCACTCTTGGAAACTTGTGTCCCAGTCCAAAGGTTTGAATTTCAGTCATTCCTTGAACAACAGCTGCTGGGACTGTGGCCTTTCTGATTTTCTATCAGCTTCCAGTTCACTTATGTGGAAGTGGCCAGGGCAGAGAATGGGCTCCATGCCACTCAGAGATACTTTTTCTTTGGAATTTGGCACTTCACCCATGAGCCTGTTCATGGCACCACAGGACCTCTCTCCTGGGTTTTTAAAATGAGATTAAAAGGGAGTCCATACAGTTCGTTGTCACATCATGTGGATACAGTGGATGTGTTTCCTTCCAGTCCCTCAAATAACTACCAAAAAAAGGCCTCTTCCTTTCATAAGATGCCTTAAGAATAGTAACTTAATTTTTTTCATTTCATCAGTTGTGATTTCTGTTTTTCAAGAATTCTAGTATGTTTCCATGAAATATACTTCTTTGCAGAGCTAATCTTTTATTTTGTTCAACTGATGATACATTGGAGTGCTGAAATTGAAAGGAAAAGTTGAGCAAACACAGATGCTGTTCACATCCACACGTTTGCTCATGCTCAGTGTTAAGGACACTCATTCAATGTTATTTTGATGAGTTTATTTAAGACAGTGAGTGTGAGATTCACCTCATGTAGACTTAGATGGCCACAGCATAAATTTTTACACCTCAGCCAGCCATCCTCAGTGCCCTTTCTGCTTGATAAAGAAGAACAGGCAAATTTAGCTCATAACTCATCTGACCTGTTTTAGACATTTCCAATCTTTGCATCCAAAAATCACTTCAGTGAATATAAAAGGAGTCTAAGTGACTATATCAGATCTAGATATCAGCAACAAATACATTTAGGACTGGTCAAAGCTACAGGGAAGCATCTTCCACAAAGTGAGATCTATGTGGTACCGTTTGATTTTAAAAAACGTGATCAGTCATTTCTGTGATCCTAACAACGAGGTTTCTGTTGGGGCTCAGCTCAGAGCTGACGATGTTTGTGTTTGTCATGACAATGTCTGCGTTACTCTGAAAAGCAGATGTGCTAAAAGGATTTTGTGTCTTGTCAAAGATGATTTTGCTCTGATCCTGAGTGATCCTGCTAGCTGGCTGAGGTACTGGGTTGAGCTCATCTCCTGGTTTTAAAAATTGGCCCTCCAAAATTCTCTTTACAATCAGCATGCGAAGAAGAAGCACTAAGAGAGCTTTACTCTTCAGGCTGAGCTGACCTGCACAGGGGCCGCTTGCCCACTATGTTCCAGGGTGCGAAAGTTCTGCCAGGCACTTCCCTTCCGGAATTCTTACCAATGTGGTGTGAATGCTGTGTTTTGTGGAGAGGGACAGCGGTGTTCTGCTTGGCTTTCACATTCCTGCTGACATCCAGTGGCTTCCCAGCAAAACTGCACAGCTCCGCACAGCCTCAGGAGCGACGGAATAGTGAAAGTCACAGCAGCATCTCAAGGAATCTCACTGACATCGCCGTCCTCTTCCTTTCTAATCACTTTTTAGAGGGAAAGATAAAGAAAACGAGGGAAATGGCTTGTTTGAAAATACACTGCAGGACAGCGCTCAGGCAGTGACAGTCCTGCTCCATTGGCTGGGACCCGGATCTGGCTTTGGGAAGCATAAATGATCTCAGGAAAAAACCCAGAGGAAAAGAGCCCTCTGACTCTTGCCTTTTCATGCAAGAAGAGGTGAGGAATCATGTGGTGACCGCAAAAGGCATTTGAGCATAAACCAATTTTTCACAGTACAATATGCCATCACCTCCAACCCCCAAAAGTTTTCATGAACAGATTGGGGGAAAGAAAAGGAAAAAAAAGCCTTCACACAGCTTCAGTTTTCTGTAAAATAGGGTGATTTCCTGTAGAAACAAATTTCATACCCTGCCAAGTATGAGTACTAGGCCCTCAATATTAGTAGATATTTGGTATTTTCTTTGGGTCCCTCTCAGCCTTTGGTAAAAGTCCCAAAATAAAAGAGCCCTGCTAAGGATCTTAAGCCTGGCCTATTATTGCTTTCTTAACAACAGCCTTTTCTGCTTTTGAAGACAGCTGTCTTGTAACTCGTTCTAAGCGAAAGAGGAATGGGATTTGTATAAAGTCCCAGGCATTTGTATAAAAACTCATTTATGTGCAGGATCCTGCTTTGTGAATGTAAACAGCAGCTAAAAACAGCCTTCATCTTTTCTATTCCAGAAATAAGGCAAAAACCAACCTGTATAAAGTATATGGAATTCACTCAAACTTGACCATCCAAATGTATTAAAAGTAAAAGGAGTGAAATAATGAAGTAAAAGCGAAGTAGTATGAAATAAAAAAATCCAATATCAAAACCCCTGCATGGTAGTTCACAGGGTAAATGCAGCAGGAGTGCAAAGAATGTGCAGGCACAAGGAGTGCCTTGCACACATCATGCATTTTAAGGACTCACCAGCTAATATTTCCTATCTTTTTCCAGAAGCCATACGGTAAACAGATAGCACTAACAAAGTCAAATATTAATAACCAAGAACTGCACATCTCCAAATCCCCTTCCCCCAACCAGCAAAACCCATAGAAATTTACACTGACCAAAGCAAATAGAAAATAAAAGTCAAAGCACTTACATGGTTGACATTTAGGGATAGAACCAAGTACCCTTTCCATCCTTTTGAATTTCCTAAGTTATAACATTAACAGAAAATAAATACACATTGAAATGGAGTAACTATGATCGTGACACACAGTCACTGAGAAGTTACAGTAATAAGGTCTTGAAACAGACCTTCCCAAGAAATTTTAAACTGTCTCTAGACAGCTCAGATCAATTTAGCGTTTTGTCACACTCTTAAGCAATCTGGTAGGTTTTGTCCACCCAGAACAGTTTTCTCAGTATAATTACTTTCCAGCCATACAGTTCTTTCGTTTGAGGAGCAGCATATTTTCAACTCTCCCAACCCTGTGATTGATTTCTGGTGCGATGGAAAGAGAAGTGGTTTGCAGAAGCATGAAAACAAATCTACAGAAACGTTGATGGAGGGGGATATGACTGTACCCTTCACCTAAAACCTGAATGATGCTTTGGGGAATGTAGAATTAAGGAAGTGGGAAAAAACATCTATTTCATGTTTTATTGATGTTTCTGAGCTTTGTCCAGTTTCGAAAGCAGATACTCCAGAGTAATACATACAAAACTTCTCAGCATCAAGAGACCATTCCTTCTAGCCAAAGTAACTGAGAAAATAACACTAAAAATGATCTGTGTGCTTTCTTCGTTGTTGAAGAGTCAGACCCCACAAGGCCTGCTCACAAAATTGTTTGTGACTACTAACAGCTGTCTCAAATTCTCACATTTTTGTTGTGCAAAAGAGAGTGGCAGTATTATGGAATTTTCACTCTCTACCTTTAGCTCCTTGCTTCTTGAAACATGAACTGAAAACTGTGTGACATCTTGCAAACTTATTTCCCACTGAATTACATATTGAATTTAAATCTTGTAAGACTGAATGAAGCTTAGCTCAGAATCCCCAGGCATTATTATTAATCTAACTAAGATTTTTTTAAGATGGAGATTGGGAGAGGACTTAGATGCCTTACAAAGTTGCTGGTTCACCAATTATTAAGGCAACAAGTACTGTTTACTGACACTAATAAATCGTGTTATTTCATGCAGATGAGAAGGCATTTTAAAAAATAGATGAACCAAGAAAAGACAAACTTTTTTCCTTAGTGGAAGTATAGTCTTTCCTTCACCTCTTTCCTGTCTGTGAAATCCATTGTCTCATTCCATGGACGAAACCTCAGCTTTTTAAGTCAAGTGCAAGAGTAAAAGTGAAAATATTTAGACATCAAAAGTGAGCTGTGCTTTTGTGAAAGAGATTTCAGTGTCCTTCAGAGGGTACAAATTTGATGAGAATTTTATGTTTATTTCCTCCCTGAAGTGAAGGAGACTTTCCTGGGTTTTAGATTAACCCTGCAGTTCAGCATAATCTTTTTTCTTCTCTGTGTGGTCTCATGCAAACTGATCCATTTTGCCATTCATTGATCATTAGAAAAGCATGAACATAGTAAATATGCACACAGGAAACCTGGGTGTGAGAAACCCACGGCTGTGCATAGAATCATAGAATCACTGAGGCTGGAAAACACCTCTGAGATCATCATGTCCAGCCATTGACCCAGCACTGCCGAGACCACCACCAAACCACGATCCTAAGTGCTGCTTCTGTGGGTCTTTTATGATGTAGCATAGTCCATGTTATATACAGGCATTAAATGTACTTTTTGCACCCTCTGGGATTCCTGAAGGCACTAAAGTACCGAAGCAGAAAGGAGAAGGTAAATCTTGGAATTTATTGAAAATTCTAATTAAATTTGAAGAGTCTCCTTTTCCTTTAATTAACTTCTTTGCATGTTGCCTTTTACACTTACAACTTTCTCTTCTCTCTGTGTATTTATTTGCAGTGGGACAGCGTTTGGAAGTTCAATTCATTGGTGAAGCCTATCCTGGGTCCAGAACTGGGGCAATATCCCACCAAAAGAAATCACTACGTGACTTGCACCACGAATATAAAATGTTAAGTCGCTGTGCAGATATAGACACACAAGTGCAGAAGAAAGAGTAAGACTACATATTTGTATAAGCCTTACCTCTGGTTTTAAAAACAAGGAAAAAGTAAGTACTGCTGTCTCAAAATTTTCAGCATACACTGAACATGTCGTTATCTTGACAGACTTCTTCCCCTCACTGAAACTCCCCAGCTTCATATATTTCAAATGCTGTTGTAAACTAAAGTCAGGATCTAAATCAGAATTTCTCTAGCATATGAGGCTTGTTTGGCTTAAATTAGGAAATTAGGCCAAATATCAGTCAAAATTCACCACAGATATTATTGGGAGTTATGTAGTGCTCATATTTTTAGTAAAGTTATAAATTTACTTGATTTTGTTGATAAGCTTTTTCGTGTGGGAATCAAGTTTGTTCCTGCCAGAAGAATGATGGATGCCATCAGTGCTCAGCAAATTATGGATAATTATACTCAAACTAGCTGCACTGTTTTCAGTTAACTACGCATAGGAGATAATAATAGTCTAGGGAAAATATGTTTAATGTGGACCTCATTTTAGGGAAAATATGTTTAATGTGGACCTCATTTTAAGGAAGGAATGTGTGAAACTGCATCCAATGTCCAGACAGGTGAATATATAGAAACTGAGTAAATGCCTATGCAAATGAGAGAGAGGAGCTCTCCTGACATAATGTATATGAGATTAGGTGTTCTTTTACAAAAACAACCAACAACAACATCAAAAAAACACACCTCTACATTCGTAAGGGACTGGAGGAATTTGTTGTCTGTGGTGAGGTGCTGTTGGATCCATTTGTCTGCATATATTTGGCTAATATATTTTAACAGATAATGCTTTGCTTCCCATGACAGGATAGAGATCTATGGCTGTACTGATTATATATTATTTCAAAACCAAATAAATACAGAGAATCCCTGTTTCTGGGTGACAGTACTCAAACAGATAAGTAACAATAAGAGGAATGCATGTGCTCTAGAAATCCATTTATTCCGAAAGATCCCAAAGCACTTATTAGATTATTAAGAGAAATCACTTGCACAACCACTCTAACAGCAATACTACCCAGATGTCTGTGATGAGAGGAATGTCTTATCTCAGTGATTATCCTACTGCACTCTATAGATCATCACTAACCTCTACAATTGTTGCTGTTGGTAATTGGCTGTAAATATGTTTGAGCTATAGACAATGTATAGAAGATGAAGTATGTCAAAAGCCTGATCCAAAACTCTTCAGAGTAAATATGTAGTGAATTTAATAGACTTTGACTCAGTCCTTAATTTCAGTGGGACTACTTGATTGCTGGAAGAGAACTGTGTTTTTCAGAGCAGTGCTGTTTGGATGTGTCATATAAAACATAGCTCAGGAATGGTTTGATTCAAAATTACAGTGGGAAGGAAAATGCACGAGGTCTCAACAATGGCCTGCAGTGAGCTGGAATGTCAGAACCCCAGCTGCAGCAGAGGATGATGCTCCTCAAACAGTGATAACAGAGTAAGCAAGGTCAAAGAAGTCAAGAGCAGTGCCTGTATTTCCACAGGAGATAGGCGGGGAGATAGTGAAATTCTTTCTTAAAATCAGAAAATACAGAGGGTCTGCTGGCCATACGGATTTTCATTTTTGCCAGGACTGCTTGATATCTGCTCCGAGCCAAGGGCTTGCATGTACTTTGATGCTAGAAGTAGAAATTTGAGTGCCTGGAGTTCCCATGCAGTTTGAATACTGAAGACAGGAGTTAGAAACCTATACGTAAGTTAAACCTGTCACAATCTGGTTGCCATATGTTGTTATATTCTACATAATATGGACATAAATATATGACTCGTGAATTTTTTCCGTTATCTTCCCTCTGAATCCCATTTAACTGTTTTACATTAAACCCTAGGTAGTACTTGTTCTACTCGAGCATCAATTCTAACAAATCAGAAATGGTGACAGCTCTGCCTCAGTTGTACCATCGCAGTGTGAGCACTGCCATATATCAAAGGACTGTTAAATTATCGGTGTCCCTCTGATGCCACTCTGATTTTCGAAGTCAGCACATTCTAGAGGCTGTTGAATAGTGACAGAGGCGAGTCATCTCCACTTCGCACACTTCCACACTTGGAAGCTTAAAGTGAATTATGGCAGCTGGTGGCTGCTCTTTCTCAGAGCAGCACCCAGAGACTCCAGCCAGGTTTCTGAACCTCTTTTGTAGGAGGACCAATGTTGGAGGGCAGCTTCCTCCTCCACCACACCTGAGCTCACCAATCCATCCTCCCTTTACACGATCCCTGTGTGGGATGCTGCTCCAGGTTCACCCCTGCTTGATTTCTCAGTCTGTAGGAATGTTTGGCAGCATGTCAAGTTGCTGGGATGCCAGTGAGACAAAGCAAACAGTGCTGAAGCACTGAAGAAAATTAAAAAGTTGACTCTCTATATAGTGTGACTGAACAGAAGGGAGTATTGGTGCTAAATGCAAAGAACCACAGGGAGACATTGGGGAAAGAGTCATTCCAAGAACCATGGGGTGATATGTAGATTAATTTGATCAAAAAGTCCCCTAGAAATCAACTTACTATGCTGCATTACAGCAATTTTTTTTCTTCTGAGTAACTGTAGCAGAAAAATGAGCAGTGCTTAATTCAGTAGTGAATCAGCATTTCCATTGTCTGTCTTTTTCCCCCTTTTCCAAACTTAACAAGAGTTTTGTGGAAAAGAGTCAGACACTACCAGAAAGCAAAGGCATTCATAGGTTATGCTGAAATGAGCACACATTTGAACCAGCTTTATCCATCCTTGCTTTTAAGGGGGCCCTGAACTCAGCAGAGGCTGTTAGGTGCTTTTGTAATACAGATTAGCAATAATACTAAAGTTCCTCTCATATCTCTGTCCTCCCAAAGAGAGAGACTTAGGCTAAGATACTTTAAAGCTCTCCTTAGGCTGTTGTGAGTTCAGTGTGAAAATACATCCGTTGCCATCTCACGTTAACACTTGCGGGCTCTAGAAGTGGGGGCCTTTTGCTTTTACTATAGCTTGTCAGATTATGGAACTGAGGGAACCATTGATCCCTGAAGGATGAAAATCAGTGGAAGGCTCCTTAGAAGAAAAATACAGTGTATTCAAACAGCATTAGAGAAAGTCCTCTCTTTGTAGTTTGAGATGTTGAAGGTCAAGGGGAAAAAAAAGAGCCCTAGATAAAAGTTAAAAAAAAAAATAAATAAAAAAAAAAAAAGGAAGTTTAGGCAAAGCAGGCATTGACAAGTTAAAGTAGAAATAAAAATAAAAATTTAAAGATTTTTCTGGTATCTGTCCTTTGTTTTTACAATGTTAGCTATTCAAAAGAAAAAACAGATTAGGCCATCTGCTTTGAAACTACTGTATTAAGCTGTTGATAGTAAATAAAGTGTCTTATTTACTGCTGAAGAACAAAAATGTCAAGTTCATTGAAGACCAAATGAAAACTTTAGGAAAATTGATATTAAGGAATTCAGAATTCTGATGTAATTGAAGAGAATGCCATCATTTTTAATGGAAGTCAGGTCCCCATATCTCTCTAGAAAAAAGACCAGCTTTGGAATCTTTAACACTAAGCTACACCTGTCCTTCGTTATTACTGAAATAACAATTTGCAGTGGGAGGGAGAACAACTGGAGAACCTGGATGTGCTTTTCCCTGGATAGCCTTGTCAGCTGCTTCCTTCTCATGGTTTGTGTTTCATCCTAGTAAATTCCCTTAGTAAAGCAAAACTTGGCATTTCTGTGTCAGAAGTTTGCAGGAGGCTTTGGCTCGTGGAGGCTTTCCATGGTGGGCAGCAGCAGGGACTGGGGCCGAGTCTCTAACAGAGAGCACTCTCCAAGAACAAACAGCTTTTCTCCCAGGCTTGCAAGTCAGTGGCACTCATCTCCCGAAGGCTCTGTCCTGCCCTGGGGACAGCGATGAACCTGCCCTGGCTCCAGCCCTGCAGGTCAGGGTGCCAGGGGCCCCTGGCACAGCTGTGCCCCAGGGATCAGTTCTGGGGGCTGCAGGGCAGAGAGAAAGAGGGGAAACAGCTCACTGAAAACTGTAAAACTCAGAAAAGTGACTTGGGACTCGTGGCAAAAAAGAACCTAGTGAGGTTTTGCAAAAAATCTATTAGCTTTTGTTCTTGTGGTCATGGTTTCAGACACTGAATGTTATCTAGAAATCAATTAATTTCTTACTTTACGAACAGACTTTCAAACAACAACATTTTTGGGTTTTGTTTGGGGTTTTTTTGTTTGGTTTTTTTTTAGTTCTGTACTCTGAGGCGGCTCCAGTCTTCTTCTGAGCAATAACAGTGGGATCTGGGCTTAGTTTGGATTTTTTTTCTCTTGACAAACTCTTTTTGTCTTACTTTCAATACCTGCTATTTTTACTGTACTGAGCTGGGAGAACACTGTACTTTGAACAAAGAGCTAAAACACTTTGTTTGTTTGTTTGTTTGTTTGTTTTGTTTCACATACTAACCTCTAGCTTTTTGGTTGTGCTCAAAATACGCTCACTTTATGCCTGTCAATTTAAATGAGTTTTTTTTTTTTTTTAATTTTTAAACCAGATGAGTTCACGTTGTGGCCTTCAAAAAGGCCAGGCAGAGAGTTTCCCAGAAACCCAGCATTTCCAAACAGCCTCTTCAAGTGGAATCACTTACTGCAATTTAAATATTCAAGCACTTTTATTTTAAAGTTAATATTGTTTATAGGAAGCAAATGCAAATAAGTGGCAAAAACCTTTTGGTATTAGGTCATTAAAAATCTGTTCTTGACTTCCTGCCCACAACTACATCTTTTTTCAGACCTGTCACCCATTTCATTTAAGCACTTAGCTTTCTCCTAATGAATGAATTGGCATTTCATATTACCTTATTATCCTATAAAGCAAAATGCATACTCAATAACATTAATGGTAATTTCTCATAAAGACATATTATCGATCCAAGCGCTACCTGTAAGCATTGAAAATTGCAGCCTGCACACAGAGCTTTTCACATCTGGGCCTGAAGAATTAAAGAAAAATTAAATTTGACAGCAGTAAATTCACAGGCACAATCTAGGCACCAATTTATATGCAAAATGAAATGCTTTATGAAAATTTCCTCTATTTTCTCACGGAGATTTGGGAAAAAGATTTCACTAGATGCTTCTTTCTCTAATATCCCTCTACTTAAATATTATACTGCAGTCACTGCAGACTCCCTTTGATGTATAAATAATCAAGTTAAATTATGTGCAGCAAGGAGACTAGTGCTCTGCCATTCTTATTTTACAAAGTAATATCTACCCTAGAGGGTCAAATTTCCCTGACAAATTCTTAATTACTATGTTGCAACAGAAGCAGAATCTATTTGTGCATAAATCCCGGGCATTCCCATGTGGTAAGTAACTAATATTACCAACCATTTCACTTGGCCTGTTCACTGAACTCCATAATTAGATAATACTTTTGATGATGGTACATTTGAAGTCTTAATCCATTTAATTTTTTATGAGATTTTTTTTATTTTAATAGGGATATGTTAGTGACCGCTGCCTATTTAAAAATCATTAAAATTCTGTCCACAGCAGTAATAAAGATTAAAGATTACTAATATGGCATTCATAACCTTTCTGGTTTTCTAGAAATCGGGGGCTTAAGGTAAATGTTAAAGGTCATTTAATATGTTAGTCAGTAATTATAATCCTGAGTAATAGGTTCCTTTTCTAATTATCCTGGTATAAAAGTTCTATTGTTTGGATCTATTCTTCTGATTTTCTTATTTGGGTTTTTGGGGGAATGAGTAATCCTGGAATTAAGTTTCTGAACATTGATGAAAGTAGGTAATGCACAATGATTAACTGGATAAAAGCCATATGTTTGAATGGCGCATAATATCTTGCCTTGAAGTTACTTACAAAAGATGCAGCATCCCCTTCCAGGAGAAATAAAGCAGAAAGGTCACTGCAGAGATTAATACCTTTTTTTATTTTAATATCAAACATTGACAAATAAGATAAAGGCTTTGTGAGCAAGCTCAGAAGAAAGTGAGAGTAGTTAAACACTAGGTGGAGAGAATCCTAGAAAAGTCTGCCACTCATTTCAGAGGCAGGAAAAGGAAACTTTCTCCTTGTGGCCCTGATTCAGGAAAACCTTCAGGCAGGAGTTTCGTGGAATGCAGCACATTCTGCATGCTTTCCTGGGACGCAGCTTGGATCTGCTCCCTTTGTCCTGCTATGCGAGTGGGATTGCTAAGGCTTGCAGAAGAAAATGTTCTTTCCCTTCTGCTCATGCAAAAAAAACCTCAAAAAATTTGTGTGATTTTGTCTTAGGAAAACACTTGTTTTCTGTAATGTGAATATTCTGCAGTGCCTTTCTTCCCTTATTTAGAAGGGTACATAGATACATATTTGCGATATTTGTAGATAGTGCACCAACAGTATTTACATACCTGAATTCTGGAGTAAGCACTTAAAAGCATATATAAGTACAAGGCGTTTGATTTTAAACAATTTTAAGCTCCTTTTAAGTTAGAAGTGTCTCAAAATGCGCTCTTGGATCACAGTGCCGTGCTGGATCAGCTTGGGTCCTACAAAGTCTCAAAAGGGATATAGATCCTCCTGCAAAACCTAGATTTCTGGGCAAACATCTTCCTGTGAGCTGTGGATTTCACACCACAATGAGTGCCATAATGCTCTAAATGCAGAAGGGAAAATATGAGGGAAAGCTAGGACAACAGTAAGAAAATGTCTTTGGGAGGTGACCTATTCTTACAGTGTTTTTCAATTTTATCACAATACAAATACATAATAGCATTAAAAAAACCCTTCAATGTCACTAACTCCTGTTTCAGCAGTAATAATACCTCACTAGCTGCTTTGGGCAAGTCACTAAGGCCATGTTTGAAGGGTATCTGCAGGTCATGATTTTTCCATGGTCACTGAGCAGCTTCTTGAACTGCAGATTTGTGCTGGAGCTGATGTTCTGTACTTTTTAAAACCAAGCCTCCATTGCCTTAGCATGGAAGTAGAAAAAAACGTTGTCAAACCCATGAAAAATCTAGTCATAGTATCTCCATTTTAAAAGGATGGCAGTGATATGATCTGTTGAGGTGGTAGGAAGTTAAAATGGTCAATTTTTATAAGGCATTTCCCTTTTCAACAGAAAGGCAACTGCTAGTACTCCAGTTGATAAAACCACTGAAAATCAGAGCTCAAATCTTTTTCAGCAGTCCTTTATTCTTGAAGATTTAGAAATTCACAGCCTCTTGTACTTAGAGTTATTTTGAAGGAGCTAAAAAGCAGACTGATGAATATAATTTAACTATGATTGGTGAAATTTCAAGAATGCTAAATCAGAATTGTATATAAAACCTTGATTAAGAAATTAATCTCTTATAAGCATTCCCTTCATACTGAAACCCAAGTAGCAAAATCTGAGGCTTTCTTGTAAAGAAGCAGTAGCTGACTTGGGGAAAAGTTCAACTTTCTGATTTTATCAGTAAATCCCTGTGAGCAGCCTTCTTTCAGAGCTTTTTTTAAATAGTAGAGTGAAGAGAGTTTGTTAAAGTTCTAGTTATTTTACACTTTTTTCTTTTTTCTTTTGTTTCTTTTTTTTTTGTTGTTTGTTTTTGGTTTTTGGGGGCGGTTGGTTTTGGGTTTTTTTTTGGTTGGTTGGTTGGTTGGTTTTGGGGTTTTTTTGGGGGGGGGGGCGCGTTGTTGGTTGGTTGGGTTGTTTTTTTGGCCTTTAGCAGCAAGCAGCAATTTCCCCAATGAATCTTTCATACCAAATACTACAGAGTATTCATTTTAAAGGAAAATAAATGCAGGAAAATCTTTGTGTTGACACACTCAAACACAATTTTACCAATTCACCAACCTTTTGCTAGATGAAATTCATGGGCAATTCTCATGGCTACTTCTGAACTAGAGAGCCATTCAGAAGCCAGATTAACAGACTCCCATGGAATTAGTAATAGTTATGAATATTCACAGGAATGTTTGGATTAGTTTGTGCCTAAAGAGACTATGATCAAACGTTAGCTCTTCAAAGTGAGTATCTGTCCAGGAGTAGAGCTCTGAAAATGGCAGATATGTACACTGTGCACCACCAGCTGAGCTTCCAGTCTGGAATGGCACTCAGAGGCTGCTTGTCCCCTGAGCCTTCAGGGACACCAGAGCAGGCAGCCCTGAGCCCTCCTGGCGCCAGCCAGCCCTCCCAGCCCTCCTCGAAAGTTGGAGCAGCTTCAAGACTTCATCTAATCTATATTTAGCTGGGATATTTTGCCTTCTCTCAAGTCAGGATGCTCAGCCATGCCTCCTTCCTCCATCACTTCTCCCATGCTAGTGATGAAGTGTAATTGGACCTGCCTTGCCTGTCCCTGCTGTATTCTGTGCAGAGAGGACTCTGGTGGCTAAACCACATCTTGCACAGGCACAGCTGCTTAAGGGCTGATGAAAAATGACTCTGCAAGGCATGAAAAAGAAAGATTTAGCTTATGGGATATTTATTTTAACTGTCTTGATCTTTAGTATGCATCTTCAGAGAGTTTTTCTAAAATATTTTACATTATTCTGCAACGTGAGGAGGGTGGTTAGAAATCTTATATTATTTGGTCATCTGCCACTTGATGCGGCTGGGAAGAAGAGCAGGTTTTTATGGAACTGGGGAGGAAAGATCCACAGTGAGTAATGATTGAATACAGTGAGCATTCATGGTAATTCCATCAGCCAAAAAGTCAAACTGCTCGAAGTCTGTGCATGACTTGTAGGTGAGGCAAAGTCATTGAACTCCATGATGTCTTAGTGCATATTAACCTATTTCTGAGCACTGTTCCAGCCATCAGCAAACCCAGGTAAAAGTAAATTTCACCATAGACAAGAGCTAATTAGATTACACACACTAACATCCTTAGTAAAACTACGAGATTTACATTTGGGGTTTGGGCCAATTTAAATTTTCAAAAGAGCTTTGTTCATTTGGTAAGAATTAGCTTGGTAGCATCTATATGTGCGATGTTTGTTATTTCTAGGTTTAGGACTGTAAATAGCAGCTGATGTAATGGGACGGTGGAGAAACTCAGAAATGATACAAAGAAATATTAATTATTTTATAGTTTATTTTCTCAAAGTTTCAAATACTTGGTGCAGAATAAAAGGGAGAATAAAACTCAAAATATTTTAAGCTATGCTTTAATGACAAATTTCTTAATCTTAAACTTGTTTTATATCTATGCATACCTTTTCCGCTGTCTTTTTCTTTGCAAAATTTGGAAGTTTTTCTCTATAACCATATAACATACTGCTACACCTATATATAAGTCTAGAGAGTCTTGAGGTTGATAAGACCATATGGACACAACTTAGAACTTGTCTTTCAGATCTGAGGGTTAATTCAACAGCACAGAGAAACACAATTAGAGCTATCAAAATATATTACCTTTGGTCACAGATTATTGCTGGAAAAAATTGTAGAATAGAAAGAAACATATCCCAGTGTCCTGTAGCCATCTCAGAAACAGCAGAAGACAGTACCAAAATGCACATTTTCTGTGAAAGAATCACAGAGACATATACAGGTTGGTCTGTCTTCAGTCTGAGGCATTGAAATCTAAATTCAGATTTGACTCTGTTAGTTTTAATAAACAATATCTTAATATAATATTCCTGGTTTAAATGTTGAGTTACTCAGAGAGGTAAAAAAAATCACAGTATTTAATTAAGTGGGTTTTTTCTACTTTAATTCCAAAATTTAAAAAAAATTATTCTCAGATTTATTTTTAGTAAGTTGACGTTTGCTTTTTCTTCTTTTCTTTCATAAATCTCCCCTTCCAGTGACTCCTTACCCATCCATCATCTCAACAGGCTAAATTCTGAAGCCAATTGCTGTATCTGCATTTGGAAGGAGGAAAGCAGAGTGACTCCTACCAGATACAGAAACCTCCTGCTGGTGCCTTACAGGCTGGTGTGGAAGAGCAAGGCTGGCCCAGCAAAAATAACTGTTTGAATTTTCCTGAAAATGCAGAGTTATGTTCCTTTAGTTGGTAATTCCCGTGTTGCCTGCTGCAGGAGCCACCCTGGGCTGTGAGCACCTTTCCCTCTGTGGTTTGGAGGGAAGAGCTGAAGGAATAATGCACAGCACTCCGGAGCTCTAACAAAGTGGGGGCCCCAGCAGAGAGCTGGGATTAGGGACGTGCTGCTGAAAGGTGTCTGTGTACAGAAAATTGTGTGTTAAATGTCACTAGGGGTTTGTGACTTGTGAGAATTCTGCTGAGAGGAACAGAGTGGCAACTGAGCTGCAGGTAGGAATCACAGTGAGTGATGCAAGACTGGTCACATGAAAGTGCCAGGGAAGTGCCAGGGAAAAATACGAAGAGACTCAGAGAGGCATAGGTTGGAGTCACTGGAGTAGTGACAATGAAGAATAATTTTTTAAAATGCACATATTTAATAGACTTTTTGTTCAATAAGTAAACTGCTTGGTGTAACTGATTAGTCAAAGGATAGCAGATGAGTGCTCTTTTGCCTACATTAGAAAACGCAAATTTCTGCATTTCCATTGTTTTCCACCTCTAATAGAATGCAAATAGCAGGCATGAACATACCAGGCATCACTACTGTATCACTGTAATCACCTTGTGTTTCTGCTTTTTTGGTATTTAAGGATCACCAGAACTTGGTCTCTTGCTATAAATTCATGTGGATTGTGCCTAAAGAGGTTGCTCAGTTTCTGAATCAGCAGGACAATGGAGACCAGGGGTTTTTTTTCCTTTCACAGCAGTTAAAAATCACCTTTCAGACACCTCCTTATTTCCCAGGCTATAAAATACTATGAGGTGGCAGAGGAGAGATTATTCTTTGAATGAAAAAAGAAGAGGACAGAAGAGAGCCCCACTGTTCGGAGGGTAGCCCCACTGTTCGGTTCTCACTGGGCAGAATGAATTAGTAAACTCCATCCAGATTTTGCTCTTCTGATTGCGTGCACATTTCTCAGTAGGACACAGCCTCTAATGGCCCTGACACTTCATCTGGTGCAGTGCATTCTTGGCTGAAGGAAGCGATGTTTGGGAGGTCTGGAGGTTCTAGACTCTACTGCAGCACTAATAAAACCCAAGAGCAGCAATGCTCTGCTGTGGTGGCAGTGTGGCTGTGGACAGAGCTTGCCTGGAGCTCAGGTGTTTGGTCAGGACAGATGATAATGACACTAAAGGACTTGTCTTTGCTCTAGTCCTCTGATTCCTGTTTATCCTCCTGAGCATGGAAGTCAGAGGAGAAAAACTGAAACTTTACTTTTCTTTTAAAGGTGCCCAGGCATGTGATTTGGTCATTGCCTGTCTTTTTTTTTTTTAAATCAGAAAGCTTTCCTGTATGTAAAATTAAAATGTTGTTACTTATCACACTGGAGCACCACAAAAATTATTTCAGCAGTTATAAACCCCTTCTGGAATGATACAGAGATAAGTATTACTTGTATGCAAGGACCTGAAAAGGGGGCTGTTTTGTATAATCTAGGACTGCTCTATTGTTTGTTTTGTTTGTGTATCTGGATCATAGCAATAAACACAGTTTAGAGAGCAAACATTTGATAGCATATTTTGATGCATAAAAACCCCACAGGTGTCTAGGTATATGCAGATGTGAAGGAATTAATGAACTTCTTAAATAGCAGGGAAACCTTTCTGTTCAGGAGAACTGGTATCCATATATTTAAATTTTATATATGTGCATATTGCCACAATCTCTTTCAGCTAACCTTTGTGTAAGAGAAACTTCTGCTGATGTCAAAGGACCTGGAGGACATTAGCAGCTGATGCTGGTGCCTGTCGGGTGCTGCTGGGTTTGTCTCCCCAGCACCAGGCTGGCTTCCCTCACTACTGCCAGTGACCTTGCAAACAGCTCCGACAAAGGTCGGAATGGATTCATTGATCAGCCAGGCCAAGCATATGACAGTCTGCGCCTTAATTGAATCCCAAAAGGGGGCAGACTGGGTTTTTATTACAGAGGCCAGACGATAGCACTCATTAAAAGCTCCACAGACTGTGTGGTTTACTAATTAGTTTATTATACAGACACCTTGACGATGGGCAAAGTTGTCATTTTGCCCTTTATCGCACAGGGGATGTTGTTAAAAGTTTAATCAGCTAACACTGACCAACTTAGCTTGGCAGGCTGTGGACAGTCATTACCGAGGTCACCCCTGCTGTAGCAATTCTGACAGGGTCACAGCATGAATCTCCAATAAAAAGCGTGTTACATAAGGTAAGAGTGCACCTGAAAGGGAACCAGGAAAAGAGATGTGCTCAGTGGGGAGTAGGAAACAGATGGACTGTTAGGACAAGTGAAGCCTGTTACGGTTTCTCTTTGCTTACATTGTTTAACATATGCTTTTTGGAAATACAGGGAGCTCTGAGCTATTGCTGTGATATGTTCATTAGATAGCCTGAACCAAGCAGTGTGTGAGCAGGCACTAAGTGTCTCTGCTTTTGGAAAAGCAGGGATGATTTCAGTGGTTAAGCAAAGCCTAACACCCAGATAATGTGCTGATCCAGAGTGATAAGAGAGCTCGAACTGGGAAAACTGAAGAGCGACACAGCACAGGTTTCCCTGCAGTGTTGCTTTTCTTTCCATTCCGGATTCTTCTTCCCCTCCAGAGGAGACTGAGAGGACACTTCATTGCTGTCTACAGCTTCCTTGTGAGGCGAGGAGGAGAGGCAGCCACTGAGCTCTTCACTCATGACCAGTGACAAGACTTGGGAAACAGCCCAAAACTGAGCCAGGGGAGGTTTAGGTTGGACACCAGAAAAAGGTTTTTCACCCAGACAGTGGTCAGGCACTGAAGAGGCTCCCCAGGGAAGTGGTCACAGCTCCAAGCTGACAGTGCAAGAACAGGGTGTGATTCTTGGGGTGCTCTGTGCAAGACCAGGAGCTGCGCTTTGATGATCCTCGTGAGCTTCTTCCAACTCAGGAGATTCTATGATTGTACATTCTGGATAGTTTTGTAATGCACCTTAGTATCTTTATTCCCTGCAGGTATGGGAATGTCCTACAGCTCAGAGAACCTTTTCATAAGGTTGCCTTTACTTAGTTTTACTACAGTGACATCTGGAAGTGCCGGCAGGTTCAGGGCCCATTAATACCCAGTCTTACACAAAGCAATACCCCTACTAGCTCTGGATCAGAATACATACAGTATAACTAGATCTGTCAGGTTAAGGATGGTGTAAAAAAATGAGACGAAATGATAGAGATCCTTGATCTTCATTTTTTGACTAAAACACTCTGCAACTTGATATTTTTTCTTAGAAGTCCAGCTAAAAATAAAAATAGTTTGATCTGCCTGTCAGTCACACCACAGCAATAAACTGTGGTCCTGATTGTCCTGTGCGCAGGGCAAGAATTTTGTCAGACCACTCATTTGCTTTTTCAGCCCAGAGACCTTGGTTCCTTTGCCAAGAAAACAAGTTCAAACGTAAGGGAGCTCAAGCACCTGAAGATCTCCTGCTGTTCTGGAGATGAGACATGGAGATGGGCCCAGAGGGATGGTTTCACCATCATATTCCCAAATAAATGTACACAGGCAGGTAAAGTGCAACCTGGTGTGCCTCAGTGCCTACTATTCATTTTCATTTGAGCATTAGCATAAGGTGCAGTGGCAGCAGATTTGTATCTGTCATCAGATGGAGGAAAGATCAATGAGTGTGTACTTACAATATGTCCCGAGCACAGCGCGTGGAGGGTGTGCAATGAGGGGACCCTGAGAGAGCCACCTCCGTGACAAATACAACAGATGCACCTCTGAATGCTGAGGGCAAGGAGAGAAAAAGAATATTGGTCAGACCCTCAGCTTGCTTTCCTCAGCCGAGTTCCCTTCCCTTCAGTTTTTACAAGCTGCGTTGGGCCCCTGCCTCTGTTCCAAGCACAGATCCATTCCCATTTCTCGCTCAGGAATCTGGCTGGAATATATTGCAGCACTGGGGCGAGCAGCGGGTCATGTACAATGGAGGTACCATTGCTAGTTAACATGTCTTGGTAGTCACCCCAGGAGTCTTCTCACAGTGACAGATTGCTCTGTTACAACTGCACAGGCAAATGCTCCATCATTAACTCACTTTAAAAAAAGCTGCCTTAACTGTGAAACTAAAAGACTCCAACTTTTGCTGTAGCTCCCTCAGGCAATGAAGGAATTTGCGATGTGTGTCAATGAGACATTTGAAATCTCACACATTTAAATCGTCCCGACTTCAACAGCATTTTAAATACACTGAAACCAGCAGCATTTCTAAATTCAAACACTTACCAGCTTCCTTCCCACAAGCTTTCTCCTATGAGCCTCAAAGGCAGTAAAAAATGTTATTATGCGAACAAAGCATCTCTCTGTAACTGAATTAAATATAAATCCATTAAAAAGAGAGAGATAATATAATAATTAATACTTTGTACTATTATATTACCTTTCTACTGCAGTCTAAAGGTATTAATTCAGCCTTAGCCCACCATTTCTTTTCCCATTTTATAAATAGAAAAGTTGAGGCACAAATGGGAAAAGTGATATAACTGAAAGCACAAGGCAAGTCAGTATCAGGGCAGGCATAAAATCCTGGAAATCTGGTTCTCAGTGTTGCCTCCACCATTCCAGTACCAACCTTCCCACAAAGCAAAGACACAATAGACAAATGGTACCACCAGCAGGGTTACCTGAAAATGAAAATCAACAGTGGACCCTCAGTCCCCACATCTCAGCCTCAGAGAGACAAAAATGGCTCAGTGGAAAGAAAACTCTAAGCAACTGCATAAATCCAGTGGTGGGCAAATTCCGGTGACTTCCCCGCATCATGTGTGGTATTTCTGAGACTACATTAAGAAAATCCCATAATCCTATCCTCCAGTCTTTCAGCATGCAAGTGGGTGAGGAGCTCCCATTAAGTTCAGCAGTGTGAGACTGCAATTAAACAGCGATTAAGAGTCGCACAATGCAGCCCACTGGAGGGATGAGCTGTGCTCTGGCTAACGCGATCAGCAAACAAACTCTTTTGAAGTACTTAGACATAGTGCGTTAGGAAAAGTACCCAGCACGAGGAATTACCACTCTGCCCTCACACAGACACAAATCCAGGCTTCGCTCAGCCTTGGAGATGGACAGACCTGTTTATCCTCCAGAGGGATTTTACACGGCACTAGCAGGCTGCCCACAATGCAAAATCAGGCCTTTAATGATTGCTCCTGAGAACTCAGGACGACAAAGCTTTTCATTAATCGTCCATTCCTCATCAGTCTCTTAATAGATCTATAAATGAATAAATACCCTAAGGAAATTGCTCCTTTAAAAAAGGAAAAAATTGGGTACCACTTTGAATATTGACAGACACAAGAGTTGCCTTTTAACTCTGGAGTCATTCAACTTTTGTTGGAGTGTTACATAAAAGCTTTTAATTTTCCGAGTACCTTTTTGTGAGTCGAGGGGATCATTTGTGACTAATGAAGAGCAAAGAACATTTTAATAATAGTGACAACTGGCTTTGATATTAATATTGTCTCAAAAAAAGTCTCCTTTGAAGTCTCTGAGATTAGGAAAACCCTTTATATTTTATCCAACCGTGTTAATAAAATTGCCTTGCCTACATAATGCTCTCTCCAAAGCAAAAGTAATTTTCCCCATTTAGTTCCCCATGCTATCCTGTGGATATTTTTATATTCATTTTTTCTCACTTGTCATTTTTCTGTGCACCAACATTTCTAAATTTTTATTAGTTTTCAGAAATCATATTTAAATGAAAACCCAAGTGTAATGCTCTTTTTCTTACAAGAACTTGAACATATTTCATATCCTTAGAAATGGAAGCCTTTTTGCATGTCATAAATATTTCTTGATACTTTTTTAGGGAGGAAGTAGGATGTTAGGGGTGCTGAATGGGAGCCTTCTTCAGGAAAGTATCAGTTTTGTAGAAATTATGACAACAGAAGAGAAGAAAAACATTAATCTATTTCAGCTTTAGGTCTGTTCTATGAACATGCTATATAGATGTTACTTATGTGTGATGGACCCTTGGATCATGTCATTTATTCAGGTGGACGTGAAGTTGATCACAACTAAGGTTACTTCAGTTTTGTTTGGGAGGTCTGCATACCTAAGAACTTTATTAGATCTCACAGACTTGTTAAAGTCATGGTGAAACAAGACATGTTTCTCAACTGATACATCAATCTTTAGTCAGGGATCAGCTACAGGGGATCAGCTACAAATCACTAATGTGAAAAAAGTATCTCTAGCAAGTGTTGAGAATAGTAGAACAAACTTCTATCCTAGTCTTTAATTTTTGAAATGAAACACTACTCAATTTTCCCATAGTTTTCAGAAAAGGTTACAAGTTAAAGCAATACACTTGCCTGAGACTCTTGTTGAACCAGGACTGCATATGATATATTGCAAGTCATGATTCATTTGAAGCATAAACCAGGAAAAAACTCCTTTTCTTCATCATTTTTTTTCCTACTGCCCATGATGTATTCCCTCCAGCTCTTCCTTAATTAGGAAGTTAAGACCAGTAATTCGTCTCCAGTTGCTTCCTTGAAGCAGAAGCTGCAGTAGGGACATTAGCAGAGTCTGAGCTCCAGACACTTTGCCATGTGCTCTCACCCTACTGTGCAGATTCCCATCAGTCCCAAAAAGCAATGCTGCTGGTCTTGGTACCCTTCCCCAAGAGCAGGCAGCACTGCAGTCTAATCAGGATGCAAGCATGAAAAAATTCTACAATCTTTTGCTGATTTCTGAAGAAATCAGCCTTGATATGTCCTCGGTATGTTAACAAGGGCCCAGCCGCCTTATGCTCAGTGAGGAAGGGTCTGAACCATCTCTCTCTCTCTCTCTCTCTCTCTCTCTCTCTCTCTCTCTCTCAGATAGTTCTGACCAGATCCAAATCCAATTTCCTGTTTGGACTTGAACTATTTTTAGTTAGAGGAGTGGCTGCAAGCTTTGTCCCATGTTCAGAAACAGCAGGTATGTGATAAATATGTGCAATTTTGGCAGAGAGAGAAATTGCCAGAACATAGTCCTCCAGCTAATGTTTATGGATAAGTTTCCAACAAAGGGTGACCGTCCCGGGCTGCTGACTCAGCCTTGGCTGTCGATGCAGGGATGCTGTCGCCAGAGTGAAGAGAAGCAGGAGGTTTCGAGGGCCACGGAGCCCCTGTGATCTGCCGGAGCCCGAGCACCCGCAGAGACTCAATCGCTCCTGCTGCACCTCAAAGTGCGAGGAAGAAAGGACCTCGGCGAGAGCGCGTTCAGATGAAGGAACCTTTTATGGGAGTTTCTATAATGCTTCATTTTGAACCACTGTGTGGTAACCAGAGCTGGATGACTGTATAATAAGGCTCACTGTCTCTGATAGAAACTTTCATAAAGAAAAAGTTACTGATGAAAGTGAAGGGGGTTTCGTGTGTGTGCTTCTTGTGCGGCTCGAGGTTTCATCTGAATTTCAGTGCCTGTAAAATGAGGGACAACAGGGGAGCAGGCCACAAACCTTAACTCCCTGTGCTCTCTTCCTTGAAGTGAAGGAAAAGCATCAAAGGGAATGAGAGTGACAGACTCTCTAACTGAAAGGCATTCTATATTCTTGCTTAAGGTCACAGCCATGGCTTGCATCACAGAGCAAGTCTGTCTAATTTAACATTTATGAACTCCTTGTTTCCAGGGTGCAGTCTTAAGTGGGCCAGGAAACTTAGGGTGATAATGCAAAGTTACAGTCATAGTTTTTTATTTGGATTTTACTTCTGGCAATTTTAAACTTTCCAGGATGTTTATTATGGATCCCTTTCCTCCTATTCCTTAACCTTTCTTCTCTGCTCATCAGGCTGAAAAAGTAAAAGCCCAACCATGGACCAGATTTAGCCCAACACTTCTACATGCCTTCTTCCTTTGTTCATAAAATATACTAAAAATTGCAATATACACATGAACCATCACCAAAGTGTGTATAAATTGCTCCAAGTACAAAGGAGAACCTTGCCTATCTGATTTTTCTGCATCATGTTAAATTCACTTCTGCATAGGGATTAATAAACAAGAAAGTGAAAGAAGAAATGTAAAATATTTATTAATAATAGCTTGGGAACAAAATGGCACAAACTATAATTATTGTATTTTCAGTTATAAGAAAAAATAATATGTACTTTTTCCCCAAGATTTTAATAATTTCACAGATGTTGAAAGGTATTTTTTGAAATAGATTTCAAGCTATTTCATCTTCCTGCTAATTTGATTTTTTGAGTGCTCACTATGCAATTTGTTATATGTATATTTAAATATATATATATATATATATTTATCTGTGTGTATAGATATTTTTAAATATAAGTATATATATTTACATAGTTATGTCGGTGCCGGTACAGTGATCATGTGATCTGTTATGAGAGCAAATGGGCTCAGTTGGATTAGTGCTCACATTTGCAGTTGTGAATTGGTGCACTGTGAACACACTGACCTGGTGTTCCACTGCTGTGCTCAGCAATGAGCTGTCTCCTTCAAAATGCAAATTCTTCGTCTTACACTCCAACAAAACAGGAGGATAAAATGCACAAATATTTTTTTGTTTCTTAATTAGCTGGCAGGATGAGTTGAGGGATAGAATTGATTTATATAAGGAAAAATATTGAACTAAACCCCATGTCTTCAGTTAAATTGTTGGGATTAGTACTGGATATATTCTGCTAATTTTGATTCTGCCCAGTAGAATCCCCCTTTAGTTCCCTTATTAGCTCCTGGATTATCTAAAAGATCATAAAGATGATGTTGAATTCCCAAGGGTTTGGGTTTTTTCCTCTATTCACATTTTTAAAAAATTCTGTTCTCCACCACAAAGAAATGAGATTCATATAAGCAAAGAATAAATTAGAGATTACTTTGAAAAATGTGAACTTTTCCTATTATGTCTGGATGTGCTAAAATAATCTAGAATGGGTGAATAGGAAAATGAGAGAATGATTAGAAATCTAGAATACAGGAAATGGGGGAATGTAGTATCTGATTTTTAAACAGGGGAGAATTGCAGATAAAGAAATTCTAGGCCAAATAGATAAGGAGCAATACTCAACTCACCTGTAAGCAAAGGATGTAAAAGTGATAAGTAACAACTGACAGATACATCAGACTAAGCTGTCAAACCAATCACTTTTCCTTCAATGGCAGGGTAACAGGATTCATGGAATGAAGTAGTTGTGAGTCACCATCTGATTCTGACATGATTTGAAAGATGTTACCATAAATAAACCATGAAAATGCAAAATGGGCAAGTATTGTAAGCACATCAAGTTAGAAAACTGAACTAAAAGGAAAAAAAAACCAGTTCTAAACAGGTTTCTGTTACACTGGAGCAATGCAGAAAAGGAGGAGTCATACTTTGACCTCTCCTGGGTTTGGTGTTACTCCCCGTTTTTAGTAATGAAGGGTGGAATTGAGCATGTTTATTAATTTTTATGGATTATACCCAATCAAGACAAGTCTGAAGCACCCTGATGATTCGACTTCAAAATACTCTTAGCAAATTAGAGTCATAGACTGGAAAAATAAGACGTGGGTAAATAATGCACAGGCCAAGCAGCTATGCTTAATTTTATTCTTCCTGACCAAACTCATGACACAAATATAAGATGAGGGAGGGCACAGCAGATTTGCCAGAAATTATTTTGGGGTTATAAGGGAAAATAATCTGTACACAAATTAATCATTTTAACCACTGGTACTACCATGTATAAAAATCACAGCAAGTAATATTTTCAGTTTTCTGGTTAAGCCCTCAACTCTGATCTCCTGTTCAAGTTTCTACTTTTTATGAGATGTGAAGAAAGCAGGAGCGGTCCACGGGAAAATGACAAATATGATCAAAAACCTATAGAAAAGTGTCTTACAAGCAAATTTGAGAGGACTGGGCTTGTTTATTCTGAAGATCAGAAAACTGAAGAGAGATGTAACAACAATTTTCAAATTAGTTGATTCCTGTGAATTGAGTGGCAGTAAGTGAACTATTTACAGTGAAAGTAGAAGGGGGAGGATGGTGTCG
Organism: Acanthiza pusilla; assembly: GCA_036630365.1. Lineage (NCBI taxonomy): Eukaryota > Metazoa > Chordata > Aves > Passeriformes > Acanthizidae > Acanthiza > Acanthiza pusilla. The sequence continues at coordinate 9,566,920 of JAXCHO010000038.1, forward strand.
GGTGTTATATGGAATGTCAGAGTCTCTTTTTGTCTGATTTTCCAGCTCAGAAGATGGAAAGAATTTCCTCCCCCTTTTTACCTCTGTCTTTCTAAATTGAAATTATTCCACGGATTTAAGTCTTGAAGCCTAAATCAGTATTTAGGCAAGTGTTAAATGTAAGACTTTTTTTTTCAAAGGCAGTCTGCTCTCTGTTCATTAGAGATTTATGCATATGGCTAAGTTTAAGCCATTCAAATAGTTTAACTGTGCAAGTGATTGAAGTTGGATGCTGTTTGTTACACGTATTTGAAATTAATCTGAGTTTAGACTAATATATATGTACTTTGCCAACTTAGTTCCTCTATTACTTAGAAATTTATACATATTCAAATAGAAAACTGATGCTGATAAACTGAAGTTTCAAATTTCTGAACATGTACATTACAGGTCTCCATTTCTTCTCCTCTTTCCCTTGCTGGCTGGGGGTCTGTACATCAAGAATTTGTGTTCTGACCTTACAGTTTGAAAGGTATTGAGTGCTTTAGCCTCCAGTATTGAAATCATTGGATGTCTGCTGCTGACTCAGATGGAAGCAAGGTTAAGCCTGTAAATAGTAGCATTATTGAAAATCACTTTTTTAACTGCAATTTCCTGACTAACACCAAGGTTTGCTTTATCCAAGCTCTCCCCTAAAATCCTGCGCTAGGGCTTGTACACCCGCACAACTATTAACACAGGTTTTGGAAAAGCAGCCAGCTTTGCTTGCCCACACTGGGGGAGGACACTCCTGCACATGTAGCTATTAAAATAGCAATCTCTCTGTCACTCTGCAGTCCAGGAAGGGACTGCAGACCTTCGTTTAGACTGCACACCTGCGGGCTGTCACAGCTACTGGGTTTGCTGTGAAAACCCCACAGCTGTGTCACTGTGCTAATTCATTCCTCCATCAATGGGAAGGTGCTGTAAAAGGATTGCTGCATCCCAAGCATTAGGAAATGTGTGGAATATCTGTTCCTGTAGAACTACAAGCAGGCCAAAAGGTGGCACCTGAGCATAGACCATGAGTAGTTAAATTGTGTGAGTTGAGTGCATCCATTTGTAGTTAGCTCCATCAATCCCTTTTACTCATCAATCCCAAGGAGAACTGAGTAGAAATTTCTTGGAAGCCACTTATAGTTAACACTTCTCATGGATAATTTTTTTAATCTTTAGCTTTGTAAAACTTAATGCTAAATTACTACATATCCTAAATTACAACAGGGGGCTAAAATCTCATTCTGTACCTTGAGGTAAAAGATAATTTTTCCATTTTAAAAATTGTAAAAAAATATATAATATTGCCTTCTTACTTATTTGTTTTTATTTCATTTTTATTTAAGTGTCTTTCTAATGTTAATGCAAAATATTTTTGTTCTTTTTCCAGATCAGGACTGTTTTTTCGAGCAAAAGCACACTGTAATGCTGTCGAATTAATAAAACACGTCCATGGCATAAAGACATAAAAGGAGGTATTAATCAAGTAGTATAAATTGTTGCTCTTTGCCATTTAAGCAAAATCGGCTGTTCTGCTGCAAACAAATACAGTGATTGAAAAAAAAAAAAGGTCAGATCCTGATATGGTATGAGAACTTTGCTTCAGTTATTTCAAAAGAGTTACTGCAGTTTGCACCTTCTGAAGTCAGTAGCATATTCTCAGTAACTGCTGTGGGAAACTGCTTTTGGGAAGTTCTGCACTTCTCAATGTAATGTTGTACAAAGGCTCATGTCATACACACACAACCACTCGAAATACACCCAACAAGTAGGAAAAAATCTCTCCCAGACTCCGCAGCTGTCAGACTAAATTGCACAGTGTAAGGCTCAGGTGAAAACCTGGCTCTTGGGTTCCACCTGCCTGCAGTTGCCCAGCCCAAAATACTACCTTGAAGTGTTAATTGTAACCACCTTTGTGAGCAGCTGGTTCTGTAGGAAGTATTTTGGTGATGTGGAGAATCAAAGGTTGAAATGGACACCTCACTGTGATGTCCGAGGATCTACAGTGAGTTTAATCCCTCTGCTCACCACTGTCTCGTGGCCATGCACTTCACAGGCCCAGCTTACACATTCCTTTTCACACAGAATAATATCATAGAATAATCATAGTAAGGGTTTTTGGAGAAACTATTTGCAAACAGATCTGCCCTAGATTTCTTTTGGTCTACTCCTTATTGTGCTGAATTTTCTCACTGGAGCAGGTGATTCTGTTGGGAAAGAGCATGAGTTGTATTTTTGCTTTTGTTTTCATTCCTTCTCTTTTAAAAAATCCTGTTAATTGGGCTTTTTCCCCCCTTTTCTCATCTGGTAAAACAGCTAAAATCTGGAACTGAACATCAGTAAATTCAAATGTAGTTATGAATAACTGGTGGTAGCATTGCACAGTGGTTTCCCAAGGTATTCCATAATAGAAACAAACATGCTCTTGCAGTACAATATTAAGACATACAGCATTTAAGCACTTTCTGTGCTTCCAACAATTAAATTACAGTCTACCCTGTGCTGGGCTTCAGGAGGAGGAGCACAATTCTGTTCCCATACGAGTCTGTGGAGTATTAAACCTAGTTATTTTATTAAGTAAAGGCTCTCTTGGGAAAGCCAACTAAAATTATCATATCCTCTCACACACATAATGTAATTAAGGCCCCTATACAAAAAGGTACTTAAGCACATGCTTTACTTTAAGCACAAAGGTAGACGTCTTGATTCAATCAGGATTACTGCTGGGTTTAAAATTAAGTGCATGCGTAAGTGCTTTGTACTGAGGTTCCTATCATCAGAATAGCTAGAGAGCTATCAGGAGATAAGTTTTGCCTTGTTATCCAGAATTAAAATGGATGAGCTACAATACTTTTTCCCCTCAAGTTACTCTTGATGCCTACTCAGAACTTTCTGCACAGCAAAACCTGCAGGAACTCTGAGGTTTCATCCCAGTTAAAACAAAGCAAAATAAACAAACAAAAAGATATTTTTGGTTTTCTGTGGGCACCACATCCTTATTTCCTCATTTTAGGCCTTTGGTTGGAATACCATTGGTTGCAAAGTCATTAAAATGATACTGTATGTTGCCATTGATTTTCTTAAATGATTGTCTTAAATGAACACTCAGGGGAAGGTGTGGGAATAATTGCTTTGAGAGTGAGCTTCTCAGTACTTTTTTTTTTTTTTCCACGTGAGCACTATATGGTCATCACTGAGCTGTGAGACTGGGACTGGTACCTTCCCCCACTATGCTTCTGTGTCTACATGCAGTGGTGTAGTGCTTCAACTCCAAACTTCAGTCATGTTCTAGAAATTAGACAGAAAACTTCGAGTCAGGACTAAAGAAGGTAAAAGGAATGGAGTAGCATCTCTAAGTTGCCCTTTCCAGATCTGAACTGTCCTATTGGGAGGATAAAATTACCTAGAATGTATCACTGGCATCCTCAGCCACGCTTTTATCCTCCTGGAGCAGTGTAAAAATGCACTCTTATGCTACCCTGCAACAGACACGCAGACCCAGATGCTCCAAACCTGTGAAGTGCTTGTGGCCGTGGCAGGGCTGGCATTCCTTTGATATGGTGGCTTTGACAAATTCAGGAAAATTTAGTAACACATGATAATAAGATCTTTAGCAAGTTTCTTTCATTTTTACTTTTTAAAAAATGTTCATGGTGCACCTGCTGAGACAAGAGAGGAGCAGGCAGAAAGGCCAACATACTATGACTGCCCTGTGCTGCAAAGGAAAGTTACAGAGATTGATTTAACATTAGCTAGATATTGCTTTTTGTATTTTATATATACATATGTCTATCTATGCTGTTTCTATTTACTGCCAAATTCCATTAAGTGCCTGTAACACTGGAAACACTCCCTTCCTGAACACACCTCTAAGTGTCTGAGGTGTTTCGGAAGTCTTGCCATTCTCTGGTCATTCTCTGCTGGGTATCAGGGATTTGTATCCATTCAAATTAGTACCCACTCAAATCTGCTGATGGTGGTGAGCCAGGGATGCTGCTGCTCATGTTTTGCTCCCCGTTTAGACAAATCTTCATTTGGGCTGTCAGAATCCTATCATTCCTGAGCACTAATTTCACATAGAAAATTTTGGGCAGCCAACCACATTATCTTTTGTGCCTTTCTGTCCACCTGCTTCTTCCCCCTTTACTCCTCCTTTCAGTCCTAAATGTATCTGTTCCTTCCCTGGCTGTCAAACATATCTTATACTTCAGCTGAAGGAGAAAATCCCTTAAGCCACAGCACCACATGTTCAGTGCAACCAAAAGGAGCTTGGCTTGTGTTAATCTAGGTGTGCTATATCCTATGCACCTGGGAGGAGTGTGTGGATGTGCCATATTGAGACACCATACACTACTTATCTCTGAGCTGTAGCACGGAGAAATAAACAGCCATATGGCAAATGAACTTTGGTTTTTATTACTTTGTTTTATTTGTTTCAAGATAGCAAAGTGCCACAAATCCAGAATATTAACAATGCTCCATCTGGAAAGTGGAAGGTTTTCCTGCTTTGCCATCCCAGTATTTTAACTTCCTTGAAAAACTTCATTTGCTCTCCCTGCCTCCCTGCCTTGCACCTCAGGGATTTGCCATAGCCAGGGAGGTCAGTGACAACAAAGCATCTTTCTTTTGTCTTTGCCAGGCTCATTAAAGACTCAGATGCACAATGTAATACTTCTGATATGAAATAAAGTGAATCAATTAAAGCTACAGTTTGATGATGTCCTTACTCCATGATTTCTCTTCCTTTTAAAAATATAATGGAGTAATTTCTGATTCTGTCACTCTTTGGCTGAAACAACTGTTGGGCAAAGTTAGTGACCAGATCTATGTCTTTGTTATTCCAATATAAAAGAGAGGTAATTCATACTACTCTAAATAAAAAGCAATTATTATTATTATGGTATGCAACTATCATTTGTCACTATTCCTATTTTGAAATGCACAGCTATATAACCAGACCTCCAAGGAACCCGTATTTATAATTTAACAACTTCTGGACTACCATACACTTTCTTACTGTTTCTTTCTATGTCATAGTAACTTTTTGCCATCTAAAGCGCTTAAAATAAGCTATTCTTAGCCTAGATTTGTAACACTATAGTTGCGTGTATTTACATGTGCCCATATTCTCATTTTCATTTTTAGCTCTTTTCACCCTCCTCATTCCTCAGGCAACCAGAGGTGTGAATGAGTATATTAAAAACTTTTACAGTCGTGAACAATGCAGTTCTAATTATAGAGAAGTGCCATACTGCAGTCAATCTCTCAGCAGTTCTAATTATAAGACATCATCTGGTTAAATTAATAAATAATGAAAGTTAATTTATAAGAACTTCTGCAAAAATGTAAATGACATTTTTACATACAAGTAGAATTTGTAGTTAAACTGAAAAACGTCATACAATAACTTCATAGTTGCATGCACAAGTCTGTGAATTCTTTGCTTTGATCTTTTTCCTCAGATGTACTGGCAGATCATGTAGGCTGTCAAATGGACATGCTAATTATGCATTTACAAAATTTTCCGTGCTTAGTAACAGATATAAACTCAAATCAAGCCATACTGCAATCTCTTCAAGACACGGACAGCAGTGCTTTGTCCTTTACCTGGGCACTTACTTTTCCTGGTCACCCCTTGACCATTTCACTTTTCTCTGTTTTAAGACCTGCTCACTTTAATCATACAAAAGAGACTTAAAGTCTTCTCATGGTGAAAGCAGACCATTGCAATAATAAAAATTATTATGCATTTTGTCCACCTCCCATCAAAGTTTAGATGGTTTTCTCTATTCTTGACTTCTTGTACTCTCCCAAAAATCGATGTTTTGTTTTATTTTCTGTCTTTGTAATGCTTTTATGAAAGACAAAACACTTAATAGACAAGGTTCTCTGATGTGTGCTTAATTCTGTAATTTAATTTTCTTTTTATGGAGTTTGCCTCCTACCTGATAGAAGCCTGAAACCAGTCCCTAGAAGGGAAATGTTAGATGTTCAAAAGTGACTAATGATCTAGAGAGTCTGGAATACTGCCTGTGAAACTTTATTTTGCCAAGTTCCTGTATTTATTTGGTATCTCTCACACCAAGTATGCACTTCTCACGTTTCTGGTCAAATGGGCAAAATATATCCCTGTTTGGAGATCAGTGTTGAACTGGAGCCTTGCCTTTGATTTCATACAGACAGGCATCAAAAAACCATGTCCCTTACAAAGGACACAAGACTTCAAGCTGCAAAAATTCCTTTGCTTCAATTTACTGCTTTTTCTGAGGTCCACACTGATACTATTACAGTTCTGCAGTGCCGAATATTAGCTTGGAGTTGATCACAGCCTCGGAAGTGTCTAACGGTTTAATATCAAAGCATTGAATGATAGAAGTTTGTTCCTTATTCTTCTCCTTAAAAGTGATGAGAGGAATAATGGTGAAACAGTGGGCAAACAAAAATTAAGGTATACCCTTGTCTTACTTGCTTAGCAGTGGACAGTCTAGAAAAAGAGGTGTCTGTTGAATGACTTTTTCTGAATATGGTGCATTTTGTGCCTGAGGATTACCATGCTAATGACAGTGAAATGGAATAGCCATAAGGAAATAAGCACATTTATCTTCATCTCAATTTTATCTCCTCTTGTGTATTCCTGAAGCTCAGCATCTCAAATCATGACAGACAGACCCTGCAACTGTTTACTGCTGTTGTCAACTCCATCACTACGGTGAGATCAAAGCGCTCTTTTAGTTCCATATAAACACTTACCATTCTAACATATTTTACAGAGAGAGAAAAGAGACTCCACCACCAGCCTTACTTGGCTCTGCCAGTGCCATCCCTCTTAAAGTCCTAACTGGTGTTTCCTGGTGGAATTTTTTCTCAGCAATCACCTTTTTGATTCCCACGGCTACCATGTCACACCTCCCCTTTCGTTCTTACTGCAGGGCCCAAGTCTTTCCACAACATGACATCAAATTTAAGGACTTGGTGAACACAGTGGAGAGTCTTTTGTCCTGGTTTTCAAAACAGGTGATCTCAAATAGCAGCAGCTGAAAAAGAAAAGCTAAAGAACAATTTTTTACTATGTTTTCCTTAAAAATGCCATGATTTCCATGGAACATAACTTATAGTTCCTCAATGTTTTGAACTGGCTATAGTGAACAGCCAGCAATAAAAAACTCATTAATTGCATACACTGGTAATCTGCATTAAAAGTGAAGGATGCCTGACTGACTCATTGTAAATTAACTGCAAAAAAAATTTGCTGGGTCTAAATTAATGCATAAACCAAGGTGGGAATGAGATGGAAGAGGAACCAGAGGATAGCAATTTTTTTTTTAAATTGAGTAAGTACTGATTGTGATGATGATGGTGATGACGACGATGACAACATACTTTCACACTCAGATTTTCAAGACTTCAGCCTAGGCATTACCATTATATCTCTTCTGTAGATATGGACATGTATGTAGACATTTTCACATGTCCATAGAGTTGTCGAATGTTTTTAAGACTGGGCACCTCATGGCAGATTTGAATTGTACCTGTTCCCATACAATTTTATTTGCACACTTGTCTTTCAGAATCATCGTATAGGATTTCTTGGCAGCAGCCACAAGTGGAGGTTTCTGCAGGTTAAGGGTGTTAGCTCTGAACTTTTGACATCAGCATTTCTGAAGCCAAAAATGGACCAAACATGGTGCAACACAAAAAGAGCTTGGTCCTAGCTTTCCAGCAGGCAACAGTTTTAGACCACAATTATCCTTCATGAAATTAAGTGTCTGAGATAGAAAAATAGGTTAATTTGCTAGAAGACTGAAAAGTTAACAGTAAATTAAATCAAAATTAGATTTTGTAACTTAGTTTATTTCTCCCTGACCACTTGGAATAATTTTACATTTCTCCTGCCCACACTGAATGCAAATTAATATTAATATCTGCTTCTTCGAAAGTTTTACAAAATTGCTTTAACACACTTTAGGTATCAGGTCCATATTTTTTTTTCTTTTTATCTAATAATCATTGAAGACTAAAGCAGTGACAGCAAGTGCTAACATAGGTGTTAATTTATTTCTGGAGTGTGTGTGAGGGTATGTACACATGTGTGGAATGGAGCTTATAATCGAAACCTGGCAGGGGGAGCTATTACACTTCAGTAACATTTGTAAGCCCAACTTGCTGAGAATTCAAGCCAGATAATTTCCTACTCCTTTGAAAAACTAAAAGAGATGGTATAATCAAGGCAGACAATATCTAAATATACTTTTCTTATCTCATACATCTTCCCTTCATGCCCTAAAAGGAAGCCTTCTCTCTCTCTCTGAATGGAAATTCTCATTTAATTTCTAGTCTTGTGGTTCAGCAAAATTAGAAATGTGCTTTCCCAGTGCTGGTTACATTCACATCTGGCCTCAGAGCAGCCAGTAAAAATCTCCTCTGAATCTACTCTGAACATTGCCTGGTTTATTTCATTTGGAATAAACAGCTTTAAAAGGCATAAAGTGTTTGGAATATTTCTGTATATGTCAGGATGTAGGTGTATAGGAAAACTAAAAGTTTAAAGGTATTGGTAAATATTATGGTTCTTCCAAACACTGGGAAAATTGGAATTTGAACTTTGGGAGCTACGACTGCACTGATAATAGTCCCTTGAACATGCATATCTCGGAGAAAAGCTCTGCAGAGTGTGTCACATTTAACACATTATTAATTCATACAGGAATTGATACTGAATGCCTTACAAGGATGGAAACCCAGCACAATTTCACTGGTGTCACATGTTTTTTGTGAGAGTAAGTGAAAGTCACAGATAGCAAAACCAGACAAATATTTAGAATTTGTATCCTTGACTTCTGTTTCTTGTATTTTAAACCTTTTGTTTTAAAGAGGGATTCAAACAACAACAAAACAAGAAGTGTTTACTGGGTAAGGAGAAGCCTTATTCTTACACACTTAATAGGAGAATTCACACGTTTTCACTCTAGAAGCATAACAATGAAAACTGTTCTGATTCAAAAGGGCCCTTGCAGGAAAACTCCATGAAAAACAGAAAATATAGGAAGATGTTGTTTGCTGTTCTTCCCAACAGCCATCTCCAGTCTTTGATTTCTGGTTTTGGTTTGTTGTTTTTTTTTTACTAGCCAGTCCTTGCAAAATTAACAATAACAGTAAATTTTGCCTTGTGACTTCTCACAAATAATATTATTTTCTTGTCTATAAATTACACTGCTTATAAAACAGCACCTGTTCAGAGTGATTATCAAACAACGGCCAAAATATTCTTTCTCTTCCCAACAACTGCTTAGCTTTAGAAAACTCAGTGTTGTAGTCCCACTAGAGGTGGGAGTGGATTGAAATTGCAAGTCCAAAAATGGAACCCTATCCTGTACACTATTTGTACATTCCTCTTGGAGCAGGACATGGAAAGGACAGCTTGGAAAGCTTTCTCATACGCAAGTGTGTTTCCACAGCCTCTTAGGCTACAGAAACATCCTGGATCCCACATGCCTCTCACCTGGGAATAAAATCATGATATTGGAGCAAATCCTGGGGAGAACATGGGGTTGAGGTATTTTCATTCACTTTCTCTGTCTTTTTGTCTGGAGGGGTAAGCATGAATTTGCTCTGCCTGTTCTTTGCACCAGCAGAGCACAAGGAAACAGCTTTCCAAAACTCTTAACAGTAGACAGCTCGAGACCATAGAGCTCTGAGAGTTACAAACAGCACTGTCCCTGTGTGCTCTCTGCTTCAGAGCTGCCCTGGGTCTGCCTATTCTGGAGACGAACAATGAGTCTGCAGCCTGCCATGCACAGGCAACATTTAGAAGCATTTACTCAAACTTGAAAAAGTTACTTTTATTTTAGATGAAAGCAGAGATCAACACCTAATCCCTTGACCACAGGTGCCAGGACTTTAAGAAGAACAACAAATATCACAACAGTCCCAAAGAAAACAGTGAGAGCTGACATTGCTGCTGTTGGCAATTTGAATTTGTGCACAAAGTTCAGGCTAACTGTTGGTTTCAGTCTCATTTTGCATTCAGGGCAGTGTTGATTTTTGAGTACTTCTGTGGTGTGACCTAAATCATTTTTATTCCACTATAGTCAGGATGATTATACCTTTGATGCAGGCTGTAGCCTTTGTGCTTCTGTACTCAGTTCAGTTTGGTTCACTAAGACTTAGGCAAGAGATTGGCATTTCCCAGTTATCACAATTATCATTTGTATACAACAAACACAGAAAAATCTGTATGGTGCTATAGGAGGGCTATGCAAAGCCAAAAATCTGACTGCAAATTTGCATTCAGATGAGACACACACATTTTGGAGTCGGTGCTGCTCTGTTTTCCAACAACTTTGATTTAAAAATAAAGTTGGGTCTGTGTTGATAATGCTAGACCAGGGATCAGGAGAACTTGATTTTATTCCCAGTTCCAATACTAGCCCAAGAAGTAAATCTGTAGAAATCATTTTAATCCTTGGTAGCATCTTTCTAGTCCAACTTTACTCGTTAAAAATGTAAATTGGAGATTATTGCTGACTGTAAGACAAGGATGTGCCTGTGGAGCTAAACCTTACAAACACAGTAAATTAAGATGTGGGTGCACAAGTGAAACATTTGTACAACTGCCTACCAAATATCTATACACAAATGCCCATTTGAGTTTGGGAATTCTGAGCCTGATTGGCAGACACCTGTTTTGCTATCAGTCTATTAACCATTTTGTTTCTTGTAAACAAGAACAGTGGCCTGTTGCAGTTTTGGTGAAGTGTTCTGCATGTTGGGGATCCTTTGAATAAAATGCTGGTGTAAAAAACATGATCAATATTGTTTCTTGTTGAAAAACATAGAGGGTTTGAATATGTGTGTTTCTACACAGGGTCCCTATTGTGCATGTTACCACAAAACACAAAATGTTGTTGAGTGGGAAATTATATAAAACAAAGAGCAAGGCTATCAATAGAAGAGCTCAACAGTTTCTGTCATTTAATGCAGAAAAGCAACAACTTCTTAAAAAGGCATTTTTTAAAGTCTGAGTATTTCCTTGACTCCACCCTCCTGACTCCTCCGCCCTTACATTTGGGTCAGGTGGGCGGCCATGGTGTAAACTGTTCCTTAGCTGCTTGGCTGCTGTTTGCTGTGCTCCTTTCACTCTTGTGAGTACTCCAAATTTTTTATATTTTAGCTTTTTTATATCTAGTGGGGAATGTACTCTCTCAAGAGAGAAAATATATGAAGTCAAATTTTCAAGAGCTGGATTGATTTTGAAGTGCAAGGCCCCTTGAAAGGCATTTCTGGGAGAGGAGGAAGTTTCCTTTTGTGATGTTTATGTTGGGATGAAAAATTGTGTTTGAGGCTTTGTGGGACCAAGTCAGTTAGAGTTCAAAACAGGGCAGTTGTTTGTTTGCTGGGGAGGAGGGTGATGGTGTCACATTGAATTAACTTAAACCTGCTTTCTATGGAAAGAAAACGAGTGCTATTGAGGGTAGAGTCCCCTTCCAGGGCATTATATAATTTATATTCAGTACCTCCACCACTTGAAGTCTGAAGAGTTGAGATTTAGTAAAACAGTAAAAGCAGCAACTCTAATATTCAAAAGTGATTAGGATGGCAATAGGATTGCAGGAGAGAAAAATTCAAGGGAAGGACACATATAGGGAGGTACCAATAGGCTTTTACATACACAAACACCACCTTTTCTTCTTTTTTGAATCAGTTGGCAGTTTCTTTGTTGATTTATCTTCGCACTTGAGGCCTCTCTGCTAATAGCATAGAAACCAAAGTTTCTTGGGCAGTGGTGTCAGAAGCTCAATATGTTTAGCTAATTCTTGTCATAAGCTGTTCTGTGCTGTGGCGGTGTGCCCTGTGACATGTGCCACAGTCCCCTGAGAGACACTTGCACTGCAGTGAGGGTTGAACTGATCATTATCCACATACTGGGAAGCTCTGGGTCTTGTGTTTAGATTTATGTGGCAAAATAAATCTTCCTACATCTTTACTACTTTGTCAAAAGTACCTCTGATCTATCTTTTGAGCAATCATGACAAACATTATGTATCCTTTTTTTAAAATTTATTTTGTTTTTTAGTGAGGCCCCAAATTTAAAATTGATTCCCTTTAATAAGGAACCTTCCTACCTTGCAGGAAGGTTAATGATTAGACAGGGATAACCAGGGTGTTTGAGAATCAATAGTAACTCATTTACTATTATTAGCAATAAGGAACTTGCTGTTCCAGAAAAAGAGATGCTCAGTTGCACATTTTAGCATCACTGCCTCATGCATGGAGGCCCTAAAGTACAGGATGTGAAAGCAAAGCGTGTTTGATTAATGACAACTGGGTCGAGTTCATCTGATGGCTCTCAAAGCTACAATCTCACTATTATCTCCTGATTAATGTCAGGCATCAAATTCACAGTTGCTAACTATGACTGTCCATGCCAGACTTCATCTGTGCTGTGAGATGTCGCTCCCATTCAGATTGTATCAGCCTGCAGTGAGAACTGTTATACCAGCATGGGATCATTTCAGCAGTTCCTGTGGATATTCTGCGTGGGATGTCTAAAAGTTACGCGCCCAAGTTTGAGCCAGTCACCTCAGGCTCCCTTAATGCTCCCAAAAACACAATGGATATCTCCAGAGTGTGATTTTTCTGACCTGTTTTAGACACCCCCATCTCGGGATAAGATAAATTGTTCTCTGGAGATACCTGTCTCTCTACTGATAATGAAGGGAACTGAGGGCCCTGCCTCAGACCCTGGGCAGATGGTGACTAAATCAGAGCAAATGAATCTCAACTTTGCTATCATTCATGATGAGTAAAACAGGATTAGCCTCTTCACTTGTGTGGCGGGGGGAAGGAAGTACGAAGAGGTAATTAACACACCTCCATGTACAATGAAAGAGCTTCAATGCTGTCAAATAAAAAGGTGAGTGGTTTATTTCACTTACAAGTCTGGTTAAGATTTCCAGATCAGCACTAGCTTAATCGTAAGATGAAAATTAATAACTAAAGGCAGAAAAGGTAACAAAAGGCAGTCTTGCCCAAACACTTCGTTTTCCTCCCAAGGCACCCATCAGTCGTGTGAAGGGGAGCTCCCTAAGCTCTCTGATAACCAAAATTGATGATTATAATTATTTATACTTATCTGGTGTTCTTTGCACAAAACTTTTAAACCTCTTCAGAAGTGGAGGTGAATATTGTTGTCCTCAATATACAGAGGGTAAAAATAAGGCATAGTATGGCTATAAAGTGCCAGAGATTATGTGATTAATCAGTACTGAAGCTGAAATGGCAGTTCAGGTATTTTAATCCCTGTCATTAGACCTAAGCACCAACTTATGCTGCTTTTATCTTTCCTCTTTCTACATTGTGAAATGCATAATATGAACTTGCTCCTGTGGCTTTTTAAAGAGTATTTTGGAATGGCTTTCAAACTTCTTGGAGGCTTGAGTTTGTTTCGGTTTCTTTTTTTGTGAAAGCCATTAAACAAATTCACCTTCTAATAGTCATAGGAGCTGCTAGAGAATACAATCTAAGTATAATCAATTTTATGCTGAGAATGCAGTGTGGAACTGCTCTGAAATGCAGGTACATTGTGTACAGTGAGAAGTGACAGAAAAATATATATATGGGTTATCTGCTGTTTCCTTTAAAAAAATAAATCTAGTCCCATTTTACAAATACAAGCTCAAAAAGGCATGTTGGTCTTCTTTCCTGTTTGTATTGCAAACAGAACATCTTAATAAGTGTGATTCCTAGAGCTGATGGGTGCATAAGCACCTGATTTTTGTGTGCACTTGCTTTGTGCTGGGGCTGTAGGAAAGTACTTAAAGGTACATCCACTGGTAGCTCAAAACTCAGTGATGAAACATGTTAGAAACGTGAAATCAGGCTAGAAATATCAAATCTTAATTGAAACTTAAATGTAATTAGAAGGGCAGAACTTTTTTAAATGAAATCCAAGAACTTCAAGCTCTGCTGTCTCAAACAAAATAATTTAATTTCAAACCCTAACTATGAAATATGATAGAAGGTTTGAAGGGAAGTTTGTATGAAGTGACACCTGATGACTTTTTCGGGGAAGGAGGGTTTCTCTTTGGAAGTTAGTGCTATGGAAATAAAAATAAATTAAATAGAACCCACTTGCAGTTCTAATTTTAAAATGCCATGAAATCTGACAGACAGAGGTTCTGAAAAGGGGCCTGGGCAGCAATGCTCCACTAAGCTCTGTGAAATTACTCTTGCAGAGCACCAGTGACTAATTGCTTGTAGTACAGGCTTGGGTGTCTGTCTGTGAGCACTTACACTACAGCAGGGCAAGGGCACCAGGACTTCCAGGTCGCCACAGGACAAGCCCTCATGCTCAGTGATAATGTGGGGATACTCCGTGGTCTTGCTGAGATATTTTGAAGGAGTAGATGTCTAACCAAAGAAGGTTTTCTTTAAACTAGGAATAATTCCATTTTTTACAGCTCTTAAAGTCCCTGTTGAGTCACTTTCTAAGCCAATGAACTGATTATCCCCAAATACATTAGTAGGAACAGCATTTTGTGTTCTGATTCCATGAGATCCTGACTGCCTTTCCACTCCTGTTGAAGCATTAAATATGCGCAACGTTTTTTAAAAAAGGATTAAGCCCTTTATTTTATTATTTTCTATTTTATTTTTAGTAGGCATTATCTTCATAGAGAGAATTCTTAAAAACATCATAGTTTCCCTTGTTATAGTGAGGAAAACTTTTTTAAAGAGTTTGATTTTCATTCTAAATTAAACATCAAAATGAGGAAAAAAAGGATCATGTTTTTATTTTTTTAAATAGACAGATGAAAGATTTTGTTATTAATAATTGACATGAAAGCCTTTCGTCTTGAATACTGGTGTATGTAAACCTCAATAAAATCCTAAAAGTGCTTTTGTAGAACAAGAACAGTCACAAAAATCTGAATAAAGCCACCTTTTCAAAGAACATGATGAGAAAGGGGAAAACTCTTAGATGTGCAGAGCAACACATTTTACATTCATGCCCTAGTTATTAGGAAGCTTTGAAGTATTCACTGTTATTGAATACAGTGTGTACTGTAATTCATTTGGTGCCTTCATGTGGAGCTGAAAAGTTCTAGCCAAAGCGCTCTGGCTATTTTGTGAGCATGAGAATCTGGATGCAGGGAGGAAAACGGTGTTCCAGTCTAAATCTCGTGTAGTCCTGAAGGTCTGACTTCTGGAATTATCACAGCAAAGCTTACATGAAACTAAAATAATAAACAAGATGGGTGGGTTCTTTTTATCTTTGGATTATGTTCTTAGTTCTTTAATGCAAAGGATGATATGATAACAGTTTGCAGTGTTAAACAAGCTTTCAGAAGGTGGTACTATTGAAGACTGTCTACAGAATAAACCAAAATTGTCCTCTAATCCAGCACAGTTCCACTGAAGCACAACCAGTTACCTACACTTGGGGCAGTTTTAGGGGTAGATTCCAGACTATACCCAGACCACAAAACAAGGACTGCCTTCAGCTCAGTAAGACACAAACCAGGTGGTGTCTCTGAACTTCTTGATTAGGTGTTCCCATTTCCTTGGGAAGTAGGGATGCTTCATTATCATATTTGAGAAAACAGCAATAGGAAACTCATTACTGACCAACCCTGCTGTTTTTTCCATGTTCATCTGTGAAATTATCCACTAGGACCTGGATACCATTGAGTAGCTCTCCATTACTTGGAGTTAGGGTCTGTCCTTAGCTGATAGCTTGCTTCTTCAAACCTATTTCCATACTATGATCTAAAGTATCCCAGACATGATCTGCTTCAAGAGCTGACAACAGTATTTACTGCTCTGTCTCTGTTCATCTCCGTCTCTGCAGAAACCCTCTCCCTGCCAGGTGTTCCAGTGCTTGCCAATTCGGGATTGATGTCCTCATGTGTTTGTGTGGATGCACTTTCTGATGTGCTGAGATTATTGCATTTATTTTTTCCAAGTCACTGAGTAAATGTCATGCTGTTGATTCTTGCTTGATTCCAACTGGTGCCCCCAAGTAAAAATGTATGCAGTGCTGTGGATCTTCTGGTCAGCGTGGTGTCTGTTTTACTGAATTTCTTTCCTCCAGATTGCTTATGATTTAGTTTCAGTCTCTGTGTAATGCTCTGTTTAGCAGTGTCTGTGAAAGTGAGTGTAATGGAGAAGCCATTTGTTTTCAGAGGAAACTACTGCAAGTAGCAGTAGTTTAATGTGCAATGGAAATAATCGTAAACATAAGATGGCCATTCAGTAGAATTGTGCTGTTTCTAACCTTCCTAGACACAGTCTCCCATTTCCTCTCATTCCTCAGAAAGAGCATTAAAGTCCCTTTCCATCAGGTACTTTGAAGTGGTGTAGAAAAAAAGGAGGTCTCTGCCCTTGGACAAGACAGGAGGATTGGCTCACATTTACCAGAATTCACTACGGCAATGCTCGAGCTTCTGTTGTGCAAATGGCAACACATTGTTCCTTCACTCAGAGATTGCCCTAATTTATTCAAAATAGTAAACAGACAGCTCAATTTTAGGGTGCAGGAACAGATTATTTCTTTTGGTAATCGGTTTTTAACTGGATTCTGGTAGACATAATAAAATAGCTTCTTAGTCATTTCCTAGTTATTTCCCTCATTATCCACAGTCATTTCTCAAGCAATGCCTTTGATTTGTTGCAAGCCTGGAGGGAAAGAAACTGACCCTTCAGCTTTGGCAATTATTTTTCCTGGGAAACCAGGATACTTTTTTTCCCCCTTCACTGTGGTCTTAAACATATTAAGCAAAATGAAGCATGTACTTTTAAAGCTGTTTGAATGATTGTGGTAAGTAACTGAAACAACAATATTTCTTTGTAAGAGCACTGTATTTTCTAGACTGTTTGTTAGACTGTAGTCACAGGGAGTAATGGAATGCTCCCACAATATTGTTATAAAGGCATTTTATCAGAAAAGCAAAAAAAAATTCTTAATATACCTCGCTCCACCTTTGGAAGCCAGAGTTTGCTATGAAGGCCCTTAGTTCTCAGCTGGTACTAAAGTAGGAAGAAATTTAAGAGGAAGATACAGTTTGCAGAACTTCAGTCCAAATCTTTAATTTAGATGTTGATGGCACATGGCCATAAAAAAAGTTTAATCAGTGAACTTGTTTTGACACTTCAACTGGCTGATCCTGCAGTGCTCACACAAGAGTTGGAAATGCCTTTATCCTTCTGACTTTTTTTTTTTAGACTATTTATTTTTCTTTTATTTTCAAGGGCTTTTCCAGCCAGCTCAATCCCTTCACAGCAATACAGCAGGGCTGATCAAATACCTGTATGTACACACTTCAACACATAAGGATTACAGCATGGGACAACCAAAGTTCAGATGTGGTGGTGTCTGTGCCTTTCCTTAGAATGAACTCCCAAACAACCAAATTATTTATTTCAAGTACAAGCAGAACAAACAGCTCTTTTCCTTTTAATAAAGATAGCTCAAATCAGCTAGGTGAGATCTCAGCAAAAAAATAAGGGTCAACACTCATGTCATCATTGTCAGACAGTTTTAACTTGTGGGAGCGTGTCAAAAGAAGAAAACTTGGGTGGATGGCTTTTTATATCTAGAAGAGGTAAACAATTCTAATGAGTATGTGGCTACTTTGCATCTTTTTTTTCTTTTGTAGAGTATATGTGCCTTCCAGATGGTAAATATTTTAGTTCCTATTTTTGTCCTTGTTTCAAAAGAGATTCAGAGATCTCAGAGGAAGCGTCTTCCATTTTCCATTATGCCAGTTTAAAGCCTCTAATGAAGTTTGAGAGCAGGATTTGGCCCATAAAACATATTTTTGTCAATGATACATATTTTCCAACCCCCCAAGGAACTGCAATAAATGCGTTTATTGAACTACTGTAGCACTAAAATATGTTGCCAGGCCCTTTGGTTTTTTCTATATTAGGAGGTTTCTGAGAATTGTTGTTTAAATCAGCACTTGTACAAATGGGAAACCAAATCATTAATTTATAAAATGGCATCTGAAAGCCTTAATTTCTGATTGATCTAGCTCCCTCTGGATTTTCCATGTCATCCAGCACCATAGCTTTTGAGCATCATGTAGCTTAAATAGGTTAATATTCCATGATTCAGAGAGGATTTCATAGAGGTTTGCACACTGACAAATTTTTCACTGACACTGAAGAACCAAAATTATTCCTTCTTAAGTATCTTTCAAGTATTCCTAAAAAAGCAAAAATTTACCAGGTAAATTTGAATAGTTAATAATACTGGCTTTGTATGAATTCCCTTTTTCAAACTGACTCTGGGGATTCCAGATAAACACAAGCTTCCCACTCCTGCAGCCAGCGGAGTAGGACCGCTAGCTCAGAGACAAAGGTGGGGAGGAGGTCTGGGGAGGCTGATGCCTTTTAATTCTGCACCGTATTTAACTGCCTTCCACTTCTTATCTGCTCAGGTCTTTGATGGGATGAGGTCACAACAGTACTTTTTCGGTTTGTCACTACATCTCTGTTGTATTTTCTATGTTGGGAGAGAGAGTGTGTTTTAACCCAGACGGTATTTCTGAGCTCTAGTGTGGGCTGTCAGCTGTGCCCAAATGCCCAGACTGGGTCTCAGGTGGAAGGCCACGGGTACCAGCCCCTCTGAACCAGGAAATTTCAAAAGATCTCCCCGCTGAGGGGTGGAGGCAGTCCTAGACTCGTCTTCTTCAGGAAAATAACCTGAAAAGAGAGTGTTTGCTTTTCTCATCAGCACTTCAAGCAGGCACCGGGAGGATGAGCAGCTGTGCCCAGTGAGGTGCCCCTCACTTGTGCCCCTCACTGTGCCCACACTCGTGCCATGCTCAGCAGCAGTGGGTGATTCCCTGGGTGTGAAGCAGAGCGGCCAAGCTCTGCACATGGGCAGTCGCTGGGAAGAGCCGAGCCTCCTGCACCTCTGGCATCAGCCCCAGGGCTGGAGCAGCCAGCACTGTCCAGAGCAGGGGCAGTGCCCCTCTCCTCCCTCACCCAGCAGGGCAGGTACTGCTCCCTGTTGGACTGGGGCTGCTGGGTGGCTCCTACCAGGAGCTGAACTGTGATTCACTTGTTCATTCAGTCCTGCTTGGAAGAGGGCTGGGAGTTGCAGTGGGACAGAGAGGCTCTGAAACAGAGAATGTGGTAGCCCAAACATAGGAGATAAACTCAGGCAAGCCGAGGTGCAAGTGTGGGCTGCTCTCGCCTAGTCTGCTCTGGTATTCCCTCTCCCCACAGGCACACCTAATGTATTACATTTCTGTTTCAAAATCATCTTCTGATGAAGCAGTAACCTCTTTTCCCCTCTGGCATTTCCAAATATGAAGGGTCTTTTCTTAATCTTAGACGTATGACCTGGAACCGTGTACATTACGTATCTCTTCTGTGACTGGAGTCCTCAAGGATGCCAGTGCTGTATCTGCATCAGCAAACAGCACAAGCTGTTTCACCCACCAAATCTGTGTCTCTCTCATTGTGCTGAGGGCCCCTGTGTTCCAAGCTTTTGGACAATGAAAGCAGAGAGGAGCTCCTACTAGCCCTAGCCTGGTGCAGAGTAGCAGAGACCCCCCCTACCAGTGGGACTGACTCTTCAAGTGTTTATTATGGGGACAGTGACTGCTCCAAATGAAACCACTAATGCAGGTGCAGCCCTGCAGCATTTGGATCCTCCTGTATATTGACAATATTTCCTGAAATACGTGATTCTTGGGAAATTTAAACAGCCCTCTTTACTGTGTGCCAGGGTATTGATGCATTAAAGGTTGTTGCAGGGTCAACCCTTGAGAAAGTATTTTCTGACATCCCTCTGGCTTGGCACTTAGCCCTGCCAGCCTGCTAACTCTTGTATCTGTGCAGGACTATCCTTATAGCTGCTAACTATGCAATTCAAATCCTCATCCCCTCCCTTTTAGCTAGAGCTGCCATGCATAACACAAAATCCAGTGCTTTTCTCAATACCAAATAGATCAGATCTGCTGTGTTGCCCTTGTCTAGAAAATTGTATCAAAGGGGGATGTCAAGTTTGTCAGCTCCTACCTTTAGCAAATCTGTGTTGCATTTTATCTTACTCTCTACTTATGTCACTATTTTCTTATTTTGCAATTCTCTTGTCAACGTTTTCTACTGCAGATTTCTTTCCTGAAGCTTTCTCTACTAGTCAGGTCAGGTGATGCACTGAGAGAGAAGAGTTGCTCACTTCTTCCCTAGTCTTTAATTGCAGGTATAATGCTAGAGTTGCTAATGGTCTATTATGCTGCCTGAACTTAGGTATTTTTTAAAGTCTTATGAAATGATTTATTGGTTCTTGTCCTTGTTTTTCACTACTACTTGGGCAGGCATTAGCTGGCGTTTTAACATGAGTGCATCTAGCTCACTTGTTTTTCTCTTGATTCAGCTCTATATAAACTTAACATTTTTTGGGTTTTTTTTACATGTCCCACCTTTGACACCAGGTTTGACAACATGACTCTTCTTCAGAGTCACAGTTTAGCTTATGAAAAGTCCATTCCGCCCCCCCCCCCCCGCCCAGTTTCTCCTCCTCCTTCTTTACCTAGTAGCTGCGTTTCCTTTTGGTTTCATATGAGTAAAGAATCATTTACTATTTATTTTCATTACTTTGCAGTCTGTTGGACTCCAGTTGTTTCACTTAATCCCTGTTGTCAGCTATGAACATAGGTGCTTTCCAGTAAATACCTTCATACCTTCTTCCTCTCCTAAAGCTTTCTGTTTCCTTCTGGTACTCTTTAAAAAACACTGTTACTAATCCTGTTGTGCTCAGAGCCCTTCTCTGTAATTCCTCCCTTGTGCAAAATAAAAATTCTATCCAATTTGTGTGCTTTTGGGGCTGCAAGTAAAGAAAGCTTAGGCTGTCTGTAATTTCTTACCTTTTGAGTCCAGATTTTGTTTACTAGTTCAACCTTCTCAAGCTTTTGAAACCAGAAACCTTAATTATGGATCAGGAAGGGAGAGGTATTTACTTCTTCTATTCAATGTATGTTTAGTCAGTTTGTTAGCACTCAAGACATGGTTATTTTCTAAATAATTTTGTAATTTATGAAAACAAAGCATAAATAGCATCACCTGCTGTTAGTTTTAGGGAATTTCTGGCTCTCCAAGGTCTTCTGGAACTTTCTATAATTAGCTCAGCCTATTAAGTTAATCAGACTATAATTTTGTATCTTTTAAGGAAAACTAGGAGGTACAGCAGACCCTCAGAACCAACTGCTGTTTCTAGCCTCATGCTCAGTGTTTTTATGACCTGACATAACTTCTTGTTACTGGACCAAATTCGCATAGATACATCCACAGGAAATAAAACACAAAACGAGTTGTTCTGCCATTAGGAAAAAAATGTATTTAAAACTTTGACATGTTTGAGACCTGCAAAGTGGACATAACAGTGGAAAAATATGCAAACCTGTTGAAAAGCTGAAAACCTATTTTCCATTCAACTGTCGCCTGATAAGGAAAACAAAAGCTAGTTGGACTGTTCGGTATTTGCTGCAGTCTACATGACAAGATGGAAAAAAAGACCTCTGAAAAATTACACATGTCCATAATAAACTATATTTCATCAGATCTATAAAGTGTTCAAGACATACACTTGTTGACCAAGATAATCTGTTGTGCTTTAAAAAATACATGTCAAGTAATTATTAAAAAAACCAGCTGAGTTTCTCAAAGAAGCCCAGAAAGAAGTGAAATGCAAACCCCAAGTGCCTAAGTCTCCTAGGTGTGTTCTAGAATCA
The DNA here is from genome assembly GCA_036630365.1 of Acanthiza pusilla. Classification (NCBI taxonomy): domain Eukaryota; kingdom Metazoa; phylum Chordata; class Aves; order Passeriformes; family Acanthizidae; genus Acanthiza; species Acanthiza pusilla. The sequence continues at coordinate 9,588,681 of JAXCHO010000038.1, forward strand.
CAGCTTTAACAGGTATGTGTGTTCTATGGCCTCTAATTTTCATTTGCACCTCAAAGCTGCACTAACTCTCCTCAGTGAAATAGAGTGACCAGTCAGCTCAGAGTCATACAATCGGTGCGCTTCTATTTTTCTTGAATTATTGAAGAGCGTGTATTTCAAAACCTGATTGGAGCCACAAGCTGTGTACAAAAAAACCAGAAAGGTGTGGTTTGGAGAAATGCAAACAAGCGAAGGTTATTGTTTTTTATGTTGGTTCTTGTCCTTCTTTTAAGTTTTTTTTTTTTTTAATTAAATAAACACAGAGCAAGTTAAAAAACATGGTGGGGAGTCATTGTGTTGGCAGTGGTATGTGTATTTTCTAAAACAAACACTTTAAAGGGCCATTAAACAAACATATCTCACTCTTGACATAAGATCACAGTGCTGCTCTCTGCTTTTTAAAGCCTGATTTACAACAGAAGGTGCAGGGTGGAATAAAAATGTGTGAGAAGCTTCTGGTTAGGACCGTTGCAAACATCTCCCCTGCCAAAGAGGATTTGTTGCATTGTTTTACAGCGATTACTGCGTGAATAACCCTTGATACAGGTTTGCTCTCACAGGTAATATTGGCAATGTTCTTATTGATGATGCAGGAAGATAGAAATGGAATATAGACACACACTTATGCTATCTATTTATCTGTGACCCCGCTGACTGGTGATAGCAATATTGTAGTAGCTAGAGTGGCAGGCATTTATTTGAGAGTCTGGAATAAACTAATGTTCAGTGATCCTCAATTTGTTGTTGTAGGGAAAAGGAAAAAAAGATTACTACAACAGGCTATTGTCAACTGTTCTGCTGATAGTCTCTGATAAAAGGTGTCAAGCATTGAAAGCTTTCACTGGCAGAGTACCAGCAGGACAGGTCCTTTGGGTGTGGGACCAGGTGATTTGAGGTATGAAATATGGATGCCTAGAAACATTCCCCCAATATCTTTACTTTCACAGCTGGACAGCCACTGTGCCCTCCAGGAAGGCATAGCATTCTCAGGGGGTCTTGCTGACCCATGGGGAAGTCAAAATGAGCTCAGCACTTCAGAATTTCAAGGATAAATAGCAGGCATGGTTTAAGGGTTACTTGCCTCCCCATCCAAAGGTTAGGCAGGTGGGTTCTGCAGACTCCTCTCTGGCCAAGGCAGGGCGTGTTTACACTCAAGGTGAAGCCCAGACATTACTAGGTTTGAGACCTGAACTTGCTTGTCTGTTGATTTTGTTAAAACCAGATTTGAGAGCTCCTTTGCTCTGAGATGTTCTGAAAATTGCTGTGCCCTGCAGGGTCAGCACAGTGAGGTGCCTATACTCAGTGTAAATATACTTAGAATGCTAGGCTTAGCCTTGCTTAGCCTGGGAGAGCTGGAACCTTGGGCCATTACTGCTTTTGAGTTTTCCGATCCCCCTGGTGCTGCTGTGAGAATCCCGGACTCGGCAGGAGCCAGCTCCCACTTCCCCAGTTGTCAGATGGCTGCTCAAGCACTAGAAAAATCACAAAGACCCTGTGGAGTTTTATTTATTAAGAGCAGGTAGCTATGCAAAACACAGTGAGACATTAAGACAATTAACTGCTTTTTAAAAAAGATGGGGAAGAGAGGCTGGCCACAGTCACTGGGAGCTGTCATTAGTCATTAACAGAGAAATGCAGCCCAACAGTGAAACTCCCTTACCCTGCAGCCATGCAACTTCAACAAATTTGGCTTGGTGCTCTCCTGGTTCAGGAAGCCACCCCTGCAGCAGAGGCCTGGCAGAGGTAAGGAGATAGCCACAAATTAATTCCTAGGTATCCATACTGGCCTTGCTACGTGGCATCTTATTGAATGCAGGGATTTGCGTTCTTTCTTTATGTTGGAAAATGTTTGTAGAAGCAGGTCCTGATCAAGGTCACCACCACAAAAGACGGCAGGGATTTCTGAAGTAATTTGGAGCACGCAATCAAGTGCCTGCCACAAGATTTCTTCCCTTCTCCCTTTCCTTACTACAGAGGGGCTGTCAGTTGTCAGCTGCTCAATAAAATATGTCATTTTTAGTATTCCTTACCTTGTGGGGTAAGGCCAGCATTAGAGGAGTCCTGACCTGCTCATCACAGGACTGGGTGCTCCACCCTCCACTTCTAAAGTGGAAGTTAAAAAAATTTAGCCTCCACCTCCATACAAGCAAGGGACTTTCTCTTGCAATTGTTGGTCTCTGTGTAAAAACAAATAAACCCATCTATGCCCTTTTCCCTTTAATTTTGAGAACAACTGTGCCAGAAACAATAGATGTACCCTACAAGAATATTTAAAGTTCCTATCAGAAATCCTGTTCATGATTGTTCAAATTCAACCATTGAGGCAGTCTGGATCAATTGGTAACAAATATTTAGCCTGATGTTTTTTGTTTAATGATTTTTTTTTTTTTCCCCTGCCACAAATTTCAATAACACTGCTCTCTTCAGGATCATACAAGATTTTAGGCCAATGCTTATTTTCAATTGCTGCAGGCTTATAGTGTAAGTTATCTAGGTTATCATGTTCTTTTCCTCTTTACCATTCCCCTTGTGCTTTTGGCCAGTCCAGTGCTTTCCCTAATGTTACAACTTCTGCTCTTTTTTCCTCTGTTCTAAATCAATATAATTCGAGGAAAAGAACTTCTCCCCAACTCTCATTCTAAGATGTCATCCTGTCAGGAGTTTATATCCAATATTTATCTTCAGTGCACTTGTCTTAATGTGATCCCATTACTTACAGAGATAAGCCAAGCAGTCATTTTCAATTTATTATTATTAGGAATAGGAGAATTTCAGTGATATTAGTAATTTCAGTCCTACTTCAGGACTTCACTGTGCTAGAAATTATGCAACCACCCTCAATCCAGTCGTCTAATATTTAATTTTACTAAAAGGAGCTTGAGTCCATATAAAGAAAAGGATGTTAAATTTTGTTATTGGGAGACGAAGGGAACAGCAGACGGAAACAATGATTGTTAAGGTTGTTTATAAAGCATTAAGATGAGTACTGGCAAAAGGGATAGCTAAGCAGTGAGGTACATGTTCGAATCTGTGGGTTTTAATTACTTTTTTTTTTTTTTTTTTTTTTTTTTTTTTTTAATGTTTTGGGGGATAGGGTTGGGACTGTTGGTTTTGCTTTCTCATCTGAATATGACTTCACTGATGGGCAGGAAAGGGAAGATATACTTGGATATATTTGCTATTAAAGTAAAAGCAACATTCAAGGGACATGCGTTTTGGGGACTTCTGTTTCCTTTTTCCATGGAGCTGGTTTGCATTGTAGCTCTAGACTGGCATGGGCAGAGCTGAGTGGGTGGGAAATAACCAGGGAGGCCTTGCTGTGTGTCAGTCCAGAAATTACTCTGTCTCTTATGAAGCCCTTCAATTTGCACATTTTATTTTCCCAGCATGTTAAGCCAAACTGGGACTGATTTAGGTGTTCAAGCTTATTTTTCAGTCTACTGCCACAACATTTTCTCTGGAAAAGTGCACAGGAAAATGTAGCAATGATCTCAAAAAAAAAAAAAAAAAAAAAAAAAAAGAAGGAAAACTTGAGGGGTATATACTTTTTTTTTTCACTTTTACAGAGTGTTTTTCCCCATTTTACTAACAATTTCCTAAAGCTGAAGGGTAGAAGTAATCCTTAACTTTCACTTTGAGGGCAAGAGACCCATGGGAGTACTGGACAATGTACAAGAACTCCATGTGGATGGATTTTGCTTCCTTCCTAGCACTATATCCTCACAGGCTCTGCAAAACTAAGGTCCCTGTATGTGATGGGTTCATGGTTGTGGGTAAGTGTTCTCTTCTTCAAGCAAATGGAAATATGAAGTGGAAAGGCATAGCAGGGTCCACTCATAGCTGTTGTGATTCATTATTTCTTTAAAGCATTTTAAATTTTTTTTATTTGTTTCAGTGGAAAATTTTGCAGCTCTATCAGAGACCTTTGGCCACCCCCTGGATTTCAGTTCTTAATTTGGTGAAATTGCCCAAAGGTCACATCTCTAATGAGGCTGCAGTGACTTTGGAACAGTCATGCCACTCATAAGGACAGCAGTAAGGAATGTCTTGAAAAGTGATTTAAACACACATTCACTTCTGATGTAAAAACCACTTCTGTCCCTTGAAAAATTGTAGCTGGTGTGTCATGTCATAACACAGTGTCAACCCTTTATTCAAAGTAAGCATTACCCAAGGTGCTGTGTGATGACTTTTAAACAGCCTTTTTTGCTTTTTACTGAGTTGGTTCAAGTTTCCAGAGCTATTAACAAAGCAAAGAGAATGGTTATATTTTTATATTGCAGCATAATTGTGCTACCAGCTAGCTGTCTAACTTATCTTGCTGTCCCTGGTAGCTGACTAGAAGAATGATTGTTATCATTGGGAATATATTTGATTAAAACCCAGAATATTTGAAAACTTGACTTCCGTTTTCTTCCTCTGTGCAGTGTTAATAGAAGTGGTGTGCTTCCAGATTTTTAATTCTTATTCATCTGAACATTACACCATTTTGAGTCACTAGATGTTCCAATGTGTTTATTTAAACATTCTTTTTAATGAAAGGTTGGGGGGAAAGCTTAATTTGTGAAAGTTAAGTTCTGAGCTTTCATCTTTTTATATATTTTAACCTAATTAATACATACCGCATGAACTAAACAGTGATACAATTCACCTATACAAACTCTACCCATGATCTCTATCATAGAAAAAGGTGATCATCTGTGCCAAGGTATCTGTATCCTGATCTTTGCCTTGAGAATATGGTGATGAGTTTGGAGGATTTTAAGAGTTGAGTGCCTCTGAAGAGTTTGTCCTTCTGCTGTCTGACAATCTCTATTTAAATATGCTACATGTTAAAGGAAAATAAATCTTCCTTCCAGCAGTGACTGAACAAACCATGGGGTGAGGCTGTTCCCCCTAACACACAGTGATCAGACCACACCATGCTCTGGGGTGCATGCAATGTCTGTGGATTGATACCTGCATTGGGAGGCCAGTGATCTGTCGCAGTACCTCTTCTCAAGAGGTCCAGGTGGTCATGTAAGAGTGGCATCAAAAACTGATTAAATGATGCATCTCTCTGCTCTGTTTCTGTGCCGTGGTCTCCTCTACAGATCACATTCTCACTGTTCCTGCAGTTTTTTCTTTCCAAGTTTTGTCGTTCATCAGCACTCAGCTCCTGCCCATCCCCATACCGTAAGTGATTGCTCTGATATTTGAGTCAGTTCAGGGGCTGGTGGTTTGACAAGTTAACTTATGGTCCTGAGATGTTGAGCTAAGGCACATGGTGGGTTTACCTTGGCCTGCAGCAAGAGGGGCTTTTCTGAGTATCTTCACTGCCAGTCTGTCTAGAAGTATCTCTGTGAATGAAAGTTGAGGAATCTCTTTCCTCTTCATCCTGAAGGGTACTGAAATCTATCAAGTAAGGACAGATTCTGATGGGCATTATGCACACTTTCCCAAAACATTTCTGGAGTGCCTTTTAGCTGAAGGACAGTACTTGCCTTCCTAGGTTCAGCACCAGATTTATTTCGTTTTTTAAATTTATTTCAATTTCTTTAGTTCTCATACCAAAATGCATCAAGACCAGTAAGTGCAAAGGCATGATGTCCATGTTCTCCCTCTGTGAGGAGGAGAGCCCAAGTTCTCCCGTGGGACCAGGTGATGGGGGCTTACGACCCCTTCAGCCTTGCCTGAAGTGTCCAGATACTTCCACACTGATCTGCGCAAAGGCAGGAGGACACCTTAGGGATTTCTTTGCAGAATGAAGAAGGGCTGGGGGCTTAACATAAATGCTACTTGGCCACATTGCCTTTGGCACAGGCTTTCTGAAAGTATTTAACACCCTTAGAAGGAAAATTAGGAGAATGGCAGGGAACTGTTTGATCTCTTCTGCATCCCAGTGTGCAGACTTCTCATTTAAGGGACTACAGTCTTTATTGTACGACTTCTTATTTCTTGTCCTCCTGGTGGAGAGTAAGAGGGCCTGGAGGAAAAAGGGTTGGCTGGTTGGCTTCTACTGCCCCTCAGTTGGCTTTGTAATCTATCACACACAAAATAAGAGAGGATCTTATTATAGAGGAAGCCCAGGGAGGGGGGAAAAAAGCCCACAGTATTTTCTTTGTTTGGAAACTGTAGCAGATGTCTGTGGCAATAAAAAGGCAATTATAGTCGTATTATCATGAGAATTTCCAGCAGGAAATCTTGACAAACTTGAAGTTTACTTAACTGAGATAAATACAGTAGATAAATAGCAAACTGAATTTAGTTTACTCTTGTACACAGGTGTACTACACATTTCCTCAAGCCATGATTCACAGCCATAACCTTTTCTAATCACAGGCACAGCGAGATATGTCAGGAGTAGGAATGGGCTCATGTTATAAAATACAGCCATAGATCCAAACTTTCTTCAAAGTTTCAGTGTATTTGGAGCTGATAAACAGGCTTGGATTCATTTATGTATCTCTAAAGGGGAGGAAGCAGAGGGCCCAATTTGTTTTTTACCCTAGACATTCTGTGCTGCCATGATGATGCAAATTTTTGATTGAAAATATCTATGGGGTGTCCTCCACTGGCACAGAGCCAATGGCACAGCTAAGAATTGATTTCTTTCCCCTCTTATAGCAGCCTGGAAAGCAACTGCTCTCGGAGGCTGCTCTGATTTATACTGGGAGTAAGTAAGTAGACCCTGGCAGCACTTAGGATCTGGGAGGCCCACAGATAGCATGCAGTGCAGTGATATAAATAAAGGGTAACATTCTGGGAATTTGGAGACTTCTGCTTTTGGAGTGAGGATGTCAAACAGTACTTCAAGTAATAGCTTCTGTTTGTTACTGTTTTCCAGGCAGGCAGGCAAGCAAAAAAAAAAAAAAAAAAAAAAAAAGGAGAGAGAACAGCTGGCTTTTACTTTTCTTTGTTTTACAAGTTACTTCAACTAGAAAATCACTAGATATGTCTGATAACACACCACATTCCTCTTTGTTGAACTAGTTCTTTTCACCCCAGTGAGATCCATTTGTGTATCAAAGGTAGCCTTAGCTGGCAAAATCAAATTTGAAGGAGTTTATTTAGGGTTTCTGGTTTTTGGTTTTTTTTTTTTTTTTTTTTTAAATCAGCAGCTTAGAAATGTGTTCTGTTTGGTTACGCTGCTTAATTGTATATCAGATTTAGCCTCTGCCTACACTGCAATAGACTGGAAAATGCATGCTAAACAAGCTCAGGCAATAAATATCGTTTTGAAAATTGCCATTTTTTTATTGATGCGCTGTGTGTAATAAGGACTGTATGTTTAACTAGTTATAGACACTTAATCAGGTAGATCTGCAAAACCAAACAGCAACAAAACCCAAACAAACCTAAATGAGGGTTGCTCCCTCTCAACTTGTATGTGCTTGCTCCCATTATTTTTCTTGGTGTCACAGCAGACTGGATAAGAAGTGTCAGTCCTGGGACTGGTGATCAAAGCTCAATTCATCACCAAAAAAGGGGGAGGAAGTTGCTGAAATCACCATAAACTACATGGAATGGAGAGAGAACAGAGAGACACAGGTTATGGTTAATGCTTTCCAAAGGCATGAGCAAGCAGTGGGCATTAGCAAGAAAAGCAGCCAAAAAACTTAAAAAAAAAAAATTGTGGTAAAGGCCACCATGTTGTTAGTGAAGAAGGGAAGATCCAAAGTCATTACCAGTACTTCAATGCGTAACAGTAGGCTCTGAACCATGCTAAAAAATACAAACGAAACCTAAATAATAATAATAATAATAAAACAGAAAAAACCACCAAAACAACCTTTCTGCAGCACCTACATTATGATCTGAGAAGGAAAAGTTCCCTCCCCAAGCGTCAATTAGTGTAATGTGATACAGGAATGGTATGAGCCAGGCATCTGACTACTCTCTCAAGGGACATCAGTGTCCCCTGCGATCCTTCCTGCTGCTTTATTAACAGAACTTCAGCTATGTTTGAAGACCCCATTTATGGGGTCTGCTAGTTGGTGTGACAGCAGCAAAGGAGTGACAAAACTGTATGACTTGTGCACAGCTTTAAGGGAAACTGTTGGGAACATTGAACCAACTCCTACAGCACAGGTAGACACAGAGTTTAAGCTGTTTCTCCTGCTTTCCAACTTTGAGAGTCCCTGGCAATTACCCAAGTTCCCAGTCTAACCCAGAGTAACCTTAAAGCTGCTCCAGAGTAGTTTGGCTGTCTGTGAGATGCCTCCACTGTGCAGCCTGCTAACAGCATGGTCCTGGCATCCCTACGCCGGGCTTGGGAACCGGCTGCCGCAGATTGGGCTTTATTGAGATAACCCCTGAGGAATGGATTTATGGTATCTGTGCTCCATGCAAACATGGTATGGACCAAAATGTGCCACAGAATTTATTCCTGAATTCACTGTTTTACAACAATGAAGCACCTCCTCCCTGCTTTCCCAGCTCTGGAGCCCAGCAGTGCTCAGAAAATGGGTGCACAGGTGTATTGCCTAAAGATCAAAACATGGCCCTATATTTTTGTTGGTGTGAGGCAAAACAGAAGGAAAGCCAGGAAAATCGTCAGGGAGCAGATTGTAAAAGCATGTTTAATTTTGTTTGCTAGAGCAATAATCGGTACTAGCTAAAACCCTGCGAGTTGTAATTTCTAGGACATTACTGCTAATTAGTAAATGTATTATGGCCTAATTTGATCTCTCAGAGAAGGCACTTTTTAGAAAGAAGGTATTTCCATTTAGTGATCAAATAGGGAGGATGCCATTATCAGGTTGGTTTTCTTCCTTTTGCTATTGAAGAACAGTACTTGTATTTTATATTCATGGCATCTGTTACTATCCTTTTCCCTAGCTCTTTTCAATTTTTTCACTCTTTCAGGAGAAGTTCTCTGCCCTTCATCTGCTGGTCCTATCAGTGTGAAAATAGCACATGATATTTATTGGAGTGCAGTGGACTAAGGAGAGAAGGAAATTTGAGGCACAGTGTAAGTGCATATTCCCAGTTTTATTGCACAGTACCAGCCATCAATTTTCCCACATGGTTTGTAGGACTTTGCTGAATGAAGATGACCAAGTTGGTGTTTGCACTTGTCTTCTTCCCATACTAGTGTTCCCCTACAGCTGCCTCAGGCAAGTCACCCTCCACATCAGGCATACAGTGGTGTATCCTAATTTATGTCCTCACACCTTTGTGCTGTATAATCCAGTGCTGTTAACGTGGTTTCACCGAGTGGCTTCTCTACTTGAATGTTTTTCAAGCCTCTTTTCTTCTGAACTGTGTTAGTAAAAGGCTGCTAAGGGAGAGCGATTGCTTTGGTGTTTTAAAAATGATGGTTTTGATTAGGCAGCTGTTAAAGATGTTTTCCAGAGGCTCCATTTTTTATGCTGCCTTTTGGCAGAGACAAACTCCTAACAGTAAGTGCTTCTTCTGCTTTGAAAAGCATGTTTTTCCTTGTTTCTGCCTTGAGTGATTCTATCTGTACTTAAAACATACAAATGCATGCATGTTGGGACACAAACAGCCCCAAGAAAAGCAAGAACCAAGAGCAGTACCGAAACTACTCATTGCATATCTATTTCACTAGGAGTAGATATTGGATAACCTTTTACTTGTAGTTCAGATGTTTTTATTTCAATTATGTTACTCACAAACATGAGGTTACTGAAGGGTGGAAGCTTTTGTGGGAGCTCTAGATGGGGTTTACTTCAGATTTTCCTGTGTAGAATACCTCTTAATTTTTTTTAAGTGTGCTGCAAAGTAATGTATCATAAAAAATAATTCTGCCTGATAGCATCATTCTTAATTAGTCCATTTTTTTGTTTCTGTTTTTTAGTGCTATTGATTTATGTGCTGAAAGACTTCCTCTGATTTTAGACACAACTGAAATCAAATCCCTCAGGCTTTAACTGTGAAGATGGAGAAGCTTATTAGGACTTTTAACATTCCAAGTTGCTTTCTGAACAGATTGCACCAGCTAGTTGATGAAACTTGAGCTAATTACTCTAATGTTGACAAATGCACTAGCACAAAAAGTCACATATGAAAAAATATTAAAAATTGCACCTCTTCAGGATATGCTAAATAGATTCAGTGATTTGTGGGTGTAAGAGAGAGATGTTTGCAGAGGTTTCTTTAGGGAGAAAGAAAATAAAAAACCGAAAATACTATGTATAAACAAAATGAAGAATGCTTTTGCTTTTAGAAAATTGAAATACAGTAATTTGATAGTTGACAGGGTGAGAAACTGCCTTCACAAAAGTCTTGCTGTATTACAGGGTACTGGGAATTCCTACAGAGCCCTTTCCTCTCTCGCATCACACCCAGGAGAATTGGGTCATGGTCACTGAGTGCAGCCAGTACCTCCAGAGGACTCTCCTCTGGGCTGAGTTAAATCCAGACTTGGAAAAACTCTATTAAAATCTAGGGAGGTTCACACGTCCTGAAGTAAGAATACATTTAGTTCGTGCTGTTTGTTTTTGTTGTTCTTGTCTGTGTAGATGCACACACAAATGAAGGGGGTGAAATTAGGAAGGATAGCATACTATCATCATAGATATTACTATAGAGAGGCTTGGCTTTAGAGAGACCGTAAGGGTCATTAACGCCGTTTGTGTCCGCGGCGGCCTTAGGGACCGAGGGCACTCGGCGGCCTTAGGGACCGAGCGCCGTCTGTCACGGTCGGTAAAGCAGAGCTGCAGGGGGCTCGGGGGGCAGGACGAGCCGGGAACGGGAACGAAGGAGACGGACTCCGAGGCTGACTCTTCTCAGCACACGGTTTATTGGGGTCTAGGGCAAAGCGACTGACAGACAAGAACACAAGAAAGACCGACGCTCGAAACCCCGCGCAGCCTCACGCAGGGGTTTAAAGGGGAGCAGGCAACGGGGAAGTGGTTAACAACGGCGGCCAATGGGGAAGGGGTAAGGGGGCGGTACAAAGGTGATGGAACGGGACACAAACCAATAGAGATTCACGAGGGGAGGAACCAGAACTGGGGATCCAATGAGCAACCTGGAAGGGGAGAACTTTCTGGAAGCATAACCAAACAAAGGGAACAGGGGCGGGGCAGGGCCGGGGAGAGTGCGGCCAATCAGGTTTCGAGGATTTACATATTCAAACCAGGGGCCGCAGGGAGTCGTGGTCTCTCACCATGACCGCAGGGATAAGGATTCAAACCTCTTACCACCAATTGCGGCTTTGTTTTTATTCTCTCTGCTGTTGCTTTTGTCGATTTATTCTCAGTTGTGCTATCGCAACAGGTCATCCCATTACCAGTTCTGCCATGGGCAGAGCCACTTTGTAGTAGCCCAGATGGTTCAGGGTCCTTTTTGCTCTGGCTTTGGGTGTTTTTGGAGATCTAGGGACAATCACAGCTCTTCTGGGCAATGTGTGCCACCGTGTCACCACCTACAGTAAAGAATTTCATTGAAACATCCAATCTAAATCTGTCTTCTTTCAGTTTAACAATGTTCCACCTTGTCTTATCACTATCTGTCCGTGTAAATGTGCGTTGGAGGTAATCTGAACAACCATAACCCTGCTCAAATTTTGCTTGTCAAAGAACATGCAAAAAAGCTTAACTAGTTGCTGATATTTCAGTTCAATATGCTTTAAGCTTAAATGGAAATAGCGTGGCTATGACATGAATGTTTCCTGCCATTTAAATTTACTATGCCTCGGAGAGAAATACACTGTCCTGTCTTTTTTTTTTTTTTTTTCCAGTATTTACTTAATAGTTTTGACCTTTCAGCCAATTGTCCTTATCCGTCATTACAGTGAATGATCAATCATTTCTCGCCTTGTCATCTATAAAATACCAGCAGGAGGGAAATGTTTTATGTTACATTGCTTTTCTTGTGATTTTTTTTTTTCCAAAGTATCTTCCTTATTGCAAAAAAGAAAAAAAAAAAAAAAAGCTTCAAATTTCTCACTGGTTTAATTAACTTCATGGATCTCGTGGGTGGAAATAAGTGGATGGGACTCTGCTGGGAGGGTGGTGAGGCACAGGTTGCCCAGAGAAGCTGCAGATGTCCCATCCCTGGAAATGTTCAGGCCAGGTTGGACAGGGCTCTCAGCAATCTCGTGTAGTGGAAGGTGTCCTTGCCCATGGCAGCAGGGTTGGAACTGAATGATCTCTAAGGTCGCTTCCAAACCCCAAACCATTCTATGATTTTAAAACTCACTGGAAGCTTATTATTTTAATTTTGTTATTTAATAATGGTCAGTACTTTAAAATGCACCAAACAAGAAATATCTGTTTGTCTCTAACTTTCTTCTGAATTTTTGAGCTATAAGCCAGGGCAGAAGAATCCAGTGACATTAAACACCTGTGCCAAGGTACACATGTGTACACTTGGGCATGAGCATGGTCTGTCTGAGGATGGTCCTTCAGTCAGGACAGGGTTTGGGGTTACTGGAGTTCAGTAACCCTCATTGCAAAAAAGCTTGTGCAAAGATAAAATTTGCAGGAACACTCCTGTTGCGGGAGCCTAAATGACATTTAGAAACCAAGAGCATCACTTAACAGGGCTTATGTGAAGCAGGAAGCCGGAGAGGTGCAAGGATCATGAGCTACTATGAAAACTGTGACACTGTGACACTCTGCAAACATCTTAAATCGAGGCCTGAAAGCAGTCTGCTGTTCTCAAAAGGTCTCTCTGGTTTAGGTGTAGTGACAAATAAACAAGTCTAATGATTCTTTCTCCAAAAGCAGCATGTAGGCTGTTCCCAGAGGAGCCCTGTGCTGTGTTCCAGGCAGCAGCACAGAAAAGGCTGCTGGCTTAGCCACACTCTTCCTGGAGCACAGCACAATATTGCGTGTAATGAGGGTTAAGTGATTTAGGATCTGAAGGACTTTTGGAAACCATGCTTTTTGCTTCCCTTGTCTTCATTCTCCTAATTATAAACCAGAGATAATAGCACTTCTTGTCTTCCCATGGGGTATTAGGAGGATGAGTACATCAAAAATTGAGAGAGCTGTAGGTGCTACATGGTGACCCAGTAATGGGGGCACCTAAAGTGGCTTTGGGTAAACAACTTCAGCATAAACATCCACTTGCATCCCTAAATTCCAAAATGTCAAGTGCATGTTTAAAAACTTCACAAGTGGTTTGCATGATACTGTTTTTTTCAGGATGGGGAGTTCTTTTGTGTCATTATTTCAGGAAGGCAGAGTAGTCACGCAAATGATTTGGAGAGAATTAGAAAACTTGGGGGAATACAGATCAGACAGAGTAAGAAGGAAGGAGACCAAGCATGTGACAAACTTCAAGCATGTATTATTTGTGCAATTATTTGGTGTTCCTTCTTAGCTAAAAGAAGTTAGTCTCCCCTGTGCCTGTGAACACCAAGGACATCATTTATTATCTGAACCTTTAAAGTATCTTGGTTTTATTTGGGATAATTGGAGTTGTTCTAGCAACAGTTTTTCTGTGATCCAAACACTGAGCATGAAAAGGATAATATAAAGAAAGTTGAAGATACAAACACACTATGAAGGTTTGGGGCTTGTAAGGCAAGTTTTGCACAGCTCTAGCTGTAATTCTTTAAAATATACATATGTCCCTTTGATGTTGTATTGAATTAGAAGTCAGATATAATACTCCCAATCTAGTTGCCATTCACTGCTGAAGCCAATGAGCAGTAGAGAAACAGAGGAGTGTGCTTTGAAGTGCTTGGTATTACATGAAAAAATAAGCCGTTCAGTGAGAATGTACTGTATTCAAGAGGCTGCCATTGAGATGCACTTGAAAGTCAAAATAAGGACAGAATCCCGAAAGTTCATCTTCAGGTTTGTGTCTGAGTCTTCTTGTGGTGATATTTATACCCTCAGCCAGTGCAACAAATAGAAAGAATGAAAACTTGAAGTTGAGGTCCTGCTCAAAACTTTCATGTATGTTGGATCTGTGTTTGCAGTTCTAGTCTGGTTTTGATCTCTAATACCTTGCTCATCCATGGCTTTCCAGCAGTACAGTTCAAAGGGCTCTGTGAAAACAGAGGAGAGAACTGTATAATTGACTGGATTTTGCGGAACAGGATCCAAGGCAGAAAGCAATGTCTCATGGGGGTTGCTTGTCCCACACACTCTGTAGTGGCACAGGTAGGTCTTCATCCCTCTTTTTCTACCCAGAAAGGCAGAATATTGCCATTGTCTCTTAGTGGGCTTAGTTCTCTTCAACAGGTTATACAGTTTATATGATTTATCTTAGAGTCTAAAGTTTATATTGAACACAGGAAAGAATTATTGTGATGAATGCACAATGCCCATTGTCCAGTGATCAAAAAGTCAAACCCATGTTTTTATTTTCTTAATATTGGGTTATTCCTCCTTCAAGAAGGGTCACTCTAGAAGATGGTTTCTCCCTCCCTTTTCCTCCCAGCCATAAGCAGTTTAACTTCACAGTGTTTGGCAGTTGGACATAGTCTTTCTAACATGTGCCTGTTTTCTTGCAATCCACATGTGTGACACCAGGAATGGTACATGAGTATTTGGGATTTAATTTTGCTATAAGGCTATTGATACAGTGCAGAGATGAGCCTGAGTGGAAAAAGGAAAATAATCTGGTCATGCAGATGAGCAGTTTGTAAGGGGGAAAAATAAATAAAAAGTGACAGAAAGATTTGAATGGTGCACCTGAATTGTGCCTTCTTGGCACAGGGGAAGGAATTGAAAATAATTCCTTTCCCTGATTAGCAATAGCACAGTTCACTGTTACGAGGAGGAAAACTTTAACTCCTTAGAGATACAAACTGTGCTGTTTGGTTTCCTTCTGAGTTTTCCCACTCACTGTGTTAGAATTTCAACTGCCCAACCAACTTTCACAAACAGCTGGTCCAGCTGTTTGGTACAATTACAGACTTTCTGGCCTTTGCTCACTTGAGTTTTCATTGGAAACACCTATTCCTGCTCACCCCGTCTGTGAATAGTCGTCAAAGAGTTAATCTACATTCTAGCATGAATGAAAGGATGGAAATTTCTAATAGGAGAATGGGAAACAATAATGATTTTCTGATCAGCTACTACTCATGTTTAGAAAGCAAAATGCACATCTCTAGTTAGGAAGGATTAGTTCTTTCATTCCTTGTTAGGTTGTTTTGTTTTTATGCACCAGCAAAATGCTCTAATGCTTGGTTTGCAAAACGTTATGGAGAAACATATTTCTGAATATATACAGTACAGGCACTTCTTTTGGGGAAGGAAAAATAATAATAATAAAGGCAAACAACAGATCTAGAGTTTGAAAGGGTTTCTTGTGGGACTAATTTACAATTCTGTTTCTTAATCTGTTTAAGTAATACACACAGATGGTGGGGAAATTATACAAAATAATGCATAAACTAGCAAGGGGGGCTGTTTTAAAAGAAAAGCCAACCTTAAGATTTTTATCTAATCGATATTGAAGTTGTAAGTCAGCTAAGCCTTATGTCCCTAACCAAATGACTGAGCATAAGTGTATTTTTAGATGGCTCTTTAATGTTAAGTGACAAGGAACGGCAGCCACTTAAAAGTATTTGACATTCATAAGCATCCGAAAGACTTTCTGTCATCTTCTATCTATTCATTCACTAGAGTAGCAAAAGCTATATTGCTTTGGTTTCCCCCTTTTTTTCAGGGCAGCAGTCAATGCATCTGTGTCAGTCCTTAGCTCTTCTCATCTATGCTTCATGGTGTCCGTGTCCCTGGCTTCTCTTTATTGTCAGTGAACAGCTTTTGAGTGCCCATTAACAGTGAGGAGTGCTGTATCTGGAATTTCTGACTCCAGTCTGAAAGGATTAAAGCGACGCTTCTGCCCCTCCCGACGTCAGGAGCAGCCTCCTCCAGCAGCAGCAGAATTGGTCTGAGTGCTAATTGAACATTGTCAGGGGAAAAAAACACCCAACTAATTTTAAGTGCCTTCCTTTTAAGAGTATTTTGGGTGCTTTTCTCACATAACACAGGAAGCTTCTAGTTCAAAAAATATTGGTATTGTTCTTTGACACCTTGTATTTTACCTGGTGTGTTAAAATGTACTTTGTATATTCAGCTTTGCATGTAGAATGTATTCACTCATTAGGAGTACAGGAATGCTTCTTTTTAAATAAAGGAAAAGGTCTTTCTTGAAAATGTTTCATGTAATCAGTTCTGATGTTTAATTAAGGTTGTCCAAGAGTATTTAAATCATTAAATTCCTAAGATAATTGCATTGGGAAAATTGGAAGATTTTACCGCAAGGAGATAAATATATATTTTGAAAAGTAGAGTTTAAAAAAATACTTTCAGGTAAAACCACAGAAAACTTTCTAAGCAGTGTAACAGGCACACTAAACAAAAACACTCCTTTGTGCCAAACAGAAGTGCTTCTGCAAGTTGGTATGTCTTGACCCTGTTTAAGCTGACCTTCTGAAAAACTTGAGCTTTTAAATTCACATTTGTCTGTCTGACCTTACTAACAACAATTGAATATATTGTCTAATTTTAACCATGTCGCACAGGAACAGTTTTGTGAGCACTTTTTGCCCTAGAAGTTTCAAGAAAGTGGACAGAGTCCCACAGGTGTCCCTCCCATGAAAAGATTGCAGTGGGGACTTGAGGTTTATTGTTCCCTAGAGAATTAATACCTGGAAGTGCTGGAGGAATGAGTCAACCACAAGAAAAGGGCTAAACTTCCCTTTGTTCCTTACTGGAGGAAAGAACCCAAACACAGCACACAAAACCACACAAAATGGAGCTGTGCAAGGTCTGCCCTGTGCTGCTGCTCTTGTGAGGGGTACTTGAGGATTTGGGGAAATCTTTTTCATTATGAAAAGTATAAATATGTCAGCAGTTTGCTAGCTGGCACTGAAAGAAAGCAAGGCCAAATGTCATGTAGTTCTCTAGTGTGGGATTTTTCTCTGTCCTGTCAGAAGAAGTTCTGTGGGATTCTGTGTCTGTAGAAAACTGTGTTGCTGTCCCACTTTTGTTGGTGTTTCCTACAAGATATTGTAACAGAAATCTCCCCTTTGTCTCTGGAAGAAGACACAGAGCTCTTGAATTGCAGGCTTGCACAAGCAGGCAGATACAGGTGATGCTGATCAGGGATGCAGGGTGCAGGGATATTCAGATAATCTGTGTGTATCTCCTGTCATAACAACAGCTTCAGGGTCTCGGGAATTGTTGTGCAATAATGCCTCTGAGTACCTCTCTCATGAGATGGACAGGAGCTGATGCTTTGAGAGAAGGAGGATAAGAAAACAATAGATGATCTTCCAAAAAAGAAGGAAATAGAAATGGGAAAAATTCCTAAGTGTAATGATGCTTCCTTTGGAATGGCTCAGATTAATGTTTCAGCTGTGAGGCTGCTATTACAACCTACTACCAGCCAGAGTCACACTTTCTTACTAACCTCTGCGTTCCGGTGTTTACTGTAGGTGATACTCCATTTGTAGCACACAAAGCGTCATATAGCAACATGCAGCAGCTTAGTTAAGACCCACATAACAAAATTGTGTGAGCAGAGAGTTTATCTGGCAAATACTGTGCATGCTTGCAGCTACATTCTGCAAGCAGAATATTCTGTATATTTAATTTCAGCCTCAGTCTAAACACACTGCTTTGGACCTGGGAAAAACAGGAGCTTAACAATGGAAGTGCTGCTGATGACACTGCTGCAAGTTGCAAATGATGCCATTTTAGTACTTAGCTGGTATTCAGGAGCTTTCAGTCTTGGGTTGAAGAGATCTGATTGAAAATCAGACACAGGCATATATGGAGAATTCCAGGTTCCCCAGTTGCTTTGAAGTTAAGTGGAGTGGGCACTTGATTATTATGAAGGCTAGAATTGGATTGAAGAATCATACTTAAAGGTGTAATAGAGCTCAGAAAGTGTCAGACCTTGGAAGTACCTAGCCCTTGATTGTAGCAGCTGGAAGTGATTTAACAAGTACTTGAGGTGACAGAATCAAATGCTTTATGTGATGAATGGGCTGTTTCAATATAGCAAATGATTTTGCTCTTTAAAAATCAGAATTAAACAGTTTGTTTTTTGTAAGGCGTGAGATCATGGAGCAGTGAAGTATATGTGTGCACGTGCCCAGAGATATAGAATTTCATGTTAATCTTGTCTTTATTATAACGTGTTCGTTTATTTTGGAATCTACTGCTATGCACTGACCCTTCTGGGGGAGGGGAGGAGTCTGTATGTATTTTATGCATGAGGGTGTCAAAAAAGCTGAAATAGCATGACCAAAGTAGAACCAGTTCTTCACCTTAGTGACTTGTTAGGTGAAAAATATGTTTGCTAAATAATGTTATCAGTCAAACTCAAGAGGCAAATAATTTCAAATTTCTGTCACGTTTGTCATATTTGGTAATTGGGCAGTCAGATGTATATATGCTGAGCTGGATGCAGAGTTGGGAGAAGATTCCTCAGATTCATGCAGTGATGGTTTTGTCAGAGTTTGGTCCTTAGATTCAGTCATATGGCCTGGTTAACGCTGTTGTACCTATTATTCAGGCGTCCCATCTTGAAGTTCCACTCCACTTGACACCCTCACAACATGGCAGGTTTTTTCCCCCTTTCACTGTGGTGAAGGCTTCAATCATTGTCTTGCTTATTACTGAAAAAGAAAATCCCTCACAACCAAGCCACCCTTAAAAATTAAGTCAAACTTGAACCTAATCCTATAGCTCTTCAGTGAGCAGAGCAGTTAATTATGTTCAGTTCTCTTGCCTTTTTGTGTAGAAAAGGAAAAGTGCAGAGATTAAATGCAATGCAGATTTTTTTTTCATCTTTGTACTAATCAGAATTACTTGGACTGCTCCTGAGGTTCAATTTTGAATGTTCTGAGCAGTTGACACATTCAGTCTCAAGTCACAAACAGAAGAGATATTTTATTTCTAGGGTCAATGCTTTAACATAACTCCAGGAACACCTTTGGATGCCAAGGTTTCAACACTTTGTGTTGAAATGGAACTGCAGGTGCATGATTTGTTCACTGGCCCTTATGATTTGTGATCTAATTTGGGATCTAAGAGGGCTGCAAAAGCAGGGTTCCCATGGGGCAAATTACTATGATTGTTTTAGCAAAAACCAGCTGGAAGTAAAGGGTCTTAAGGTCTCCTTTTGCCTCTCCTCACTAATGAGATGGACGCTGACCTTTGAGCAGACTCTGAGCTCCAGAATTTGGATGGATGCAGCCTGGGCTCACAGAGGCTTGATGTTGTCCCTCTCGCTTGCATCTCCTGTGTTGTGTATTGACTGCTGACCTCAGCATCACTACACATGGACAGCAAATCTTTGCAGATCCAAGGTTTTCAGAGCTGGAACTGAAATATCTCTGATTTGACTATCCCTCAAACCAAGTGTATGGAGACACAATATTCTTCTTTAAATCATGCAGTACCTCTTGATCCCTGGTGTGCCATGCTCAGAACCCTCAAATGCTTTCTCCTCTTGCACACAGGACATCTGTGCACAGAGGGGGAGGAGTCTGGCACATCAGACTTTCCTCGTTCTCCAAAAGAATATGACACCACTGCTTGTCTTTTTTTGTTATTTGACTTCGCATCCCTAACATGCCTGCAGAAAAACCATCCATTTACAAGCAGGAAGCTGATACAGCTCCCCAAATGGAAGATTTTAACACACCAGAGTATTCCTAAGCCATGAGTTATCATAGAGTAGCCATGGATTGAAGGAATTTCACCAGATTCAACCCTCACCCTAGGAGAGTGTGAACTCCTGCATTAGGCCAAAGTCATATTCAGGTACACAAAAAGGTTGGGCTGCACTGCTGTGAGGAAGCTGTTCAATTTTAGTTAATGACGTGTTGTTAGTGGTGGAACCACCTCTCAGTATCTGAAAAACATATGTTGTTACACTTCCCCCAGAACTGAAAAACAGATTTGAAAAGAACATTTTTTTCTTCAGAGATATTTGCATAATTACACAGAGTGTGAATGTTAATGAAGAGCTAGTAATAAAACTGGATGAATTAGCATGACTGAGTGACTTAATGCAATCCTGTTGCTCATACAGTTAGGGGTGGCTTGCATTTTGCCAGACTTTTTTTTTTTTAAGCTATCTCTTGCAATTGCATATTTGGATTTGAACTTTCATTAATTATAGCTTTATTTCATGAACATGAAATTTCATTGACTTAAGTGTTTACATCAGTGCAACACCTATTCTAAAATATGTGCATCTGACAAAATTCTTAATGAACACCTCGCCACCACCCCTAACACATTTTGGAGTCATTCCAATGAAGGATTTGTTATTTTTAAAGTATTTCGTATACTTTTACCTGTCTCTCTTTGACATATCCAGGGACAGCCCTGTTTTATCACATCCTGACTTCTGCTTTTCCGTTTGAGAATTTGGCAGCCGTCATCTTTGGTTTTCCCCCTCTAAAAAGCCCAACATTGATCTTGCAGATCATGCACGCTGCACTTTCAGACAAGATAGATAATGACTTGAACTGCAGCAAATGGGACTATATGACATCACATTTTTGTGAGCAGACAAATCTGTAATCGTATTTAGCTTGACAGGTATAAAGGGCATTTCAAAAACTGATTATATCTGCTGTGATTTTAAGAAGGTCTGGTATATCACTGGAAAATCTTCACCCAAGCTATTCCTCAGGGAACAAACTCTTCAAAAAAATAATGCAATGCTACTTATTCGGGGCATTAAAACATACATTAACCTTTCTTTCCACCTTGTGGAAAATACATTATATTATCCCTATGAAAATTCCGAGGTGCTAGATCTGAATCTCCACCAGGTCTGGGGAGTTGGGTCTGCAATCACGCTTTGCAGATTCATATGAAAGAAAAAGCTGAACATGAAGAACATCTGAAAGTGTGGATCTGTGCGGATTTGGCAGATCCATTTCTTATTTTGAAAGCCCCATCACCAGCTGGGGATAAGATTCATAAGTATTTTTTGAAGTTTCCATTTATAGTTCTGTTAAAACCATCTGTGACAAATTTGTGGTGCAGCATAGGTCAAGATCAAGATGTGTAACAGAGCCTACTTGTTGGGTCCCACCTTTAAGAGTGGGATGCACAGACCTCTTTTAGGTCGATTCTTATCTTGTAGTGGAAGGCTTTTGGTAGCACTTGTATTGCCATGAGTGCCCAGCTGCACCAGGAGAAAGGCTGGTGAAAGGAAACACTGAAATCCAAATTCATTCTGCTGAAACTTGGATGCCTCTGCAGAACCAACCCAGGGTTAGTAGCTGTGGGGCTGGGATTCACAGAGCCAGTTCTGCACTTACATGTCCAAACAGCCTCTGCATGTGTGTATATCACATTCATTTTTTTCTCTTTTAAAGCCTACCTGGCATAGGTGCCCATCACAGACACTGGGGCCACTGCCCTTGTCCCGCAGGGTGCCCTGATTAACCAGCCTTGGGTACCTCTGCTCCTTACTCTGGAGCTGTGCCATTGGGAAGGAAACCAAAGGAAAGGTAGGCAAGAAGAAGGAATGATCCTCAACTTTTCTTTGGGAGGGATGTCCAAGGGATGAGGGACTCATAAGTACTGTCCTCAGACCTCAGACACTCAGAAGCTTTACAGTTTGGGCAGGATTTGAGGCTGATCTCAGTCTTTCTCCTTAATCCTGTTGCTGAGCCACCCAAGTACTTTTCTTTTTGCCCAGCCCGAAGGTGCTAAGCTTCATTTCTCCATATGCATTGTATTTTTCTGAAGAGTAAAGCCAAGACGAATTCTTGATGACTTAAGCATGGTTTTGCATGTTTCACCCTAGCTTTGTGAGACTTTTGCCATGAGTAGGTGATTTACTCTGCACGTCATCTCTGATGCCGAAGGAGAGTATCTCTACATAGTCTGAAGCAAATGCATTAAAAATTGTTTTAGTAAGTCACAGGCCATTAGAAACTGTCACACATCTGATAAAATTCCCTTTGTGTCTCTGTGACTGAAATTACAATCTTTTAATCTCTGGTTTCTAGTCTAATCTTTACAAAGGCAATTCTGTGGTAAATATTTCTGTCAATTCTTGCCTCCTGGCTTTTATATTAACTATATGCCTGGTTCTGCGGTCACTAAGTTGGATGGAAATGTTTTGCTGATGATTTCATCAGCAAAATTCCTCTCATCTCTGTGAGGACAGACCTGTGGGGGGATATGGCTTCCTCTTATGTGCTGTTGGACATAATTCTGTGGAGTGTGAGTATTAGTGAAATGATAAACCACGTGGAAGAGATTCTTCTTGTCTATATAATAAACACATGTTGAGGCAGTCATACAGGTTGGAATTAGGCCTGGTTCCACAGCAATTTGGGGTTTGTCCCACGGGGTTCTTCTGTCTTCCTCCCCTTGGTTCATGCAGCAGGGAGGTTCCTTAAGTGGGTCATGCCCATGTCTTTAAACATATTGCATGGCAAAGCACTGTCACTTAGCAGTCACTCCTCATCTGAACAGCCTGGAAGCAAAGCATAGCAGAGTGAGTGTCACCTCTCTGCTGCAAAAGAACAGCCCTGAGTCCTGATGCAAGATGTCTCGAACAGAAGGGTGAGATTTAGCTGGTGACAGTAACAATCTTGACAAGCAAGCTCTGAAGTCTGCCTTGTGTATGCCAGGGATTGAAATATCAGTTCTCGAAGAGGTGGACATGTATTTCACTGGCCTGGTGCTTACTGGCGCATGTTAGAATTGCTTTTAGCTTAAGAGAGGGTGTAAAAAACAAAAAAAAACCACCCCAAAACCCAAACAAAACCCACCAAAAAAACAAACACAAAACACCTTGAAGGTTACGTATCTTAAAGAAACCTCTACTTCGAAAAAAAAAATATTACTGAAAGCTATTACCTGCACTTCACTCTTATCCTCATTATTTTGTAAGCTCAGAACAAGGGGCAGCTTTGAATGCAAAATCATAACACACTTGCCAGATATTTTGAAATACTCTCCATCACTTGGTAATTATCAGAGGACAAAGAACAGATTGGAATTGGAAGCAGAAAATCCCATTTCACTACTACCAAGTACTTTTAGTGACTGCATTCATTCTGGATATGAGAAAGATATTATATAGGTAAAAAGAAGAATCTTTTTCTGTCCTCTAAGAAAATGAAAATCTCAAAGAAAAAAAAAAAAGCAAAAAAAAAAGCAAAACCAAAAGATTATGTGTTTTTCTAAAGGAGACTCTTTAAAATGGGCACTGAAAATCAAATCCACAAAATAATCTTGAACATTTCTAATGTCACTTCTTGTGGGGAAAATAACCTATTATGTGAATACTACCAATTAAAAATCAGGTCATATTAATTCACATTCTCATTGACCTTATTCTGACAAAAGCCTCTTGATTACAGTAAAAAAAAAAATTTGAAAGGCAATTTAAACACAATGAGTTATTTTATATTATCAAATCATAGGTATCACAGATAGGCAGAAGAAGAGAGAAAAAATTGCCTTGCATCTGGGTACAACTGAAACCCAATAATGTTTTCTAGCACTCGTGCATTATGTGCCATTTTTTTCAGACAGTGAAATAAAGATACTTGCTAGTGAACCAGACAGTACAAGTTCTTTAAAACTTTATCCTCAAATACAACAATAAGCTTTGTCAATAATTTCCTCATTTCTTTTTAAATTAGCAAAAGCCTGAATAATTTATCTTCTTTTTTGTTCTTTTTAAAGTTAACTGTTATTATTTTAAAGCAAATCTGATATACTACATAAAATTTCAAGTCAAAATATTCTGATTTTTGCTTAGATATCCAGGGGCTTCCTAGCCAAAGTTCATGGCCAGTGGCTAAATCCTGATCAGCGGCCACAATATTAGTCTTTGCAGATAAGAGGTTATTTTATTAACTGGTTATTAATGCTGGAACAGGGTAGTCCTTGTGCTGTATGTGCATGTAACTGATGTGCTTAGCTTTTAAGAGAAGCTTCTGACCCCTGTGTTGGGTGGGATTTTTTGGTTGTTGTTTTGTTTTGATTTGTTTTGTTTTTTAAGAAAAGTACCAAACTCAAACATGATGTGTACATGCCTTGGGCAACGTGTCAGCCCAGCCTATTTTACCTTTTAACTAAATTACATTGGTTTTCCAGAGCATTCCTGGAAGGGACTGAACTTCTACCTAGGACTGTTAAATTCCCTCACAGCCTGTCAAGTGACACACTGTGACAACAGTACTTTTTGCTTCTGTATCTCTTCTTTCCAAGCATTGATGAAATACTCCCCCCTGAGAAAGTCCCAGTTAACAGGCTCACAATGAGAAGATTTTAACATTAGCCTGTAATGAAGGATGAACTTTTTAAAGTATCCAAACATTGTGATCTAAAATAAGACAACTGCCTTACTTGTCTCATTTTTCCCATCTCGTCCTTAGTTCAGAAAATGTAAATTCATTGCTTTGCAGATTTACAAGACAATAGTCCTAGCAGCTGCCTAATTCTACAGAAAAGTGATTGTTTCTGGTTCTAGGGAGGGATTAACACAGTAAAAATGTGTAGATCTATAATATAATGGGTTTAAACTCTTTTTCCTCTGAAGCCCGTAATGCAAAACCATGGCCTGCTTCTGGTTTGTGCTTTCTGAACACCACCAGACCCTTCTCATCCCTGGACAGAAACGCACATGGCAATCAACCAACATGTGCTTGATCTTGCACCACGTCCAGACTCATGGCAGTCGCTTGTCCAAAACTGCAAAACAATTGGGTGAAAAAAGGAAATCATTCTTAAACAACTAAGGATGAGGAAAAAAAAGCAGAATGCTAGGGAAAGAAAACAAAAAATAGGTTTGAGTTAAACTCCTTAGCAGTTTGGAGTCTGATACTCCTTCGTTGGTTGAGAAGAAAGGAAAACAAAAGTTCCATCTTTCATTGAAGGTGATAAGGACACTGAAAGTTGCTTTACAGAATGCTTTCCAACTTGTCTTCTTCATAAGTCTTTTAAAGTCTCTTTGGAGCACCTGTCTGTTGTGAAAATAATTCATTTTGTCATGCCCAGTAACACACTGGTAGTCATTTTATGAAAGCTTGTGTAGCAGTTTCACCTCTAGCTTTACCCTCTGTTATACTACATCACAAACTCATTTAAATAGTAATATTAATGTTTTTAGAGATCACTACAAATGGTTGGCAGCATCATTGCAGTTAATGTCTCATGGGAGCTATACAAGGGAATTTTATCAGCTTGAGGCTGAGGTATTTGATGAAGTAATAACAAACTAGCTTTGAATTGTCTTTCATTACCCTT
Organism: Acanthiza pusilla; assembly: GCA_036630365.1. Taxonomy (NCBI): domain Eukaryota; kingdom Metazoa; phylum Chordata; class Aves; order Passeriformes; family Acanthizidae; genus Acanthiza; species Acanthiza pusilla. Next base: position 9,613,883 of record JAXCHO010000038.1, read on the forward strand.
TATCTCTCCCAGAGAGAATATAATCTTATTCAAATTATAATGGCCTCTGTTATCAATGTGGTTTACTATTTATTTACCTGCACATGGACATGCAAATGTACATGCATTCTCCTCTTTTTACCGTACCTGTAATGAAATTCCTTCACTATCGGAATCATGCATGATCACAAATTATAAACTAGTTACTTGGAAGTGTAATTTCCTTAACATTAAAAGCATTAAAAAGAAAATTAAAATCCAACTTTTTTTTTAGGAAAAATAAAAGTACCTTGATAAGGAGTAAAATCCAATCATTAGACTTTAAATATACCTTCATTTATCTTTTAGACAAACATGATATTCTACCTCAGGAATAGATAGGCTGCCTCCTGTCTGGGCAGAGAAAGAGATGGGAAGAAATGTTTAAGTAGTTCTGTAGAGGGAGGAAAGTCCTGGGGCTGAAACAAAGAAAGAGATCCAAATGGCAGAGCTTTGGCTCTCTCTCATAAAATCACATCAGCGTTTCTGAGGCCAGGCTTATGTCAGTCAAACAGAAATGTGAGAGATGCATGACACAGTTCTAAGTTATTTCTTATTAATTGCTTGGTGGTTGTCATACACTCATTAGAGAAAAGGAATGTTTAAGAGCAGAGGCAGGGCATGACTGTGGAGACAGATACAGGGAAAATATGTATTTGTTAAGTGACCAGGCAGTAAAACAATTGACTATGTCCTGCTACACATCTGCTCTGTTCAGCAGATTATATTGAAAAATCCTCAAATCCTACAACCTTGCTCCAGTGGCTCTACAGCTGCAAATCAGACAGTAGAGAACAAAACATTTTCTTACTCGTTCTTCTTTTGAAAAGCTTCTAAGATAAAAACAGGAGGGTGGAGTGTTATTATTGTCTTTTTCTCTTAGTTCAGATCGTTCCCATGCTGAATCAGGGTTTTTTCCCCCTTTTTTTGTGAGTGTTACAGGATCTAAATTTTTCCCTGGCGGTCCCAGGCCAGACTCTTTGGTCTGATCTTGATTGACGCACTGGATTTTTCTCTGCCGGTTGGCCATAAGGCCATTGATTCTGATTGATTTCGAGTCAGTGTTTGCTTACTGTCACTTTAATTAAAACCAGGCAAGGGGAAGTGATTATTTAAACCTGCCTTATCAGACCAGCACTCAGACTGAGGACAAACAATCTGCTGCAAACAGATATTTTTTACCATATAGTCCTCAGGCTTATGTCATGACCAAGTGTTAAATATGATTTCTATTCATTCTTTTCAACAGAACTCGATAGAAACCAGGCATGTAATTATCAACAATACCCAATAGTATTTGCAGTAGTATCTGTATTGGGGGGGGGGGGGGGGGGGGGGGCGGGGGGGTGTTTATAACATGAATAATTTGTTATTGCAATGTATCTGAAACAACCAGATGTACATAAATATTGCATAGACATAGGAATATTCAATCCTGAACAGATAAAAGGCTAACAGAGCAAAGTGGAACCAGAATTTAAGAACAGTACACATATATTTAAGTGGGTTTAAAATAAAAAATGGAGTTCCAAGTTTGCTGAATGACAGAGAAGCAAAGACGCTCAGCAAAACTATAGAAACATCAAACGTGCACAAGCTGATCAAACCAGATTTTTACTTAAAATTCATACTGATACAAAAACAACTCAAAGTGTTCCCTTTTAGTACATTAAACAAAAACCTGAAGTCTCTCCTGTTGCTTTTGTTTTATAAATTTTCCTTAATATTTGCAGAATTATGATTTTAACATTTCCAAAGCAATGCTGTGACATTCTGTTTAATCACCCCTCTACTCTCAATTAGATCTAACAATTTCTGTCCTTTCTAAGTTGTTGGGAGTTTCCTGTGTTTTCTAAAGTAGCCTCAGTATTATACTTGCCACTGAAATGATCTTTATAAATCTTGTGCAAAGATTTATACTACAAAGCAGCTTAGTAAATTTGTTAGATATTATCCTCAAAACACAATGTGGAGTTACTTAAAGTTTGGATCCTGAGCGTTTTGGCTTGAGTCTTTCCTGTAACTGTTTAAAGTTTGTAAGAAGTACTGCTCACGTTGTAGATATAAAGAACTTAGACTTTTATTTAAATTTAACAGGAATATCCCAAATTTGATATTAATGTTTGTAGTCTCAGTGTTTTAAAACTTGGGTAAGAATCAGTCAAACCTACCCCCTGGAACTTATATTCCCTTCAGGCACAAAAAAATCCAAGTCTGTTGACCTTTCAAGATTACATAGAAGCTTACGAATATACTCAGGACTTTTGATGGTTAAAGAATACAGGATTTTGTCTTTTAGCCTCACCTGGCATTTGTGAATTCTGAATATTGAGTGTACTCTTTTACAAAATGTTTACCTACTTACACATTTAACTAGAAATGCCTCTCATAAATCAAGAGAGTGAGCAAATAAATTCTTAGGAATGTGTAGGGACAACAAGGGGATTGGAGTCATGATATGTCATCTGCCCTGCCAAAAGACATTAATGGACAGTCTTTACCTAGGTGGATGGCCACCCTAAACCTGTTAAAGGAGCACGTGTAATTTTGCATATGCTACATATGCTCAGTAAATAGCCATGACAGGAATGAATTCCAGGCATTACGTCCCTAAGACCAGTGTTTAAAAAAAAAAAACCAAAAAAACAACAGGTCTCCTCATTCATCCTTCTAAATCATCAAAGACATTTTTGTATTTGTTTCTAAATGTCATTTTTGTTCTCCAAGGGAAAAGGATTACTTTTTCCCTGGCTATAAAATATTTGGAGGATGGTTCTTAATACACACCCAGTCTTTAACTGGCCTGCTCTCTCTAGTAGGAGTTATCAGCCTACTCTTGGTTCTGTCGGTGCTTCTCTCAGTAACAGATTTCACAGATACTATAAAAGTTCCTAATCATTGTGAAAATGTTGGTATTGTCAAACAATTCAATGCAGAAATACGGCTGGATATAGATCAAATGTAGGCCTAAGTTATGCAGGTCAAAAATTAATTCAGATATGAAACTTCCTGGAGAATGCCGGATATATAAGCAAGAATTTAGGCTGGATTTTTACAGAGATAACATCCACTCAGAAAATTTTTCTTTACAAGGACATAAAATTTCCATTTTTTTGTGATGGACATTAAGAGAGAATTTTATCTGGCGTAGGTAAATAGCCTGTTTCCAGCGAGGAGGCATTGATCACTTCTTCCCCAATAAATTAGGGAGAATTAGTTAACTAGCTAGGGACTAACAAAAATCTCTCAATTCAGTCGGCATCATGTTGTGAAAAATGGAAAATAATTGATCATTCTGAGAATTGACTGAAGTTTCAGTCCTTTTCTTCCAGACATAACTGCCTCCCACTCCCCCCCCCCCGTAGACTTTTACATTTAAATACTTTTTTTAAAAGATCTATCCCTGTGTATGTAACACGGCAAGTGAGCTCTTGCTCAAAGGAACTCACAGGGTGCTAAGTACACAGCACTGAACCCCAGTGAAGGGTCTCGGCAAAAGTAGGTCAGTAATTTGACATTATTTCATTTTTTTCCTTCTGCATCTGCCCATCTGATAAAACTGGACCTCCTCTGCTCCCCAGTTTTTAGATCTCTGGAATACCCACACTGTGACAGCTCAATGATGTTATCTGTTGAAACAGCAGTTCAGTTCTGGCTCATCTTATGAAGAATGCAAGGAGAATTGGTTTGGCCTCAGCTAATCTGGAATCTTCATGGCCAGTGTGTGTGCTGTACGGCCCCTCATGTGAATTAGGTTCTCTGTGACCAACCTTGTTAGGTGAAGGTTATGGGAACTCCACTTCTTTTTGCACATATTTAGACCAAAACATTTCCATAAGTCCCAAATGTGTGCAAAGACTGTAACCCTTCTCAGCAGGCTATCTTCCATCCCAGCACCTTAACTGAGTTCTTTGCAAGGGGGAAACAACCCAGCGGGGATGGCTGATATTTCTTCTTTCACTTTGAGCCTTCCAAAAAGAGCATCTCCCAGTACTAGATAGTTTTTATAGCAGATTATTGCACATGACATCACCGAATTCAGCAGTGATGCAACATGAGCCAGATACCTTCTGGCAGATGCTTCATATCAAAGCTTGAATATTCTGGCATTTTCTGTGCCCGCCTATTTCCAGTAAATCAATCATATGTGACATTTGCTAAGAAAAGTGTGCTTTTTGTGTGGTGTCTGCAGGTGTAACTTGGGAAACTTCCCATATTGACAGTGTGGTTTAACGATGTGGCGAAGGCAGGCACCACATCTCTGCTCAAGCCGTGAAGAACAGTCATTACTGTTACCTTTAAATACTTCCAGTATCTGAGCTCAGTTTCTGCTGTAAACTGGACTTCTTCATTCTTTCTTTTGCTCAAGAGGAAGAGAATTGGGAGCATGTGTCTGTTTTGCCATCCACCTCACACCATTCCTAGGGAGAAGGGACACTTCAGAGCCCTTCAGTGGCATGCCTTGAAGGGTCAGTGAAGCAATTGTACTTGAATTTTTAATGTTACGCTGGAAATTTTCCAGTCATCCCCGCTAGAGTTTCTGGGATATTTGAATGGGTCCTGGAATACATAAGAATTGCACCAAGAGGATCACAAATCAATGGTTTCCATTTTAGACCTCACAGGTGGGGGAAAAAAAAAAAGGTTTTATGTGGATTCGGATAATAGAGAAGTCTGATCCTGAAGTGAGTAAAGAGCAATACTGGTTCTATTGTGAGAACTGAAAGTTGCCCATACCATTCTAAGCAACAAACAACTCCATTCTACAATGCTGATCTATATTTCAGCTTTGTAAAGAAACCACAAATATAAAACACAGCTCTTTCTGCATGTGCCTGGGGCCACTGTTGCTTATTTTAATAATATTAAAAATATTTCATGCTATTTTCCCATCAGAATCTATTTACCTAGGGGGAGAACATGAGGTAGCTTTCTTTTTCCTCTGTTGGCAACAAAATTGGTTATTAATTTTCAATCAATTGTATAGTAATATATTTATAAAATGTTACACAAACCATTATTTTGTCAGCAGAACTTTTATTACTTGTGTTGCTAGTTGTCACTAGTAATATTTAGGAATACTAAGCCCTAATATTTAAGAATTTACTTTAGATATTAAGTAGGATTTTTTATGTACTCCAGACAAACTGCTTCATTAAAAGACAAATGTGCACGCCAAGCACGACGTTATTCTACACTGAGCTCAGCTGTGAGATGTATTTGGTAAACTCTATTTCCAGTGATGTTTCTTATAGACAGTATTTATAAATTCCCCAATTTCAAAACCTAACCACCAGCATAGCACAGGAATTCCTATATTAAGCCCATAATTGCTGTATATCAATATAAAGTCAGGATTTCTCACTTTTGGGGAGAACACTGCAGTGGAATAAAAAAAGTTTGAGAAATATTTTACAATATGGTCCAGTAAATATTGCATGGTGACAAATCAAGTGTTCAATGAGAGCAGATAAGGGCTAGTGTTACTGAGCAGTTTAGTGCTAAAGGCCCTAAAAATGTCACTTTCTTCTTCTCAACAAGAAAAAGAACAGACTGCAGCCTCCTGCATGCCTGAGGTCAACAGGATTCCACGTGTGATGCTAAATGAGGCAGACCCCTTCTTGCCCTTGACCACAATTAGTAAACTTATCTCTACTGCCAGTGCAGTATCACTGACAGTCTGATGCATTTTTAAAAAACCTAAAAAGGCAGCATTAGTAGAGTGTGAAATACCTTGAATCTGTCAGGTAAAAAAGCCATATATTCAGCTCCTTACTTATTTTAATACTCGCTTCAATGTACACTTCACTGAAGTCCTTGGGGTTCCAGTGCTCCTGGAGAGTGCCAGAGCATGACAGAGCTTAGTTTTGAGCTCCTTAGGGATCCTCAGGCCTTAAGGCGTGGATGTGTTCAGACTGTTCCATGTTTCCTCATCCAGGATCCCACCAAAACACACCAAAACAAGAATTCCTATGTACAGAGCTGTCTTCAGGATTGAGGCCTTTCCCATTAATCTTTCCAAAGGTCTGGAGAATACTTGTAAGACAAGGGTGGAGCGCTGAAAGAAGATTTTTTTGCTGTTGTTACTGATATTATTAGATAAAACACAACCAGCCACAGGCTTTATTGATCACCCCCCATCCTGTAGCAAATTATCAGCCCAGCAATCTGATAATGGAGGTGGTCTTGCATGCAAATGAAAATTGTTTAATGACACAGAGAAAAACAATGAGAACCATTGTTTCCAGATAATTTATACAGCTATTGAAGCATTCTTTTTCTTTTTTTATGAATTGAATTCATAGGAGATTTGTGAAAGTTGCCTGTTAGGTCAAAGGCTAGTGCTTTATCCACTTAATCATTCACCCCTGCTTGATTAATAGACTTTTTAAACAGAATCATATATTAATAATGTAGGCTTTAACTGGGCATCTCGATCAAAGAGCAGATTTTAAAAGCTGATTGGTTTATATCGTCTAGGCCTGTGATAAATGTCTAGAGATTTCTTGTAGTCATTTTTTCTTGTCATTTTTTCATTCTGATATTCATTTCTCTCTTCAACATTGTCACATGAATATTTAAAACAAGAAATATAATCAGTTCAGTGCTTTTTCTTCAGTGCTGAGATCATAAAGAGAAAAACTGTCATTCAGTACAAAATCTCTTTATTACAATATTTAAGCACTGTCTGTTTTACGTTGGTTGGTGGGAAGCATGATCTGAAAATCTTATATACATCAATAGGATTATGAATGGAAAGTTATTCTTCAGATTTGGGGTTAAATGGGATTAAAGATAAGAAAACTCCCCAAAGATAAAAAGACTGTGGAGTTAATAATTAGAGGTGGATAGAAAAATTTCATTGAAACAGTTAGTTGGAAAATGCTGTCTCATCTACTGATGAGACTGAAATGTTTTCTGGGAATAGGTCAGTGTTCAGTAAATTCAGATATATTCAGTAAAATTAAATCAAAATGCAGTTAGCTTTGTTTTGAGATTACTTTTTATTTCCAAATCTTGTTTTCTTCAAAAATTGTAATCTGAGATGGGATGACCTCAGTTGGAAGGAAAGGCTGTTACTGAGATAAATCATAGAATCACATGCTAATTTGGGTTGGAAGGGACTTAAAGATCATCTCATGTCCATCACACTGCTGTAGACAGGGACACCTTCCACTGGACTGGGTCGCTCCAAGCCCTGTCCAGCCTAGCCTTGAAAACTTTCAGGGATGGAGCATCCACAGCCTCTCTGGGTAACTGTCCCAGCATTTTACCACCTTCGCAGTAAAGAATTTCTTCCCTATTTCTAACCTAAATTTTCCCTCTGTCGGTTTGTAACCATTAGTCCGAGCTTGTAAGCATCATTATGTCCACAAAGTTATCCATTCCTTTTCTATGTACCCCCACAGATTTCTGGTATGATCCTTCAACTGAGTGCTGCAGGGTTCTGTTTGTTTAACTGTTTCTGAGGGTTTAGTTATTTTAATGAGTTGGTTTGTACTTAATGAAAATTAAATTTGAGGGATTAAACAAACAGCTTTTGTTCTACTCTTTTCCTATTTAACGGTCATAATGACAAGAGTAAGGTAATACATTTTACAGTTCCATTACTTTTGTGATTAATGGATTTCCAAATAGAGAAGTAATTTTCAATTGTTTTCTTCTTCTTTTCCTTCCGTTGGCTGCTTTTCTTCTGTGGAAAATAGATTTTTCACCTCTCCTTACACAAATAAATGTTTTCCCTTTTCACCTTCAATGAATCTTTTCTCTGGTCTTATGCCACATCAAAGACTGCCCTTTCTGTCCCATGCTGAGAAGATCTTGGGCAGCACTGCCTGTCTGCTCCATGAGATCTCTTTTGTCCCATTAAAATAATCTTCCCCCTAAGCTAAATCTGCTTGGCAACTGTGCTGTGAGAAACACGTAAGGCATGAAGATGGATGGTATTGACATCTTCTGCTTTCTTTGGGGATTGCAGCAAACCTACCTTTCGATGATCCGTGCTCAGCTTTGGTTTGTCTCCTAGTGCAGTCCTGGGTGACTGAGAGTGCCACAGGCACAGACTGTGGAGAGCTGAGTTTTGAAAGCCGAGGGGGCCAAATCAGACCTTATCCCTGCTACAGTGTGTGCTTCTGCCAGAGGAAAAACTCAGGAAAATATTAAGTGGAGTCACATGAGTCCTATCAAGTCTACAAGGTCTGCAGTAATGGAGAGAAGGGAGCCTGGGGCAAGGTGTGAGAGCACACAGAGCACTGGCCACTGCCCACTTGGGCTCCTTGGCTGCCAGTGCTGCTGAAGTTGCTGCTGATGTAGCAGCATCAGAATTTCTTTCAGATTCTGCTGGAAGCAAGAGAGCTGGCTTGTTAAATTTCTTAGTGGAACAGTACTAACTGCCAAACCACAATTTCTGCTGAAGCTGTGGATTGTGGGTAACCTGCTGCACTCAACACTTTTACAAGCAGTATCCAAGGTGATATCACAGCTAAAGTATTTTTTAGCTTCATTTTTTTTTTTCACAATAAAAAAACGCTCACATGCCGGTGTGAGTGGGTGCATATGTGTGTGAGAAAGACTTGGTTTCAATTTTGCTTCTGGTCTGACTAGAACAGAAAGAGCAGCCTTACCATGATTATCAAACCATTTCGGATTCCCCACGCACCAAAAGGCAGGGCAGAGTGCGAGAGCATTCTCTTTCAGACAGAGCCTTTTGGTTGACATACCTTTGTGGGTTTTTTACAGATGATGTAATGGCAAAAATGAGCAGATTATGTGGGTGGCAGAAAAGCTTCCAATTCCCTGATTATTAGTCATGTGTGGACCAGGGAAATGCAAAACTCTTTTAGTCCTGGGCTTTAAAAGTAAACACATTAAAAAACCCATGTAGAACTCCTGGGGACCATTTTTGTATCAGGCAAATGTTTTTCAAGACTGAGAAGTTTAAAAAACTAAATAAATTAAATTATTAAGGATTCAAAAGGTGGTTGTTCAACTAGTGTTCCTTTCAAAAAGGGCACCTTTACCCACAAAAGATTTCAGGAATGTCTCCCCATGTAATGTAGAGCAAATTTCCACCTGGTTGATTTTTTTTTCTCAGTGGTACCACAAAAAATGGAACTACTCTGTAGGCAACTTATATAGTTCAACTAAATCTACCCTTTCATGTTGTAAATTATGAAGATAATAATCTTCACATTTCTTCCATTACTTTATGCATACTGTAGCCCCCATGAGGCAGCTTCTTGACCTAAGAAAGAACGTATGGAGGGGAAGAAAGTAGTGGCTTTGCCTTCCTGCTTCACTTCAGATTTTTTACCTTTATTTTCACTTCTAGGTTACTAAGAGCATTGGATTATCTTCCCTTTTTTAATAAACTTAAAAGCCAGAACAAAGTTTGATGCCCATGCATTCAAGAGCAGGAAACTAATCTGGGTTTATCCAACGTGTTTTTAAATCTCCCCGTATTTGTTATTGTCATAGTAGGTTTACATTCATTTGGGCATTGGGCTGTATACGTGGTGCCAATTTGCTTTGTAACTTAAAAAAATAAGGAAAAAAAAATTTACAGGAAAAGCTGCCTGCCTGCATAAACAAGTTTTTAAAATCTAGATGGCTAAAAATTCATTTAGAAGGATTTTGAAGCTTGTCAGAACTCCTTAATGGCAGGCATTGCTATTTAGATGGAAAAGTATACCATGAGTTTAGTTATTAGGCATATTCCAGTGCCTTTGGAGGAGAAAGCAAACGCTATAATAAGAAAGTTGTCAGAGATGAAGGTGCTGCTAATAAAACATTCCCTCTATTAAGAAAAATAAGATTTAAGAGCTGTGAATAGTCCTCAGAAAAAATTGCCTGGTCCTACAGAGAAGCTTGACAGACTTCTGCTTTTCCCTGGAATTAAGAAAGGTCGTGTTCAGAAAGTGTTAGGCTGTGCAAAGTCTCTGAAGTTGTGTTTTCCAGTACTCCCAATCTTTGTAGGAAGGCCAAATCTTGAAGATTTTATGTTGTCAGGAGAGGAATTCTATACATTCTGTAAAACAATGCACTACAGAATTTCTCAGCTAAAACAAGTGGTTTTAATATTTTAAACAAAATGGGTGCTCGCATGAGAAATGCCATAGTGATTTCCGAGAGCCGAGCACATATAAAAAAGGAAGCAGTAGCACCTGTCCCAGGTGAGGTAGGAGTCACCCTCAGACACAGAGCTGCTGGTGGCAGCAGGGAAGCCACGCTGGGGGCAGGACTGGCAGATGTTGTTCTGTGGTTCTGTGATGGAGAGGATCTTTAGAGGCTGTGTGAGAGCTGGTGCCTCATCCAGAGGGAAATCAGTGGGATGGCTTCTGTGCCCTTAAAAGATCAGTATGTCGATGTATTGAAGAAGCAAACTGCTGGGGTTTTCGCTAAAAATTGGCAAAAGACCAATACTTGAATATCCTGAGTAACATAAAAATTTTGTATAGTCTTTGCAGAGGTGGTTTTATCATTGTTACAGTAGCTTTCCTAAATAACAAACAGTGAGGGTGGAATGTGGAATACGAGTAAGATTACAGACAATTAAGGTGAAATGGCTGTTGGAAACTCCCATCTGATTTTAAATGAATGGTTTTTGTTCATATTGTGAAAAGAGAACATTTTTTCAGGAAGAGTTAATGAAAAATTTGTAAAAGTTAAATATATTTTCATTACATTTCTGCCCTCTCTTCTTTGGATTTTTTTCTTAAGGCACAGTAATTTAAGTACATGTGGTGCATTTCTAGGCTTTATTAATTTTGTATTTTGATTCCTCCATCTGCAGTTCTTTGGCTTTTGTTTTCATAGAAAATCTGCACAAAGAAAATCAAACTGTAATCTAAAGATAAGGGTTCTATATAGCCAGCCATCAAGATATTTTGTTGTTTTGTTTCTTTCTTAAAGTGCATACTCCTTCACTCCTGTGATAACTGGCAAATGCAGATAAACCCTCCATTAAGCCTTTTTTATTAAAAAAAACCCTGGATATCATTCAGGCTAAAGTATTTAACTAACTCCTGAATATTGAATACTTGGCAAATCATGTAGGTCATCTTCTGAAAATAGGGTGCTGCTGTTTGGCATTGGGAACAAAAGGAAGAGATTAAATCTACTACAGTAGCACTTTGTTTGCTTTTTTGTTTACCTCTGGAAATTCAGGAGCTAGGGATAAATAGATGTCTGTTGCCTTTACCACGACCTTGAAACATCCAGACGTGTGCGAAACTGAATGGCACAGGCATCTTACAGTGCTTCCTCTTGAAAAGTGTAGATCACTGATTTTGCAGCCCTGGAAAGCCCAGGTTGAACTAAAGCCACCTCTATGGTGTGAATGAGTCAAGTCACCTTAAAATCGGTGGAGTCCAGACATTTTTCTCCAGCTGCAAGTCTAAAGCCACATGGAACAGTCTAGTTCCTAATTTTGTTTAAGTCCTTGCATGAAGGATCAAGTTGAAATTTTATCTTTTTTCTTCTGAGTCACCAGTGTTTTTGCCATAACACAAATGCTTTAATTAAGAAAAGTGTGTGACATTTTTGAATGTTGGGGTTTTTAAGCAGAGTAGTAAAACTGTTGAGTAGCTATTTACTAGGCAATTGTACGACCTTAATTCAAGAAGATTGGATTTTTACTGCAAACCCCAGAAAAACCAGTAACTTTAAGTAGAAATCAGGTTTGGACTATGACAGGAGTGCTAAGGTTTTTGAATAAAAGACATTGTCGATGTCAGTTACTATTAGGATATTCCTTTACTGTTCGAAGTGTTGCTCTATACAACATGGACAAAAATTCTGAAAAATGGCAGCTGCTGTTATAAATCTTGGGTATTCCTGTAAGAGATAACAAGCTCACCTTACAAAGTCATTGCATCAAGAAAAAAAAAGATCAAAGTCAGTTCTTCCTGAAATTCAATCACTGTTTCTGTTTCATATGCCAGAACAAGTAGCAGAGATGACTGATAATTTCTATAATCATTCTTAATAATTCCAAAAGGCAGAAGAACAGATAATAATGTATGTATTCTTGTGCTAACCTGCTCTTCCTCCCTTGCTTCTTGGATTTGTCCACTGTGCTCTGTCTATTCCAGATAATCTGTCAGGTCAACAATATCAATAGTTTTTATTACAGAAAGCAGATATTATCAGCATCCTATCCATCCATTTAATTAGAAATCTGGTACGACTGTTAAGCTTGAGAACAATTTGAGGATCAAAAAAGAAAAAACAAAACAAAAAAAACCCCAAACAAACAACAAAAAACTAAACAAAAATAAAATAATTAAAAAAAAAAAAAACAAAAAACAAAAAACAAAAAAACCCCAAAAATAACCTACCACGTTTCAGAGTTCTTAAAGAGGCCCAGCATTTCCAAAAGGAGAAAGGTGGTGTTTTCTTTAGGAAGTCGTACACAAGCTAAGCATATAGATGATGGCAAACTATAATAAGAGGCTACTAAAGGCTTTTACATTCTAGCATGAGGTGACTGCAAATTGGTGTAGCTCCATTTACTTGCTGGGGAAACAACGTGGGAGTCTGTCTCTTCTCCCAGATAACAGGTGACAGGATAAGAGGAAATGGCTTAAAGTTGGGCCACAGGAGGTTTAGTTGGACATTAGGAAAATATTTCTTCATGAAAAGCACTGGAACAGGCTTCCCAGGAAAGTGTTTGGATCACCAGCCCTGGAGGGATTTAGAAGACAGGTAGATGTGGCACTTGGGGACATGGTTTAATGGTGGGCTTGGCAGTGCTAGGACTCAGCGCTAACTCAAATATAATAACTTTGAATAAAATTCACTTGAAAGCAAGGGTAGTGAAACTGTAGAACAAACTTCAACTGGATGGGAGGCAAAATAAACCCCTACAATAAACCCTGTAATAAACAAACCATTTCCAGCTCTCAGCAAGCACACAGGTACAGTTATTCCCCCAGGCCCTCGCCATTAGTTTGTCTCTTAGAGGCAAGAATTTCCTTTTGTTTATGACCCCAGGGAAGGATTAAGCCAATTTTAAAGAGAAGTCTATGGGGAGGAAAAGAAAAAGATGGCTTAGGTATTGCTTCACAAATAATCTTCCTGGAACCGTGAAGCTGGGTTTGAGTGGAACTCAAATATGCTACCAGGCGATGGCAGTCTACATTAAAGAAAAGATCTCTTTTCTATACCTAACTTACACAAGTGTTTACATCCTGGAAGTCCCACCACCCCACATGGTTTTATGGCATGTATTCTCAGGTACAGTGTTCATTATGTAGGAGCTGCCAGCATCAAGTGCTCCAAAAGCATTAGAAGAAATTCTGCATTGTCTAGCAAAGCTGGGAGGTAGTAGTTTCATCAATTCTGGCTTTATTTTTAAAAAAGAATAATAATACTTTAGAAGCAAGAAGAAAAAATACCTCATCCTGGGGAAAAATGGTGGTTGTTTAGAAGGAAAATACAAAACCCAGGAAAGTCTCAAATATTTCTTCAAAGGTTTCCCTCCATCGTTTCCCTTTAAAAAAAAAAAAAAAGATGCCACAATGTGTTTGAACAGGGAGCTCTGCTGCTATAGATATGTTCTGTTATGGTAGATATTTGTTCTCATCTTTTGCCAGCTTTTAATAGTTAAAATAATGTGTACCTTTTCCATGACTTCCACATGTGCACCTCTCTCAAACTGCATGAACACAGTGCTCTTTTAAGAGTCTGTCTGCAGACTGAAAAAGCAAATAAAATTCATTCCAGTGAAATTGTCTCTCAATCCATAACTCATCTTCTTACACTGAGCTATGGGCAGAGTTTTCAGAGCACTGTGTGACCCTACATGCCATATGCATTGTATGAGATAATTTTTCTTAGAGCTGATGAAGAAAAGGAATGTAAAGCAAAGCAGACTGTCAGATTCTGTGTTTACTCTGGAAAAAAAAATCTTACGGAAACCAAATTATTTGTTGCTTGACATTTCCGTGGACACATAACATTGCTCTGGTTTTTGTTCATAGTCTTGTGGATCTGATTCCAGCTGCCCACTGGAAACAAATAGCCAAAGAGCATCAGCCATTCATTTCAGTGGCTCAGAATTAACATGCTTTTTAAGTGATCATAGTCATTTTAAATGCAGCTTGATCAAAATACTGCTATTACTTTACAGTCTCCAAACTGAGCCCAAACTCATTTGGCATGTCTTTGAAGGAGGCAAACTGGGGGAAAAAAGCCAGTTTTTTTAGTGCTAACAGCAGAAATGGGACTAATTAGTGAAATAATGACAGTAGTTCTATTGTGGTACTAAAATCTACTTCAGAATTAATATCACAGAACAAGAGCAGAAAAACAAAAAAAAATCTACACATCTCAGGCAAAATATTTTTGGATACTTGAGAGAGAGAGTGTGTGTGTATATCTATATGTACGGTTACTTTTTCATTTAAGTGTCCTCTCATCTTCAATATCTTTCACATATGTATGTTCTATCTGATGCTTATCAGAATGTTCTAAAATGCTGGAACTGTAACCAACAACAAATTGTTGGTCTTCAAGGGCAGCCAGGGGCCACTTAGCATTCCTTTTGCAGAGGCAGGTCTGGTAAGGGTCTGTCAGGTTTCTATCCCCTTTTCTGTTCCTGCCAATCCCCCTCCTCTGGTGTCAGCTCTCCACCAGGCACAGAAGCAGACAGACTGCAGGGTGCTCAGGTCTGCTCTAGCAGCTAGTGACCATAAGGGACTTTTCTTGTAGCAAACATACAAGGACTGCTTTATTACACTTTTCAACAGCTAGAAGAGCTCTGCGTTAAGAACGACATCTAATTAATTGATGGGGGGTTTGGTTCGGTTTGGTTCGGTTGTTTTTTGGAATGTACTGCCTCAGAGGCACCGAGTTGACTGGGCTGGTTATCTTAAGACATTTCACATTACAAGCACAGGACATTAAAGTATTTCTTAGCAGATTTACTCTTTTATGGATCTGCTCTTCTGAAGTCTAACTCACTAACTTGCAATCCATGGATAAAATTTTAGGAATCCCTGTCCTTTGGATTAGTCTTTCTTATTACTCATTCCTTTACAATTTTTAATGATCAAGCCCATCTTTTGATCCTACTTCAAGATTCATGTTCAAAATAATCTTTTATATACTGATAGAATATTTTTATTAACTTCATTTAATACAACTTTCATGACTTATAAAATAATTTATTGTTTGCTATCACAAGTCTTAGGCATAGAATGCCCTGATAGTTCTCAGATAAATAAATACCTAGAGACATAGATTGCCTAGTGCACAGGGCCTAATTTTCTGGTCTTGTAAATTATTTCCCATTTTCATCTTACAAAGTGCAGGTCTAACTGGGATTTGGAAAGGGAGGGGGACAGTATGGATGATTGACTTTCAGGAACTGTGGGCAATTTGGTACCCATAGCTGAACCTAATTTCTCCAAAGCTGATGTGCTTTAGATTTGAATTCTATATTAGCAAAGCAAATCTAGTTCTGAAATTCTGAACATTTGAAATGTTCTCTTTCACTCTGCTGTCTGGGTTTGCATTAAATCTTATGTCTAGAATAAACAAGAACTGAAGACAGGTGAACAAATATCAGGGGATATATAGACTTGAAATACAATTAGATTAAGGTCTGGATACTGCCTGTCTCAGTCTCTTGGAATTGGGTGGTATAAGGGGTCCAGACCAAAAGTCTGCTTTGGGTTTGTGGGTTTTTTAAATCATTACTTGAAGCCATCAGCTCTCATTGAACTCAACACACTTAGGAATTCATCTCAATTTCTCCTGCTACTCTTGGAAGTCATGGAGAAATTCTGAACACGTCCTAAGGATAATCAATACAGTATTGTCAATCTGTATTCTTACACAATAGTGATAAGTATTAGTGATATTAGTGATTTTAATGGAGTGATAACTTCATGACCGAGAGATGCAAGCGAAGTACTCCTGCCAGTACTTCCACTTGTGGCAACAGGAGCATCACAGCTGGGGCTGGGGTAGGACCACAGCATAAAGGGGACACCTATGTCATTATATGCCTTGAGATTTTAATTGCTTTCATCCAGTTTCTGAAGAAACATAAAGGTTTATCAACAAATTAATAGAGTTGGACGAAGATGACTTTGCTCTGAAGCATTTAAAAGAAATACTTGTGTCCTGAGCACTATCGTGTGCGTCTAAACCATCCATGCACTGAAAATAGAGAAGGCAGTGTACAGCCCTGTCCAACAAGGTGTTGGAAGATGCAAAGCTCTTAGGTCTTCTTTATGTTACCATTCAGGGCCCTTGTTCCTGTAGCCACAAGACATTTGCCATAAATTAGAATACCAATTACATTTGTGTGCTCTTCCTATCTGAAAAAATAGATTGGTTTCAGTATATTCATTACTCTATATATGCTGTACTAGAACATAACAATTCTCTGCAATACTTCCAGAGTATTTGTTCACCAGACACTGAGCTGTAGAGGTTACTGAAAACATTGTTGAAACATAAATCAGACATGAGCAGAGAGATTTTTGATGGCCTTGGGAGAAAACGTTTAGAGGAAAAATAATATTTTCATAGGTGTGGCCCTTTGATGTTCTCTGCATTGCATGATGAAAGAGTTGGACTTTATTCTTGAGTTTAATTTCTCACTCCATAAGTTTTTCAGATGAATATGTACAATTTCCCCCTCTAGATCAGATAAATAAAATAAGGATAAAAAAAGTATATATTTGGATTAAAGGCACAAAAGAACTTGGATGGTTTTGGTCTAAACCAATTACCTAGTTACAAAGTAGTTAGTGATTTCTGTGTGTATTTGTGTAGTGAATTATTTGATGGAAACACGACTGAAAGGCATCAAAGAAAGTTTTGGCAATTCCTTATGTGTTTCATATCAGTGCACATTTTACCTTAATGTGGCATCAGATAAAAGTTGCAGTACTCTCTTAGGTGAATGGAAAAGGGAAATGAATGCATGTATTCCTTTAGATCACATTGCTGTATATATCCATTAAATCTGTCTAGACAGTTTTCAAAAGGCATGATGATTCCATGGTTACATCTTCAGTTATTCACTGATGGTTACGGTCAGATCAATTAATTTTAATACTTTTGTACTGTTGCATAGTAAAGTTTTGCTTTTCCTAAATCAAGTTTTAGCTAAGCCTCATGAATAAAGAGCATGAAATATAAAATGCCAAGTCTCGCGGTGGGGCAATAAAGCTTCCTTTAAAATTTTTAAAAGCAGGTAAGTAGCAAAGAAGCTTTGAGTATATTTACACTACCATATATATATACACATATATATACACACACATATATATTTATACATATATATGCTATCTATCTATCTATCTATCTATAGATATAAAAAAACCTAGAAATTCCAAGGTAGATCAGAATGGTCTACCTGTATCAGGAAATGCATTACTGCACAAAGATCAGGTCCTGAAAGGACTATCAAGAATGAATTTACAAGGGGAGGAGCTAAGAGGGTTGTGCTTTCTTTGACCCTTATCACCATCTGATGGTACGTTCTTTGTGAGATATCATGATGATGATGATGATTTTATTTCTAACTATTTTCTCCCAAAACAAAATTTTTTGAAAAGTCGGTGATCAGTCCTACCCTCTTCCCTCTTAGAGTTTTATTCCAGAAGGCCTCCTTCTTTGGTTTGTTTTTTTCCCTTTGCACTAACTGTCCTTCAATCCACGTAATTGACTTAGGTTTACTTTAAAGGTAAGCATGTGTGTGGCACTTCCTTGAGTAGTCTCTCCAAGGATCTGATCTTCCATCAGTTTATACTTACTGTATAATTTTCCATATTTATACTACTCTGAATGGAGCAGAGCTATGAGAGGAGCAAGGTTTTTCTGTTCATTTTTGGGGTGATTGAGATTTCTGATAACTTAGAAAGCCCTGTGTCAATCTAATAGATCTTAAAATTGGACAAATCAGAGGAAGCCCTAAAACTTTTCCTTTAGTACTTGACCACTTTGGGGGCAGGATAGGTGGAATCCTAGCTAGTAGTTCCTGTGAAAGCCAGAGAAAGCGGAGTAAAGTTTAGGGTAAAGTTGACAAAGTAAATCTATGAGATTGGATTTAAAATCCCACAATGACTGACTCTCTTGAGAGCTGAAAAGATTTTTGTAGATAATGAGAGAAAGCAACTCCAGTATATTTCCTGTGCTGAAAAATAGGGGCAATGTTTCAAACATGAAGTATTTTTTTAAATACTTCTTATTCTTAATCCATCAGTATAATTCTCTTACAATTTTATTCTTCTTGAATTCTCTCATCCACAATTGTAACATTTAAATAAAATGAGCGAGCACAGAAGAACAAGTCTGAGCCCAACTCGGTTTCAGTATTTAAAAAGCTCTATATTGCCCAGCTATTTTCAGGGTTCATGACAGACAAACCATATCATCATACTTGACACATTTGGGAATGTGGGGAAGTCTGAAGTCTGTGGGTTGTAAGTTTGTATTGATGTGGAAGACTTGCATATGGCTTCTTCTTCTGCCTATTCCATCCATTGTATAAAACATCACATCACTCAATAGTTAAAAAACCCTTTTACATTGATCTCTGTTTTTGATTTCCTCAGCAAATTAATGGAGAGTTGAGTGAGATCACCTGAAATGTCTGAAAATAACAGCCACCCAAAATACAAGTATTTAGATGATAGTCTATATGTCACAAATTAATTAATCTGGGAACTATATCTGAAATAAAACCCCTGCATGGCTCAGAAAAATGTTGTCCTGTTGGAAGACTTCTTGTGAGTTCTTTGCAGCCGTATGAATCATACTTCAAAATCTAAGTGTAATGCAGTCAGTATTACTTGGGAAGTAAACAAATTCAAAGTGTAGTAAAACTTCATTGCATTCAATTATTTGCAGGCGAAAATGAGTGGTCAGTGTGTGTCCAAAGGACAGCCATCACTAGTATAAATCTAAGCATATCTCCATGGAAAATATCAGGCAAAGCTCAGCGAGCAAGCTGCTCTCTCTGGATGAGAAACTTTGCAAACATTCCCAGGCACATTTCAGAGGAGCAAAATTGTGTGCCCTGGGTCTCATCCCGATTCCTGCTTCAGTCAGTGCACTCTGATGCCTGGAAAGCAGGAGCTCTTCATCCCCTCTCCCACGCTTACTGAATGTGTTTTATTACATTGCTGTGTTTTCAAGGCTGTTTTACTGCACTTTCATTTGCCCAGCTGAAATTATTCTGGTTTTGCAAGTGGATTTATAAAGTTTTCTGAATGTAGTGGGTCCGTGGCATAAAAGATGTTTCATTATTGGAACAATAAAGATTAACAAAGAAATATTGTTAGCGTGGCTGTACAAGTTAATGATTTTCGAAGCTTTTCTGAATGGGAGTTAAGGGCTCGGAGTTGAGCACTGAGGTTTCCTCTCATGCACGTCAGCCCCCAGGAACAGAAACTTGCAGCATTTATTTTCAGCTTCTGTGTGGTGGTTAACTGGAGTGCTGAGTTCTGCAGGTCCTCCTGTGATATGAGGAGCTAATGAAGCTTCTCTATTTTAAAGAGCTTCTTAATCTATGCTAATACAGTGAAGATTATTATAGAAGCAATAATAATCATAGAGAAATTGATAATGACTAGAAATCAATGTCTAGCTTGTTAATTATAAAGCTTTTACTATAAAAAGAAATCATTTAGTAACTCCAATTAACCAGTTATGAAGAATTTTTATTAGAAACTCCATTTAATGGGTCTTGTAGTTTTTAGTGTACTGACTGAATCATTGCTATTTTTACTCTAAATCCCTTCTCTATTTTGATGGTCAGGTCTGCAAAACCAGGTGAAGATTAAAACTTCCATGTTTTTATCTTAACAGAACAAAATATCTTTGCTTTCATGTGCAGCCATTCACCAAGGCACATGGGTTTCACCCTTTCTGCTTGGTGAGGGAAAATCCACAGAGTTCACATACAACAGGTGAGCTTTTCCTGCCTGGGCAGGGAGGGTCTCATGCCACTGAAGCTGAGAGAGCTTGGGCTGCTCAGCCTGGAGAAGAGAAGGCTTTAGGGAGACCTTAGAGCCCCTTCCAGTACCTAAAGAGGCTACAAGAAAGCTGGAGAGGGACTTTTTAGTGCAAGGGAGAATGGCTTCAAAACTGAAACAAGGCAGGCTTAGTTTAGATATAAGGAAGAAATTCTTTACTGTGAGGGTGGCGAGGCCCTGGCACAGGCTGCCCAGAGGAGCTGTGGTTGCCACATCCCTGGCAGTGCTCAAGGCCAGGTTGGATTTGAGCAACCCAATCTAGTGGCAGATGTCCTTGCCCATGGCAGGGGGGTGGGAATTATGCGATCTTTAACCTTTCAACCCAAACCATTTGGTGAAGAATCAATAGAAGGGGTTCAAGCAGCAGCCAGGGTCTCAAGCCTCCTTGAAAATAATTCAAATAAAGGAAATGAAAGCTGTTACAGCACTAGTTTATGTACAGGTGTTTGAAAGAATTTCTGAGATTACATTTTCTTCCTTTTTTTGGTAAAGCAAGGATAGGCTGTTGTTATATCTCGGTTCCAAATAGTGCTGAGTGCCCAAAAGTTGATCTAGATTTTCCAGCTATGCTCTTTGCTCTTATAAAATACGCTATCTGTCTTCAAGTTTTCTCTTTGGTAAAATATGACTGGTTCTGCTATAAGCACAGAACTCGCATCAGCTTTACTTCATTTCTGTAATTGTGCATATTGTTTTAATTGTATCTAACTTCCTTTTCCGTTATTAGTAACATTTATTTAAGGAAAAAAATTCTTTAAGAAAGGTGTCTATATAAGCATAACAAAAACTGTTTTGGACTCTTAGCCTTTGGTGCCTTGTTGTCTAGTTTTTTTAATAGATAAGGATTGGCTATAAAGGTATTTTCCTTGGATTATACCATACCATGCATACTTATTAATATAAGCCTATTTCAATTGTTTTCCTCAAGCTACAGCACATTTCTAAGTATAAATATTTGATCCTACCTGAATCAGATATTTAGAATAAGCAGTTGATTTAAATATAGGTAACATCAAAAAGGTATGTGCTTATACATTTTTTCCAGAAAAGGTATTTTGCTTTCAGAAAATGGGGGTCTGACATGCCCCTGTTTTCTGAAAAATATCAGGAAGTATTGAGCCAACAGCTTTAGTGAGGCTGCTTATGGCAACCCCAGCTGAATATTAATTCTTTGTCAGATTTCTTCTTCAGGTGGTTATAATCTGCTATTCAACCCTTCTCAATTTCATTTCACAATTTCTTAAATTTGAAAAGAGAACCAACACAGAACCAAATCTTGCGATCACGTGAGTGATGATACTGGCAGCATTCCTAACTTAGTCTTTTGAGTAACAGAAAAGCTTAATATTTGTGCCTTTTTTTTTCTCTCAGGCACTGTTTCAAAGAAAGCATTCAGAAAGGCTTGTGTTTCTGATTATTTTGGAGCTGTAATTGTTTATATAAAGTATATGATGGTGTGCTTAACGTGATGCTTACAAGCAAAATATTTTGCAGGGCCCTGTCTGGGAAAACTAGTTGGTAGTGATCAAAATGGTTTCAAATCACACATCTTTCAGAAAACCCAGAAGCTTCTCTTTCTTGGTCTTAAAATTTTAATAAATAATTTGTAGCAGTTTTCAGGAAGGATGCTGTTACAAATATAGAGTCAAAAGCAAAATAAGTGTAAATTCATCTGGGTTGGAATGGAATAAGATAATATCAGGTTAGCAGGACTAGATAATCTCTGTCCCAAAATTGTACAGGAAATGCATGACCAAGCAGGTCCAGTGGAAAACATTTTTAATAAACCATTTGAGCCAGCAGTGGTACCACCTGACTGGAAAACAGCAAATGTAATATTCATACTGGGAAGGATTATGAAGGGCTAATGTCAGCATTATTAGCTTTGAAGATTTTCCCTGTCTCTGGCCAAAGTATAAATCTGGTTTGGAGCAGAGTAGGAGAATGTCTGCCAGCAAAGATCAGTAGACCCTAATGGGACTAAAGGGACCATCCTTTGAAGAAGGAGGAGTTGTCTGAGACCCAGCTCCTCTTCAGGGTATAGGAATCTGGAGAAGTTAGGACCCTCAGTCATCAAGATGTGACAGGGCTTTGTAAACTAAGCATTTTGGAAAACTCCTTTTTTTACTCTAAATAATATTTTCCACTGTTGCATTACTTTTTTGTCGGGAAAAAAAAATCCCAAATACCCACCCTTTAGATTTTGGAGGACTACTTTGCCAGTGTATATGGGTATGTGGCTACACTGAGGAATTTTCTAATATACTTAACACTGATATAATCTTCTCTGTGGATATCCTTATTCTGCTGTAGCAGTCTCCACCTGGAATCTCACCTGCCAATAAAACTTCTAGACAAGAACAAAGTCTGTAATGTGCCCCAGCTACCCATCTATGAAATGAAAATTATGGCACCTCCATCCCTCACAGAAATGTCATTAGGATTAAATGCATTATAGACTGAGGCACTCAGGTATTGTAATGTAGTCCTGGAAGTACAATAAGGGACAGAGAAGGAAAAATGTGTGTCTCTGTAAATCACAGCTCCAGCATGGCATGTCAAACTCACAGGATGCAACCAACTCAGCTCAGACTGAGCCTTGGTTGTTACTTGGTTGTTACTCGGTTGTGTCAGTTTTCATGCGACTTTTTCCAGCTTCAAATCCTTCTCCTGAGTTTGGAGAGCGGGGTAGAAAGAAAGCCGGGACTGGCTTTCACTTGTATCTGATGCTTTGATTTTAATTCTGAAAGAGGGTGATGGAAAGAGTAGAAGAATTCCTGGTTCATGTATGGGCTGGATGAACTATACGGAAGTGTAAAAAGCAGAGGGATGTTCTGAAGACAAATGTAAGTCTTAGTGACTGAAAAGTTTTCCAGCCCTTTGGATGCTGCAGTGAAAAGTTTCCCACAGGAGCTCCAGTAATTCAAGATACATAAACTCCGAAGAGATACACAGAGACCACAGAGATAACGGTGTGTACCCCTGGGGGCCTTGGCTGAGCAAGCCACTAACAAACATATCCGAAAGATAGTGAATGCCACCATTCTGATAGTAATAACATTGAAACGAAGGGGAAAGATTTCCTCTTTTGATGAGATGAAACAACAGCTCAGGATCTCAGGATCTGAGGAGCCAGACAAAGAATGGAGAGAAGGTTGGAAGGCAGAAGAAATTTGCCTTCGGAATAGATAGGGGGTCAGATGATTAGCCTCTCTATAGAGTTCACCAAAAGAAAAGGAGCGTTTGCTGCTATATGCAAATCCCTCACTATGGCATACAACTCATTTATCCCTAATTTTCTCCCCCTTCAGAGACCTCACTTGGTAACTCAGATGAGAATGCTGGCTGACTGCACTTCTTTTTGGGAAGCTGTTCCACTCTGCCTTGGTGCTGCAGAATGAAGTGCTGCGTGGGAGATGCCACACAACTGGGATTTTTAGAGGCAGATGAGAAAGCATTACCACATAAAAGTTAATGTGGCCTATTCTTCTCCACTGGTGTCACTCTGTGAGGCATCATCTAGATTCGGAAACTCCCCTAGTTTTAAGGCTTTGGGGCGGCTAAGGATTTGCTGGTTGAATTTGGCTTGAAATATTTTTAAATTAATGAGCAACAATTATTACAGAAAGGAAAAATCTGTGAGACACTGATAAAACAGGAGAATGTAAATAAGCTGTCCTTTGCACCATTCAGTGGTTTTAGTAGAGCAAAAGATACAAAAGATGTAAACTCAAACTGCAGAGGAGGCCTAAACCTTTACAATCTTCTAGTCTGTCCTTATTTTCTTCTTATTTTCTTATTTTCTTTAGCTGCCTATTCTTATTTAGATAACTTCACATCTAGGTCTGATCTGTGTAAAAAAAACTTCTGTCTCTGCCTTCCTTCCCTTTATTGTTTGTATCAAAATGGAAAGTCTACTTAAGTA
Organism: Acanthiza pusilla; assembly: GCA_036630365.1. Lineage (NCBI taxonomy): Eukaryota > Metazoa > Chordata > Aves > Passeriformes > Acanthizidae > Acanthiza > Acanthiza pusilla. Next base: position 9,637,823 of record JAXCHO010000038.1, read on the forward strand.
CACTGCTATTGGGAGTCTCACCCCCCCACTGGGGAAGCTGAATGCTGGGGCTCAGAGCTCCTGCCTGTCTGCAGCTCTGAGGATAATCCTTTTAAGTGGAGGTTTGAAGAGGCAGACTTACCTCTGAAGTGTTTGCAAGGGAGGGAGGGGGAGAGAATTTCAAGTCACAAACAAAGGCACCTACCTGCTCGTTGTGAGCAGCGGAGGGGTTTGGTGTTGCTCTGTGTCCCTGCAGCAGCAGTGTAAAGCCTGGCAACAGTCCTTCTATTTCATCACAGAATCATGGAACGGTTTGGAAGGGACATTAAAGATCACCTAGTTCCAACTTCCCTGCCATGGGTATCTCTCACTAGACCAGGTTGCTCAAAGCAGATTTTGGCCCTAAAGTTTTTCCCAAATGGGAAGTTCAAGCAGAAAGATTCAGTTTGAATAATTGCAGGGGGAAATAGTTCCCATACTGGCACTTTGGGAAGACTTTGGGAGTGTGCAGTGAGAGCCCACCGAGACCTTTTGCAGCACAAGTGGCCAGAGCATGTGCCGTCTCTTACTGTCCCTAAGCTTGTGTGGAAATGGGCACTGACACTTTAAACAGTTTTCTCTGCGTGTCAGGAGGGGTTTCATTTCATTACATTGTGAAAAGATTTCAGCATTTACATGAATACTCTTGAGTTAAAAGTCATGTGTTTTCTGTGCATGTTTTAAATGCAAGGTCAAGAGCAAGTGAGAGGCTGTTCAGAAACAAGTTCACCTGTGTGTGTGTGCTTGTTTGGGTGCCTGGACACTACTGTGTGCTGAAAACAGAAATATAGCAAAACACAAGATGTTTTAGGCTCTGTAGTTTTGATGCAATAGTGTTAAACTTCCTTTATAGGCTCCGTTTTTGAGTATACTGAAAAATGAACTTTTATCCTGAATCAACCATACTTTCTGCAACTCTAAATTTAAAAAAAACCAGGCAGATTAACAAAGGAGATATGCACAGCCCACTTCCACCTGAAGTACTTGCTGAGGTTCCTCAACAGCACCACAAAACTTTCCCTGGGCAGAGTTTGACACCATTAGGCCTTTCACCAGTAATTTTTACCACATCTTGCTTCTCCAACTGTTCAGAGTGCTATTTTGTTGGTGTTTGTGGGAGTATTCCAGCACGCAGTGAGATGTTAGAGACAAATCAGCCCACTGAACTAGTGAATTGTTTATGTTCGGAATTCATCGTAATTAAAAAATTCAAAGTAGTAGTGAGCATTTGCACGCATGACAAGTGTTAGGTAAGATGTCTCAGTGTGTACCAGATATTCAGTGTGTACCATATATATAAACCATTTTATTTATGTCACAGAGTAATTGAAAATGTCATTGATGTGATGTATGTAATGTGGGTAGTCAGGACATCTAGGGAATAACATCTTTTTTTTAAAGATGTGCATTTTTTCAGTTAATCAAGTGACAAGATGTGGATGTACCTCATTTTTATTAGCTCCTCTTCTCTTTAATTCTTTTTTTTCTGTTATGATACAGGATAGCTTCAATATACTTACGCCTTATATGCAGGCAAATGTGCATACAGCAGCAAGAGTATATAAAAGTGATCAATTTTTAAGTGCTTATAGTTAAGAAGAAGGAAGAATATCCTCATCACTTTTACCAATGGCATCCCCTCTCTTAAAATGAAAAATACAGATTAAGAGGTTTTCAAAACACCACACACACAGCTCCTGGAAGGCAATTTCTCCTTTAAGTTCAGGGATTCTTTTAGCTGCTGCTATTGCTTTCACTTTTAAAGTTTGTAAACCAAGTCTCATGGGCTGTCCAGTACTTTTGTCTGCTCAGAGTGAGCCATGTCAAATATTTGTGTGTTGTTGACTTTTTGGTCTCTACAGTTTGGCGCAAAGTTTCACTGAATAGGGAATGTGTGGGTCCATTCAGTTGTTGTTTCTGAAGGACTTGGTGATCGGTTTTGGAGGTTTTGAAAATAAGGGTCCAAAAGACACTCTTTTGAACTGAATTATGTTTTGTTGATTTTAAGTCATGAACTGTGTGTATGCATATGAATTTTGAAGAATAACCATGCTTTTTCTTTACAATGAGGAAGGGCAGAACTCAAAATTGTTTTTAAAAATGCAATAAGTTACTAAAAAGACTGAAAGGTGAAATACTAGAGAGTATAAATATACAGAAGATATTTACCCAAATATTTGTATTAATGTTCTAAGAACCTGATAACTCCCATGAACTGCACAAAGAATACAAATTGTATAACTAGCATATTCCAACCTCCAAATGCCTTTCATGTCAATATGAGAGATACCATCAGGCACTTTGAAAGCACCAACCTATTTATAAAGATACCATCAAAAAACCTGCCTGTTGCAGCTGACTTATGAATCAATTGTCTGGACTTCACCAATGATATATCTGCTCTGAATTTTAGAGCCATATGTTTAGAGCAACACTGTACACAGGTAGGCTATTCAGCATCCCAACAGGGTTCTTATCTTCATGTATAAGCCTGTCAAAAAGAGAGAAAAATATCCTAACTGTAGGACCTGTTTCCTAGAAACACTTTGTTAAAGGGGGGAAAAAATTGTGGTATCAAGTTATGCATAACTGGAGGTAGAAAAGAAAGATTGATCAGTAGTGTGTATGGGGTTGTTGCTGACAGCAGACAATAAATTTATTTGAAAACTACTGAAGATGGTCAGTCAGATTTGTATTTAAAAACAAGTTTGTCTGAAGTGCTCGAATGACAATAGAGAAACAAGATTTTTAGCAAAGAATTTCAGCTACTGTGGGAAAGTATAAACAATCCAGCTTGGACAGTGAAGTGAGTAATTCTGCAGATATCTCTGGGTATTAAGGCCCAGTGGAGAATTTCACAACCATCTCAACCGATATGTCTTGGCTCTTTACAGTCCAGGCACCCTCATTTCCTTGATCCCAAGTCCGCTTTCCATTTCTAGATACAATTGTAAATTCAGTGCCTTTATATTACTGTGCTTATGTTCTGTCAGAGGTTTGCTGCCGCTTTGATAATTAGTATTGAAATGGTGGAGAAAGGGTGTTTGTCAAACTCTTTATATGCAGGACCTTACATCACTTGCTACTCCTTGCAGTGTCCTTACAGCCAGAGGCTCTCATGTAGTCCTGTAAAGAGCTGAGCACCTGGCACTGGGCTGCCAGGAAAAAGAAAAGGCAGGCTGAGATTGAGAGTACAAAGTAGCACAGGATGCTGAAGTGACTTATCCAAGGTCACTCTCTCTCTGTTTCAGTTTAATTTGTTTACTTCTCTGAGGAGATTATGGTGTTGAGCTGTTGAACTGAGTATTAACATTTTCTGAGTTCTCCTGGGAAGTCAGAGTTGTTACACACCAACAACTAGAAGTGACAAAGCTGGCACATCATGCCAGCCCACAGGAGTCTGCTCATCTCCCTTCCTGTGAGAGTCATGTCTGCCCTTAATCAGTCAGGAAAGATATCCTGCCTTGTTACCCAACACTGGTGCTGTTCGCTGGTGAAGGGAATAACTCAGAAGGAAATAAAGGATTATGGATAGCTGGCAAGTGAACGTATGAAAACATGACAAGTTTTAGATTGGACTTTCATGTATGACACTCAGCTGTATTTTTCTCAAGTTACTGGAGATAATGATTATGCAGTTTGAGACAGATTTTCAGATGACAGGTTTGGTACTTTGGCAAATCAAGAATCTTGAAAAGTGTAGCAAACCGTATATTAGCTTACTCTCCACCAAAAAAAAAAACAAACAGGTAGACAAATGGCAGGTGTATTGCTAGCTCTTTTAAGATCTGAGTTGCTACCTAGGCATAACTGGTGACTCTTTGTGTATTTTTGTTATTGATAACTCTATTTGGGATGGAAGAAGAAAACTCCCTGAAAAAAAACAAAGCCGTAAATCTCAATTTCTTTTGCTAATATAACAGATTATGAAAGGGACATGGGCTCATGCTTGTAAAAACGAACATAATGATAATTTGAGGCAATTGATATTTGGATATGAATTGGAAAATGTGGCTTGAGAAAAACTTAACTTTTTTTAATCAAACTAAGTGATCTTAGTTTCTTGGAAGTTTTATTAATTCGATACTGGTGATAGTACTCTCCCTAACCCCTCAAAACATCCTAAAAGGCAAGGGGTCACATAATCCTATCCAGATAATATAGTCACAGTTTCTGTTTCAATTGCATATAACTTTCTACAGGTGGGAATTTTAAAGATAACCTCTCATTAAAAAAACAAAACAAAAAAATCCAACTATAAATGTTCTCATCTAGTGACATTATCAGTATATATGCAATTCATCCTTTATTTTGAAGATTCCTCCATGTAGATGGAGACAGTCCACTACTAAATCTATTGTGACTATAAGTAAGCCCCCAGGATATCAGAAATGGTCCCCAGGCCATACCTTTAGCCTTTTTTCATAGGGTTAATTTCAAATTTATGCATAACTTCGGGTTTATAAAGGTATGACTATAGTATGAGACAGCAGTGAATCCTTCTGCAGGGTGCTCGGTACTCGAGCTCTATCCAAAGTCAGCAGGAAGCTGCAAGGGCTTTAGAACACCTCCACGTTCTGGCCACTTCAGCATTAATGGATTTGAGGAATTAAACAGCATCAAGCATAGCAAATATTGACCTCTCCTCAGAAAATATTTACCATCTCATTTATTGTTGTATGTCCCCTGCACTAGGATGATATGTTAACATTAGCAGCTATGATTTGCTAGGTGAACTAATGTTCTAAATTGACAAACTCAGCTATTTGTTTAAAGGCCCCTCAGACTGATTTCTAGATGCTTTGCTCATTGTCGGGGCATCTGTTCCATGTTAAAATGTCACTTTGGTTTTAGGTATTTCTGGCTTTATAGAATAATTTTGAGCCTCATTTATTTTATATGAACAACTTGCCAATTTTGTGAGTAATAATATGGCAAATGTTTGTATATATGAGGTATGTTGTGAGCTGAACATTCCTAGGCCTTGTTTAAAGAAATGTTTTAATTAGCACATGAATTTTGCAAACTGGGAAACCGAGGCATAAAATGATAAGGGATTCACTGTAACAGGTTTTCACAGCAGCTAATCCCCTTTTTAATAAAGGACTTTATCACTTGCCAAATGGGTGTTGGGCTTCCATGTAGTCAGGATTTCTGAAACACTTCATTTCTATATGGAAAATGTGTTTCCTGATTTCCAGAACCTGGATCTACAGTCTAACTAATGTATGTTTACCTCATCTCTTTCTCCACACATTGCCAGAGTTCCTACATATTTCTTCCATAAGTGGTCAGAAAGCAGAAGAAAAATGGTCTTGTAACTTTTTGTTCTGCAGGAGCTGTTCTGAGATTGAAATTGGGATAAGCATTGAGTTCATAATTTAACGCTGTCATGCAGCATTTTGGCTCACCTTTACCTAGCCATCTGTGAGACTAAGGAAGCTGGATGCAAGAATTAGAAGAGAAAGGGTCAGCTGATGGAACCTGATCAGGCCGATTCTTTTGCTGTGATTTGAAATTACATGTATCCCAAATGCCTTATCCCGAATTCTCGGGCTATCTGGCTTTGAAAGCCTGACACTTAAGTTCAGATTTTAGAAACACAAGAACTGGTCAAGACATCTTTCATAAAATGTTTATGCTTTGCTTCATAAAGCTTGTCTGATAAAGAAAAATAACACTTCAAGGCTTAACACAAATATTCACAGGGAGGAAAATATCCAGACTTTTGTTTCTGTCCCAAAGCCCTGAAAAGAAAAAGGGTTCTTCCCTTCAACCTCTTCCCAGCTACATGGAAAACATGTTTTCTTCTCTAAAGAAGAGCTTTGTGTTGAAGTGATTCACTGGGACAGAATTAAGAACAAGTTGGTACACAGTGCAATTATGGAGAGCACATGCTTAATGGTGATAGGCTATTAAGTTTTATAATCTGAAATCAGCGACATTTTCAATAATTATTATTAATAGCCCAGTTTGTTACTAGTCGTATTTAAATGGAGCTTTATGGCTTAACTACCTAAAGTAATCAACTTCCAATTGTGTATTATATTAGCCTAAATCATTGAACAGTTGGGTTGTAAAATGTGCATTCAGTACCTCTCTCTAAATACTCATTGTGCTGTAAGTAAGGAAAAAAACCCTCTGAACATCATTTACCTTAAATTTCTGTAGTGAATGGAAAGCTCCACTGAAACCCAGATACAGTTTTCCATAAAGTTGAAGGAAGGACTGTGGCTGTTTGTGAACCTTCATTGAACCTGAGTTGTGCAAGCACTTTTATGCCAGTTAATAGATTTTCAGTCATTCCAGCACCTTGAGATTGAGTCTCTCACCACCCAAACCTTGTGTAACACCTTCTCTAGATGTTGTGCCACCAATAATTTTCTTAGTGCTGACATCTTTGCTGGGAATCCTGCTTTTAGTCATCTGAGGGGAAAAAAATTACATTCAAAGCCACAGGAATAATGCAGGTGAGCGGAGGCTTATGAAAAATAAGTAGAGCAAAGGACAATTTGGAAGACTCCTCTCAGAAGAGAGTGGTGGGTGGAAGTGCCTGTCTGTGTCCTTGTCACTTCTGCTGGGGACTTCATGTCACTTTAAATTGTCTGAGGATCCTACAAAAGCTCTTTTGATGCAGCAAGGGCTGATATGCTTTAAGAAGTCACTGGGAATGCTTTTTCTGAATAGAAATGTGACATTTTAAGAGCCCTTTTTTCTTTTTAAACTGTAATCATGCTTTTATCAAAGGCTTTCCTTAGAAACTGTTTTATTTCTTAATACTCACACAGACAGCATTAAGTGGTTCTTTTAAATAGTTTAAATGTTAATTTCAAAGTAAAAAGATTCTGTTCTTTGGGGTTTTTTTTGTTGGTGGTGTTTGGGGTTTTTTAAGGACATACAACATCCAGAACAATTTACAGAAGACATATCTGGATTTGATGTAAGCAGAGAATATCATTGAAATAGATAGATCAGACCCTTTTGTAACAATAAGTGAAATAGTTCTTAAGCGGTTAGGACCTAATTGACTCTTCAAAGCCTCTTTTTTCAAAGGAGTTAACATCCACAGGATGCATGAAAAGAGCTTTTTTTTCTTCACCTTTACTAACCTGGTGTCTCTTTCATTGTAACTTGCCTGTGTGTTTTACACCTATTTTAAGTGAATTAAAGATGAGCAATTCACAGAAGTAATGCATTTTCTGTCAGGTCATTACTGCTTGTTTTCTCAGAGTGTTCTGCAGATCCATCTAAAGATGCCATTACAGAAATCAATTGGTGGGCAAGGTGGTTGACATTTACTGACAACAGATACTTAGAACTACAGTAAATACAGGGTTTGAAGGAAGCACCGAAAGTATGTCTTTACACTATATTTGGGTCTGCTAGACTGTGCTTTGTATTAGAGGTAGGTCGTGGATGTCAAGATTTCCTTTCATTCTAGATATTTTGTGCTACAGTGCCTGTTACTAGTTGTGAACTTGGTACAATTTTGTGTCTTGACCTCTGGGTCTGCTACAAAAAATATGCTGTATGCCAAAAGTAGGTGGGGTGAGACAAATGTCAGAGCTGAAGTGAAAGCAGAGTTATCCTACCACAATGGATTTTGAATCTTGTGCAATAATAGACAGCTATTCTCATTTTTGTACTGTTTAAGAAATACTCATTTAGATAATTTGCATCTGGTCACCTTAGCATCCATTAAGAGTACACTGAAATTCTGTCTAAATATCCTTGCAACAGGATATTGCAAGGAAGAGGTTTGTAGCTGTCACACCACCATACACATCTCCACGACTATTCCTAAGGACCTGGCAATGATTGTCAGTATTGTCCAACCAAGTGGTGCAGAGAAAGTACCCTTCTGTCTCACTGGCTTTCTTTCAGACAGGCAGAAACTTCCCAGTCGCTCAGAGCTTGGAAGCTATGCTATCCCCACTGCAGCTCTGAGAGGTAAGCAAAGGAGGAGGATGTATATAGCAGAATTGTACAGTTGGACAAGAGAGATGGAAGTCATCTGGTCCAATCCCTGCTCCTACTGAGGCTGATTTAGAATCACAAAATGGCCTAGGTTGAAGATCATGTAGTTCGAAACCCCCCCCCCCCACCATGGGCAGGGACACCTTCCACTAGAGCAGGTTGCTCAGAGTTAGATGAAGTTGCTTAAAGCTTTTTACAGCCAAGTTTTGAACACTTCCCAAAACAGAGATTCCAACTTTTCTGGAAAACTTGTTTTAATACTTAAACCACTCTCAACTTATTTCCATATCTCCAGCTGGAATTCTCCTTACTGTCACTTGTATGTGTTGCCCCATATCCTTTCACTGTGCATGTCAGAAGAAGCTGATTCTATATAGTCCCCTAGCTGGTAGCTGAAATGAGCAATTAAATCCCTTATCCTTCTCTTACCCTTCTCTTCTTCAGGTTAAATATTTCCATCAGCCTCTACTCACATGTCATGTGCCTTTATGAATCATCTTCATAGCCCTGTGTTGAGCTAACCCCAGCCTGTTTCTCTGGAGGGACACAAAGTGCTCCATCTTCCAGAAGCAGTCACACAAGTGACAAGCCAAGGGCAGTCTGCCTTCTCCTTAATCTGCTGACTGTATTCTCACTAACAGTCCAGGATGCAGGTGGCCCTCACAATGACAAGACCACACTGTCAGCTTGGTTTCGATTTGTCCAGTAGGACATGCAGAGCTGCCCTCTCACCTTCATAGGGACTGAGATGAAAGTGGGCACCTCAGACAGTTGTCTACAGCTCCTACTGGCAACGGCTGGGATTTGGAGGAAGGCTGGAATTTTAAAATGGAGTGTTACAACTCTAATGACCAGTGCCAGGACTTGAGGAAATGGCATGAAGCTGAGTCAAGGAAGGTTTAGGTTGGATATCAGGAAAAGGTTCTTCACCCCCAGGATGGTTGACCAGTTCAGCAAGCTGGATTCAAGTATGCAGTGTCACCATCCTTGAAGGAAATAGTCAAGATACACACTAGATATGAAGTCACTTTTAGAATGTAATTTAAAATTAAAAAATAAATATTCTCCAGGTTTATAGGCCACCCGATTTCTTTGCTCACCTCTTATCAAGTGCCTAGGAGGAAAATGAGATATCTTGGGCATCAAGAATTGCAGGTTCCATTCCTGACTTGGTTTTCTTTGCTCACAGAAATATCTGTATAAAATGAAGACCCTTTTGTGACAGTGAAATGGAGACAAGTTGAAAATTTTAATATTGAATAGTCAGAAAAATTGCCATCAACAACTGGTTATTTCAATGGAACATGACTTTTTCATTATTAAAAGCATTATTGATTTCTGTTAGGTTTTTATCTGCCTTTGGAAAGTACAAAGTCCTTAAATAATTTGAGTTTTCACTTATTCCTCAGAATTGCGGCATATGACTGATAACTGCCTTTAGAACTCCTAATAGCTAAATTACAATTATTATGCAAAGACCTACAATAGACAGTTATATGGATTGTTAAATGACTTTGTCTTTTTTGCAAACCATAATCATTTTCCTTTATTAGCTGAAGGATTTCATAATTTAAGGAAGATGAGAACCTATAAGTCACACTTTCAAATAAGGAACATGGATATTGCAAACATTAAATTCTCCCATAAAAATGTTAAGGCGTCATTAAACTAGGATCAGATTAATACAATTCAGTCAACTCTAGATAGATATCTCCTATAATAGGCTGAAAAAATACCTAGTGATATAGGACGTATAAGATTTTACTACAATCAATTTATAAACCTATAAAACATACAGGTATCACTCAAAGCCACCATTAATTTTGCATGCCTTGTATTAAATCAAGTGAATTTGGTCAGGGAAAATATTCCCCGCCCTTACTGTAACTCCCTTTCTATTGTTAGCTGCTATCATGGCATCTTACTTCTACCGTAAGTCAGATGAGAGATGCCTTCTGGTAGAGATTGACCTGTGAATCTGTGCTTGATTTATCCATCTGTTTAAGTGTCTGAAAGATTTTTAAATGAATTTTCAGGGCATAATTTAATTCTCACTTGTAGCACTGTAAACCTGGAGGCATTCTGTGTTTGTTCCAGAATAACAGCAAGCAGTATTTGACCCTGAATTTTATCAAATTAAAAACAAAGACTTGCATTGCTTCTAGTCAGCTGGGCAAAGGGAGGGGGAGTTAGCAGGGGGAAAAGAAGGTTTGGACTAAAGGCTCTCTGCATTTTCATTCCAAAGGTACAATGTAGCTCTTAGGGTCTGGAGAAATGGCAATTTCAGAAAAGCAGGACAAAGCAAATGAGACAAAACTGGAAATGCAGAAGTTCCAAAGTATGGTCTGTGTAATCTCTTCATCCTGTGAGTTGAGCCTTAAAAGTGCTCAACTATTCACATTCAATGTGTTGTATATATTGCCCTAATTGAAACCCTGCATGGATATATCTGTATTGGAATATTTGAGCATGGTTTTCCAAAACCACAACAGATTTATCGCATGTGCCTACAGAAAGAAAAGAGAGAGGGAAATGTTTCTCCCCATGGCAACCCACTGCCCCAGACATGTATCAGTGCATTATGTTAAAAAGGGACTGGGACATTATCATAAACTGTACTATGTCTGTTTTATGTATTAATAATCAGAGTCTGCTACTAAATTCTTTGCCATAAGATCCAGAGGCTGAAGCAGCACTGAGAGAAAACAACAGGAAGGAGAAAGAGTGATGTGCTAAGCAGAGCAGAGCTGATGTGACTCCTATGAGATTTACAGCACAATACAGACAAAATCTCTTTGGAGGCACTGTTTAAAAGGTATTGTGGGAAAAAAAAATTAGTTTAACTTGCTCTGTGCAGCCAGACTGGGCCATTCAAGACAGACTAACTTGCATGTACTGGCCTTTTTGCGATAGGTCTAAATGCATGCACCTTGTATGCTTAGAAAGAGGAAAGAGCTCCATGCACAATAGTATTTGTTTGTAAACCTGTATTAATGATCCAACATGTAAGCAAACAGAAGGAGATTTCAAATATAGTAAAACATGTGTATGGATTAGTTTCTTTGTAAAGCCTTCCCATTTGCATTTAAGATAAGTTACGTGATTTAGTTCAGTATTTGCATTATTCCCTAAGGTCCATACAGGACAGATCGCAGGCTGCCTCAATCATTTAGCAAATCATCTAATGCAATTGAATTCTGAGTGACAGACAAAATTATATGTAGTTAGTAAAAAATGTTGTTGTGTTTAATCATGTAATTGTGCATCCATTTAGATCAGCCCAGAAATCATAAGAACCCTTATACACAAGTACTTTCACCTATGTGACTTGCGGTTAATAAGTAGGAAAACTTACTCAGAGGGCATTCTCAGGGAGAGAATTTGAAGAATAAGGCCTAGCTATATGCCAGCAAGAGACATTTCTAATAATCCCTTATTGTAGATGAGGATTGTTTTTAAATTAGGGGTTTTTTTGTATGCTGTCACCTCATTGCAAAGTAAAAGATGCTATCCTGGGGATGTCTCACGTGAAAGATACTATGAAGCAATTTCTGTTATAGTTTACCAATTGAAAGGTATAGGGGTAGAAAAAAGTGGAAAATAATATTTCATCCTAGATACTCATTGAACTTTTTCTGAACTGCCCTGTCAACACATTCTCTCCCAACAGCTTCTGAACCTGTGAGTCCAGTTTGAAAAAGGAAGTTTCAAAGAGCGTTGTCTTTCCCTAAGATTATTGAATAAAAGTCTCAGAATATAAGGCAGAAATCCTGATTTGCACTTTCAGTGAGGCAATCAGCAGTATGCATTCTGCTGTGCTTCCCATTCTGACACTTGGGAGCTATAGTGCTGTAATAGCTGCGGATGTGTTCAGAAACTGGTGTGACTGTGGCCTCACCTCAGTGGTCTAAAAGAAACAAATCACTGAACAACTTTGTAGTATAGTTAAACTTCCTGTTTAATGAAATAATGTGAGATTAGAGCCATTTGGTGCAAAATTCTCCAGTTGCCAAGAGGAAGACACGCAACAGCAAATTAAGGCATAAGTGGGGTAGAGATTTTATGCTGTCTGTTTGCAAGTAATGAGCTTAGTTCATTCCATATGGCTGTTAATTGCTATCAGAATAAGTCACAAAGTGAGCTAATGGCATTGCTCACGCACAAATTGCGGAAACATATTTTCCAAGTCAGAAAACAACCGATTAGTTGATCATGAGCTTGGAAGTCGGGAGACCTGATTCAACTTTCTGCTCCACCTTAGGTTTCTGGAGTTACCATAGCCAAGCATTTAAAATATGGCTTTGCTGCAGACTGCACTGAAGCATCAAGGTCCGCTGGTTAGTTTTTAATGAGCTAGCTTGGAAGCAGTCTGTGGCAGTACTCAGTTAACTTAGCTTCATTTCCAGTTCATCCATTAATTTAACTTGTGACAGTTGGATTTCAGAGTGTTTCAAAAGTTCAGCAGGGATCAAATATAATCCAGCACTCTGATCAATCATATGAAATAAATTTAGCATTAAATGACCCAGTGGTCATCTCAAGTTATATGTTAATTGTCTAACCATAGGGACTCAATCGACTTTGTAAAGTAGGACAGATGGGCTCTGTAGTGCTGAAGATGAAGGACAAAATAACTAGCAAAGAGCCCCAAGAGGCCATATTTGGAACATGATTCATCTCACCTAACTTTAGAGTTCTACAACCCTAATTACCTTTAGAGCTGGTGGGAGACTTTAATGCCTTTTGGAGAGTGCTTCATCTGCATTGTTTGAGGCATCACCTTGATGAAGTAAATTGTTTAGTAGAAACAATGGACGAGGGGGGAATCTAGAAGCAGATCTCTGTATTCGGCTGGGCAAACCCAACCTCGGGGTCTTTTCAGGAAGTGACCTTGCTTATTTGAAGATTTATGCGGTGTATCTGTGCTACAGCTTGCAGATAAGTCAAGAAACACTCTTGCCTGACTCTAGCTTTGGTCTCTGGCATGTCTCTCTGTCATGTTCTGGGGATAATATCTTCAAGAAGCTGTAGAAAGACAAGGTGGAGGTCAAACTTATTATCAGACCAATAGGTGTGTCTGGAAACAGGATAGAAGCTTTTGAACCCTTCTTGAGGATATTGATATGCATGGAGTGTATGTTAACAGGAAACCTTTCAGTGCCTTAGACAAGAGAACTGAACTTCATTTCAGTGAAACAGCTGAGCTCAGAAATATCAGTCGTGAGAAAACCTTACCAACATTTCCAGTTTTATTAATAAGGATCCTGTCAAATGAAACCTATGAGATGTCATGTTGTTCAACACAGAAAAATCGGTTGCAAAATGTTATCGTATCGGAAGGCAGGAGAGGTTTCACCTGTGCTTGTGATCAGCACTCTTGGATTTATTAACTGAGGAGGGATGAAGTGTGAGGAAAACGCCACGAGAGGGAGCTGCTGGAAGCAGGAACGCTCCGCATCACACAGCGGGGTGACTTTTAAAAGGCACTCACGAAAGATTACTAAACTTTCAGGGAGCTCACAGCATCTTTAGAATAAATATTATTCTGGGAGGGAATTCGTCTGTAAAGCCTAGAGATCGCTTTAGGAAAGAAAAAAAACCAAAAATGCTCAAACACAACACACCACAACAAAAAACCCGTGTGAAGCCTATTTTTAAAGCTACCCTTATTAAAAATGAAATCTTCACTAGACACCACAATGCCTGTCGTTTTAAGGTCAAATGTTTTAATTTCTGCTGCTTTTATATTTATTTCAAGTGGTAAAATGCATTCTACAGTATAGATATGATGACATTTTACTGCTGAATGTGAGCAGAGGAGTACAAGGAGAGAGACCTGCTTAGACAGATCACTGTTCTCTTCTTACCTTGTTTCTGGTACATATTTCTCACTACTGCTAAGATACCTCCCTGGAAATACTTCGGATATTTCAAAGAGTTCAGCAGTAATTACATGCATATTTGAACTCCTAGCCAGTCTTAAAAAATGGATGTAGCAGTAAATGTCATGTAATGTCAAATATATAGGGCTAAATGCGGATATTAATTATATAATGAGAGGGACTCAATTTACTTTGTAAAGCAATTAAAAGAAGACAGAAACTTACAGTCTGTTTCTGGAAAAGAGTAATGCCTGTTTAAAAATAACTTTCTACCCAGAATAGTCTGCCTGTCTCACATAATATCAATTGGGAGGGGGAGTTGGAAATCCCAAACCAACACAACAGAACACTTTGGCATTTACAACACTGCTTCCTTATGGAAGTATCAAACCCAAGTTTTAAAACTGTAGAAGCTGACAGTTAGGTGCCCAGGTCACTATTAGACGTATAAACAAGACTTTGCTTTTCAAACTGGCTGAAGAGCATATCAAAATTTAGTTTCCCCTTGTTTTCATTCCCCATGGGCACATTAAGGATATGAAGAGGGCTGTGCTCTTATGGACAGGAGGTAGAGGGTTCATTTTTTTTAATACACAGTTTTAATATTGCTCTAGATTTTTCTAGTAGTCTGGTAGTCTTGTCTTTTTTTTTTTCTTTTTCTTTTTTTTTTTTTCTTTTTTAATTTTTTAATGTATTTCTTGCTTCAGAGTGGATAGGCAAGGACTCCTTTCCAGCATATGTATCAGAACTGGAGTTTATTCCTCTATCCATAAACAAAGTATGAAAACTTCATTAACCTAAAGCACTTGCTGCAACAGGCATCCTGATGGAAAAGTACCGTGTTTCCGGATGCGTACTGCACTTTAGTTCTGCTTTGAGTGGTTTTCATATTCCTCCCCTTTTTAGTGTACACTCTGAAAATACCGATGAGTGGTTTGGGTCTGACTGTTGGTGAAAGGATCACAACTACTCAGGCCAATGGCCACAACATCCCTCCCTCCCTCTGCCTCAGAGATGGAGAGAGTGCCAGGGCCAGACATTTTCAAATATCTGCTGGTGCTCCATCTTCAAAGCAGTGTAGTCAGATAGAAAGGAAAGCAACAACACTCCCCACGACTCACAAGGTCTTTGCACTTCGTTGTTCTCCTGTCCATCACTTCAGAAATCAGCTTCTAGCAATGGACTAAAAAATCCCATGGTAGTTACTTCTGTCTTCAGAGTACAGCATGTTTGGTTGGTCTACTCAATACTGCACTTAATTATTCCTTTTTTCCAGGAGTATCATGCTCTAAGATTTCTTGTGACATTTTCCCCTCTGCCCTGTTGTGAACATGACTATAGTGGGATTTTCTAAAAGAGGTTAATGCACACAGACATGACAGCAGGAAAAGGAGCTGAAGTGTTGTTAGTCTAAATTGTTTATTTCAAAACTATAGTGAGAAAGAGCTTCAAAAAGCCCTGAAAGTGCTCTGAGAGAGAGCATTTGGGAGCCAGGAGCTATTACCTTTATACTTCAGTAGAATCTCTTTGCTTTTATGTCACTGTTTCTGAAGTAAAAATAAGTTGAAGACAAGGAGAAAGAACATCAATTCTGAGTGCCTTTCTCAGGCAAAATTTTACTGAAACTAGAAAGTTCATATGAGCAAGCACTTCCAGGCATGACAGCAAGAAACTTTTAATTCTTGTACAGCAATTTCAAAATCGTTTGGGGATAGAGGATGGGGTTGTATGCTGAAGCAATATGTGACAACACACACAGCTCTATTTCCACCCTCTTCAATGAGTTTGATATGCTCTAAGGGATGCCATTGTCAAGGCTGAGCATCAAACATCATTTACTGTGCCATAGAAGCAGGGCTCTTGCTAATTTCTTGATTGCAATGTGGCTGTGCCAGTTCATATATTACCTTCCCCGTTAGAACTCCAAGGACACTTAGCAAAACATATATATGTAAGTATCTGTCTCAGTCTTTTAAGTATTTTTAAAGGCCTTCGTTTTTAAAAGTTATTTAAAAAATACATTTAGAATATGAGAACAAGTACCTGCTTTAAAATTGTGCATTCTTGTACATCTGCACTCACCAGCAATAAAAGACAAGCGAAATCCTGATGCTAAGAACATCAAATTATGTCTGTACTGGGTGCTTTAGTGTGCTTAAGTCTAAATGCATCCTGTAGCTGTTTCAGCTGGTTTTCAGGTGAGCAAAGCCCAGGACACGGCCCAGATGACAGCTACTCTCGGTTCCAACACTTAATCCATACAGACAAAAACACTGTGGGGTATACTACAGGTTCCATCTACCTGGAAGTCCACATTCCCAGTAATATGAGCAAAAGTAATTGGCCTCTCTGTAGCTGTTTTGTCTCATTTTCAAAGGATAAAGAATTTTTTTTAAGGCTCTCTTCACTGCATAAAGATATACGAAGGCTTTTTCACTGTGTTCAATAAACACAGACATAGGTTGTCACTAGTGCAAGTGGCTGATTCCTAGATTTACTTTCTCCAGTTTGAGTTTCAGATCTGCATGGTGATCCACTCTTACAGCAGTCAAAACAAAAATCTGTAGCTTTACACCAGAGTAAACGGAAAAATATAGCACATTAATACATCCATCTTATATCCAGTTTATTTAATACCAGAGCAGTAAATACAAATAGGAGTTCTGGTATCTGGCAGTGCTAGAGCTAGCAAGATACAGTTACAGAAGTCTTTTAGTAGTTCTGGAATCCTGTGTGTGCTGGGAAGCTGAAAGGTGTACACGAGTAATCTTCACATTCGGGATCATAGATATTGACCATACAGTTAAAATACAATGCTTCTGATATGGCAGAGCAGCAATTGCAGAAAAACAAAGCAACTCTGTGTCTGTCAACTGAGAACTATGTTCCAATATTTATAGTCTTATAAAAAGTGAAATAAACAGTATCTTTTGCTTAAAAAGAAAACGTGATCTTTGGTCAAGACAATAAAATGTGCTTTCGTACAATTTTGCAAGTGTACTGCTAAGATTATTTTTTTATGTTGTCTTATGGGTGAACACTCAAAAACTGAAGGTAACCTTTCTAGTTTCAATGCAGACAAAATTTCAGAGCAGAGGTAGGCTTCAACTCAGTGTCTTACAAAGACTGAATCTCAGCTGTCCCCTGGAATGGGTAGGATGCAGCAATTCATCTTCAGATCACTTCTCTTCCCTTTCATAATTTCTGTATGAGCACAGCACTTTCAAATATGCTGGGCTAAGCCCTTATTGAGTTGTCTAGAGTAAGAGCTCTGAATGTCAACTGACAACATATTTAGACCCATCTGATGTTTAATACCCACATCCGAAAAGTGTAGCTAACATTTTTTAGTGCTCACTGAAGTGGCATTTCAATGCCACAGCGCTGACTAGTTGTAAGGACATTGGTTATTAGGAAAAACACTCTCCGTGAACACAGGTCTTACCAGCAGGCTGACCTTTAAATCCAGGCAGACATCCTAAAGAACTTGTGCTCTTTACCAGTCCATGTGCTTTCCAAGCTTCTGCTCCCATCTAAAATTGAACAGTCACATCCGCCTTACAGGAAATGAAACTTTTGTTAAAGCTTACAAAAACTGTTCTGTGAAAGGGATCAACCCAGGCCTTATGCTGGCTCTTGTGAAATTATTTCACTCAACAGTGACCTTGCCAAAAAAGTCCAGTGCTCACTGACTAACATTTCACTAACATTTCAGTTCCCACACTCCTCAACCCTCTCTACTTTCTTTCATCACTCATGGGAAAAAAAAAACCCAAAACAAAATGATACTGAAACAGGAAACAATACTGCTTTATATGTCTGCTTCCCTACTTCTGGTACTTCTGCAAGAAGCTTTGCAAGTAAATACCTTTTTTTAGATTTGGTATCTAAGCATTTAATTTATATGAATTTCAGCAAGTGTAAGGCACACAAGGATCTGATGTAAATACAAATACATTATCATGTGAAGCCATAGTATTTTGCTTTTCTTTAGTGCAAATGTTCTTGCACACGAAAAAAATCTACTCAGAATTCTGAAGTAAGATTTTGATCAAGGCTGAATTTACTGGCAATTACATGGCGCTTAAGGACATGGTTTAGTGGTGGACTTGGTTGTGTTTGGTTAATGGTTGGATTTGATGATGATCTTAAGGTTTTTTTCCAATATAAGTGATCCTGTGAAATAGCTGTTTATACTTCAGTTGCACCTAGCAGCTCTATCCAAGACCATGTTGGTGTTGAATAAATATAAACTAAATCTCTCCTCTGGAGCAGCTTAAAGTGGCACAGTCAATCTAGTAGCAGAACTTGAAATAGAAGGTCAGGTCTTCTAGGTCTGCCCCATTCACTTGACCATACTGTCTCCCACCTTTGGTTTCTACTGTCTTACTCCTCCAGATATTGACCTTTGGAGGAAATTCACGGAAACCCAAGAGCCTCTACTCCATTGTTTCAGCTTGTTCCAACCTCAAGACTAACCCTCTCTTACACAGATTTCCTTCTCTTTCCAAACACATTGTTGATTAACTTGGCCATTGATTTGGATCCACTCGGTCGTCTCTTTTCCTTCACTTTGAAATTGGAAGTGATATTCCTCAGGACTTTGGTGAACATTGCCACAACTTCCTGATAATGTTCTGCTGCAGACAGTTCACAGAATTGGCACTTGTTATCTATTGCCAGCTTCTGTCCTTCATCCCAGCCAACTTCCCTCATGTGGCATAAATCCTGTTTATTGCCAACCAAAAATACTGATGACTCAACCATTCTGAAATGAAAAAGGTTCCAGTTAGAGAACAGATATGTTACATTACTGTGTCATACATTCAGTGTGTATGAAAAGTACGCGCATTAAGGTTAATAGGCATTGCAAAAAAAACCCCAAAAGAGCTACCCAGCCCCCCAGCCTTGCCAGGAAGAATTCTAGTTTTCCATTTGCCAAATTCAAATGTCTAAGGATGTTCCAGACAAGCGATTCTCTATCACTGGATTTTCTTCTTTTTTTCCTCTATTCAATGAATTAATGAATTTTTAATCCACTGCTGTTTTCACACTCTCTGTTGCTGAGTATATTGTCAGCACCTGGACTTCATGAAGAAGCAACGTGATCATTATCTCCATTTGTAGGGAACAGAATAGAGTCCCAAGAGATACATCAGTGTCAGTGGTATAAACTCAGAAGGAAACACAGGAAAACTAATTCCAAGCTTGTGCTAAAATTATTCCTTTCAGAGAAACCTTAATTAAGAAAGTTCAGCAGTAAAACAGACAGAAGAGTAGGTTTTTGGCTCTGCTTCTAATATAAGAAAAGGATTTCACTCTTTTATTTAGAAAGCACCTGGGTTGACTGATGCAGGAATGCACACCACCATCCACACTCACACCTGCTGTTCTGGTGGTTCTTTTTGGAAGTAGTTTTTTTCTTACCATGTGGTCACCCATGTGCTTAAATGATGTTGGGATCACGGCTAAAGGCAGTTTAGGAGACATTTGTGGTGTTAGTTTCATTTATTGTGGGAAATGCTTTCTTCAATCCCCATATTGGAACATCTCCATTGGTAATTGAGTGGGAGAGCAAAAGCACAGACTGACTATGCCAGGCTTTTACCTGTGTGAATCAGCAGAAAGATTTATGGCAAATATTTAAATATTAGTTCTGTAAGAGATAAGAACAAAAATCCTGATGTACTTGGGTGTGGACACAGTAAAAGAGATTGTAATTTGGCACGCATTTTACCTTCACATATCTTGTTGTTGGCATTGTGTTATGTTGCTTCGATGCTGCTGGATTTTAATTGCTACTAGGATGCCTGCAAGCTCACAGAAATGTTCTCAGCTTTTCTCTATGTTTTCTGAGGGGAAGAAAAATAAACAACGCCACTTACTTTTTACAAACTCCTATGTGAGACTCTCGTATCCTGTACAGCAACGCTTTTGCAAATGCAAATGATGCTCTGTCGCTGATGTCATAAACAATGACAAATCCATCAGCCCAGTGGAGTTCATCTGTGAGGGAGAGCTTCCCCCGCTGTGGCTAAAAAGTTCAAATTCACATGGAAAAAGAATGTTACTCTTGTCACTTCCGAACATTTTCTTTGTCACTGTGAATATGACAACATTGTATCTTTTATTACAAAAGATATTTAATAGGTCTAGGTGCTGGCATTGAATTCAGGTGAGTAGTGCTTCAAAAGCCTAATAAATAACCACCACTAAAGATGGCATTTTGGATCACTGACAAGTTCACTATGAAATGTTCACACTTTATTTAAGCAGTAGAATTCTACAACATATAGAGCCTTTGCTTGTGCTGAATATTCTGCGGGCTTACGTGAGAATGAAACATACAGGAGCCATCAATATTTGTGTGTTTTCTGGATCTAGCTCAGGTTTGAATGCTTTTAATATTCTAACTACAATAAGCTTAATGATTTTCTTCATTTGTTTTGTTTCATCTTTGAATTGTTCAAGTTTCAAACACTAACTACCCATATGTTGAATTTTGGAGAGCTAGGAAAAAGCCTTCTTTCAATCTGCAGTTGAGTTTAATAAAACTAGTGACAAAAGTCACTCAAGTGATAATAGGGTAATACTAATCCTTGACTCCCTTCACACCAAGAAACTGTCACACTTCCGATTTTCAGAAAGCAAGAGCTGTAAACTGTCCCATTAAGCAAAGGAATGCAATTCCAAAACTATTTAAAATTAGCTTATCTCTGCACATGATTTGGCAGCAGCAAGCAAGACCATGTGACCTAAAATAGATTAAATACTGGAAGCCGATCAGGAAAAATGTAAATTTAAAAAATTTACTTCTCCTCTGTGGAAAACCCATCTTGAATAGAAAACTGAGGACTGTTTAAGCTGGTCCCTTATGCACTTTGCTACTTGTAATGTATAATCTCTACTGCCATCCCACCCTGCTTGCCCTGATCAGCTCAGCATCAGGGCAGCACTGTAGCAGCATAAACATCTGGACTGGAAAAGGTGTCATTTACCAGGAGGGATGATAACAATGCCGGCAGTGAAGGGGGATGCATGAGAAAAAAAAGATGAAACAAGTTCCCAGAACTGTCTAAAGACTTCAGCATTTTTAATGGAAGATTTTTAATGCTGTGGGGACTGTGCAGCAGGTTTAGGGGCCGGAATGGTGACATGTGTCTGTGTGTGTGTGTGTGTGTCACAGCCATCTCCCAGGTAAATGAAGGGACAGTAAACTTTGCAGAACAGGACTCCAGCTACTAGAGGGAAGCCTCAGGGGGCAGAAAGACTTTGGGAAGCAGAAACAAAAATGGCAACTCCTCCTTCCCCTGTCTGGTCCTGTTTTCTTCTCCAGTTCCCACGGGATGCAGGACCTCCAAAACTCATCCAGTCCTACCAGACAAAATGCAATACCACCTCTATCTGCTCCTGTGCAGGAACTAAGAAGAGGTTGGGAAGAAAGAAGCAAACAACTAAAGTTAGACCTTTTTCCTAGGGAAAAAATTAGTACAAGACAGCTCAGAGAGTGCTAGCGCAAACATGTGCCCATACGGTAGCAACCAAAGTCTCATCATAATTTAGGCCTAGTATGTTTAACCTTATCCATCTGCTACTCCCAATGTTGCAATATCCTAATAAAGAGTTGCTCCCATGTGACAGGATTTAACATGATGACAAGGGGAAACTGTAGGTAAGCTCAGGAAAGGGTACTCAGACAGATGGAGGAAAGCCCATAGAACAGTAGCTTCTAAGAGGAATATGGCAAGAGAAACTCCATCGTGTTACGTGACACAGCGGTTATTTCAGGATCCTCACTGCCCTGGGACAAAAAATGTTAGTCTTTATACTGGTTAAGATTTTAAGTCTTTGAATTGAAGTATGGGTCAGACTTTCAGCGCTTTGGCTTTCATATCAGCATTCCTTACCCCAGGAGGGGAGTTGAATTGGTAAGAGGCAAGATAGCCACCCAAAAGGGCACCCGAAGAGCAATGTGATCAGCCAGACAGATCTAGGTCTGCCTGTGTTATACAGTACCTGCTTCGCTCTTCCTCTAAATTAAGTATATTAATGCAAAACTTTATTTCAGAGTGGTTTACTGTGATTAAATTTTAATTGTCAATGTATACAAGCTGCATTATGGCTTTCCTTGGCAAAGGAAATTGTTCTGTGAATATAAGCCTTACTTCCAGGCCTGCCTACTTTGACTATTTCTGCAGCCATTTAATAAACTGTTTGCTTTATAAGCTAAATTTCATTCATTTAGAATATTTGAGAAAACTGCATATAATCAAATAACTTACCTCTGTATTTACCTATGTAAAGCAAAAGTGATGAGTTATTTCTGTTAGTATTATTCCAAAATGCAAAAGCATTTCCAGAAAAGTTCAGCAATGAAGGGTTTCTTTGATGAAATGGGAAAGTACTCAGCAGTTCTGAGCCCCAGCAACTATAAAATTTCAGTCTTTAAAAAAACCCAAAAGAGCAGGCACAAAGTCCAACAACAAAACGTCTGTAACCCCTTGACCCTTTTTACCATATACACAGATAATGATGAACAGCCTTTCTTTACCCTCCTCCTGCTAAATTCTTACCTGTGAACAAGGGTCATAAATTTCCAGGTGTATCTGCCTCCCATCCAGGCACAAGTGTTTAGTGTAGATGCATTCTAAAAGACAGACATTATCCAAAGAAAATCAGTGCTACTGACTGGGGATAACGGCGGAAAGAAAAGGCAGGAACAGTGAAATCTGATAATACTGAGGATTTCTTGAGTACTGGTTGTTCAGTTGGTTTTTCAAGGGGTTTAGAATTTTTTGTCTCTGATCTGCTCTTTTTGCAGATGAGAAGGGTTGCTTGGGGGTTCTTTTTTGCTTGTTTGATGGTTTGTTTTGTGGTTTTTGTTTTGTTGTTGTTGTTGTTTTTGTAGTGTTGTTGACTGGTTGTTTACTTTTTTTTTTTTTTAAACACACACCGGAAACAAATGTATTTAATTTTGCACCAACCAACCCCTTAGGCCGACCAACACCATTTCACTGTGGTGTTCCCATCAAAGTTTCAGTAAATTAATACTTTCAGACCCTCCTATTCCTCTTCCAAAATGGAGGTGAGGAGGATACACCTAAACTTTGATGACCACTCAGCTTGAGATCAGGGCTCAGGATTATAAAAGTAGTCAGCTAGACAATGTGTAGCTCTGATTCTACACAAAAGTCATTATTTAGCAATAATGTTTATTTACCAGGGTATCTGGTGCATTAAAAGCTCTCATACTAGGCAGCATTAGACCAGGAGTATTTACAGGATCATGTCCTTAGGATCTAGTCCAAAAATATTTCCGTAGTGTCAGTTCTCAGATTAGGACTCTCCACCAGCACTGGCAACACTGGGAACTCTACTGCAGACACACCATCACTATTATTTTAAGCAGCAGGGTGTTCTAAGCAAGTGTAACCAGTTTATGGGTGCCAACAGGCTTTCTACACTATAATTTGTCATTTTCTGAATGACAGAGACGAGAATTGGTGTTGACACTGCAGAAAACATACTTAAAACTGTGTAATGAGAGATAGCTCTCTGATCTCTGGAACTCTGCATCTTCAGCATTCTTCATACACATTTTAAGAGTTCATCTGATGATAAACTATCAGTCCCAAACACCTCAGGGTATAAAGTCTACAGCTCCTTGTTTATTTCCCGAATTAAACAAGAATTTAATGGTTATTTTGACTAACAGTGGCATGATCTTTATTTTACCATGCCTATTCCCACTTTCCTCATCTCTAGAAACAGTGCTAAACTTATCTTCCAGCAAACATTTGTTAACAAATGAAAATGTTCTGGGGATTTGACATGCCTTTCCCAGGACTGGAGGCTCAGAACAGGGAAACCTGGTTTTAGTTGTAGGTGGCTTGGAACACATGTGGACCAGAGAGAGCACTATATAATTTACATGTGATAGCTTACAACTAAAGCAACCACCTGGGACACAAACTGTCTGCTCAGTCTGTGTTTGTATACTAGCAAGAATTATTAGAGCATATATGTACAATTGTATCTCTTCCTTCAGAATAAGTTCACTTGGATATATTCAGTACAATTCAGCTTAGTACTCCTTTTTTTGTTGTTATTTATGGAGCACTAGAAGCTATTCTGATTCCTGGGGGGGGGTGGGGGGGCGGGAAAGTGTGGAGAGAGTCCTTCACTTTAGCAGGGAGAGTGGGGTAGATGGCAATCTCTGTGCCTCGTTACGTTTTGGGACTTCTGCCACATCAGCTGGGGGGGCAGCACACTTCCAAAGTTATTTGTGTATCAGCTGAACAGTATTTCTACCCGGGGTGTAAAAGTCCAAGTCCTACTTTGCCACCTTCCAATACCTTGAAAGTATCTTAAAGATCAGCATATTCGTTCTGGCACGACTATGACATTCTATCCTGTGTACAGCAAAGCTTTCCCCAAAGCCATCAAAGCAGCACAATCCGTGCTTCACTGGGGGCTCGGTGTTATGCTTTGATTAACCACCAGTGCTAGGTAAACAATCTGCTTCCCCTCTCCCCTGGAGCCGAGGAGGGGGGATATTCAGTAGAACAGGTGTTGGAGTTATTTTCTGGTCTATTCCTTTACTCTCCATCTCCTCTCTGATCGAGCTGACCGTAACTCACCCTCGCTCCGCACTCGCAGCCCGAACCTCTTCCCTTCCCCAGCCGCTGTACAGACGCTTTGCGAGGAGCACTTCGCCAGCCCCGTGCCCGGCGGTCTGCGCTTCGAGCGATCTCTGCCCCGACACCCGAGTTGCCTTTTCCCCTCCCCAGGCTTACACGCAACCAGAATAACCGAACGGAAACTCAAATCTCGAAAAGTTCTGCGACACCGAGTTTTTATGCCATTTCTCCATCGCGTAAGTGCTTGAAGCGTCGCATCTTGCTCTCCCCGGGGAGCCCTCCCTCCCTCCATCCCTGTCTCTGTGCCTCCCGCGGCGCTCACCGGCGTTGGACGCGTACTCTCCGATGAACCGCCGGGTCAGGAACCGCACCGCCAGCGCTGCGGGAGGGAAGCAGAGCCAGGTTTAGCGGGGCCGCGCATCCCCCTCCACCAAACCCGAGGCACTCCCTGCCTTTCCCCCTTACCCGACTTGCCGGTTCCACTGCCGCCCAGCACGGCCACCTTCACCTCGGTCATTCCGCCACCACGCCGTCCCAGCCGCCTCGGAGCCTTTAAAGGGCCTCCGGCGACACCGCCCCGCATCCCGCATCCCGCCCTCCCTGCTCCCCGCCCGCCGCCGAGGGAGGTGCAGCTCCCCGCGGCGGGGCCGAACCTTCTCAGCTCTGAGAGGCGCCTTCCTCCTCATCCTCCTCCCCACGAGTGCCCCGGGGTCGTCCCCCGCCATGCAAACTTTCCGCAGGTCGCCTTCCTGCCGCCGCCCCGGGCGGGCTGGCGGGTCCTTCGCTTCCTCCTCCCCTCGGTGCGCTCGGGAACTAGGGGAAAAAAGGAAAAAAAAGAAAAAGGAAAACGAAAAGGAGAAAACGGGAGCGTGTTTTTGGTTTTGCACTAAGTTTGTTTTGCAGGCTTGTCATCATTTTATACCAGGAATATGAAAGTGAAGTAACTAAAGTGATTTTGTGATTTTTTTTTTTTTAAAATAAGTGCTTCTGGGGGCAAGTGGCTATTAAAAAAAAAAAAAAAAGGGAAGGGAAGGGAAGGGAAGGGAAGGGAAGGGAAGGGAAGGGAAGGGAAGGGAAGGGAAGGGAAGGGAAGGGAAGGGAAGGGAAGGGAAGGGAAGGGAAGGGAAGGGAAGGGAAGGGAAGGGAAGGGAAGGGAAGGGAAGGGAAGGGAAGGGAAGGGAAGGGAAGGGAAGGGAAGGGAAGGGAAGGGAAGGGAAGGGAAGGGAAGGGAAGGGAAGGGAGAAAAAAAAGAAAAGAAAAGAGAAGAGAAGAGAAAAGAAAAGAAAAGAAAAAGAAAAGAAAAGAAAAGAAAAGAAAAGAAAAGAAAAGAAAAGAAAAGAAAAGAAAAGAAAAGAAAAGAAAAGAAAAGAAAAGAAAAGAAAAGAAAAGAAAAGAGAAGGTGGTTTGCACTTGTGTGGTGTTCTCCACCACAGGTTTCAAAACTCTTACCACTCACAAAGCTCTGATCTATGTATCTTCCTAATATATAATTATTGTACATTCTAATTTTAGATGGAATTCTGCTTCACTTGAGTCTCATATAAGAGACTTTTCCCAGAAAACGGAAGTCCTTAAATATTTAACCTAATCCAAGGTCAAAAAAATGTGAGTTGCAAGGCTAAATGCTCACAGAGGATGCTTATACCCAAATCCCAGCATTAAAATGACACTTTTTTATTTTTAGTGCATAGGAGAATGTTAAGTTACAGAGCTCTATTTGTAATAGAATACATCTTTAATTATGTTCTGTACTAAAATTTAATTTTCTGTAATTTACATTAACAAACACAACATACAGAGGAAGTTATTGATTATCTCAGTAGAATTTTTTTTTAATTAAATCTGTCTCTCTAATGGAATTTTCCAGAAAGGAATATTGCTAATTGAGATAATTGTAAGTGTTGAAGATTTTTTCACCCCCTTTTGGCATTGGAAGAAAAATAGTTACTTTCCAGATATGCTTTGCAAAATTTTTAAAATAAGACAGGGAATATCATCCTAGAGTAATTAAACAATCTTGTAGTAGAGAAATATTAATTTAAGGTTTAAAAAACCCAGGCTCAAGTCCCTGACTTGAATGAAACAAAAATTTAAAATTCTGTTTCTTTGCAAAACTCTTAAGGGATGAAACCATTTTTATTCTCTGTCAGTGATGCTATTTTCACAAGAAATTAAACAAACAACGCAAATAAACAAAAAACCAAAATAACCCCAACTAACTAAAAACAGCTGTAGTAAAAAATGCTATGAGAAGCCATGACATTTCAGGGAAGATTAACCTTTGCCACCAGGTTATTTGGTGCATTGATTTTTTTTTCTCTTACTTAACTTTCCATCTCTGATTTGATAAAAATTATGATCAAAGATGATTTCTGTTGTTTTGCCCATTTGGATGTTCACTTGTAAAAAAAACCAACCAACCAACCAACCAAAAAAACCACCCACAAAAAACAACAACCAACCCCCCCAAAAAATAAAAACAAGTAAAAAAAAAACCCACACAGAAACTACTGAGCTGTCAGAAAAGTGACACCCACAAAAATGCATAATGAAAGAAAATACTTATATAATTTCCATAAATTGGAGGAAGAAACTGTGAAAAACTGTGAACTTACATTCTACAAGCAATTGAGACTGGACTTCTTTTAGGAAGGAACAAAAAGATAGTTTAATTTAATATCTTTTTAATTTTTTTAATTAGTAAGGAAAAAATGTGAGTGGTCACTGATGTTTGTTGAGTCTGCATTTTGGTGAAAGTCTTGCTGTAAGTTCTTAAGTAAGTTACAGGGACATAAAGCAGTGCTTGAATTTGCAGCATTTTAATCGTTCTGCAATAAAATGCCAATACACATGTTCTTATCTCCAGTGAACATGTGAGATATGCTGATCTGCAAGGGCAGTCAGATCTTTCTGCATGGTGCTTTAGCTGGGAGTGTTGAGCTATAATGTCTTGCCCTCTGCTTGGGCAAGTTTAATGTCAGCTCTTTCAATAGTTAGGAGAGGCTTGAGGTTGCTTCCATCATTTTAGACATGAAGGGAGACTCCAGCTGAGCACGTTCCTTGCCACTGTCGATTCTTCCTGCTCTCAAGATCAGATTTTGTGCGTTTCTTGATTGTAGATATGTTCTGAAAAATCTGTGTCTTTGAACTGTAAATATGAAGCACAAGATTGTTTTCCCCCAGCAAGGCTTATCTTGCTATAAATCCATTACTTGAATCATTATGGGATGTGAGAAGGAGAGGCACAGTTTCTTTTTACAGATTTTGTGTTTTCTTATTGTTTATTTAATGTACTTTCTGATGTTTGGCTATATGTGTTAAAATGTTTGTCTGTGAGTTATATGGCATCTTAGACCAGTGTATTTTAGATTAAGTTTGTATTAGCGTAAATAAGCAATTACTGAACTCTTAATTTCTGCTAGATTAGTACAGTAAAGTTAAGAGTGCAGAGATTGTGTTATGGCCAACACATATTAGAAGAAGAAAAGTAGAAAATGAAAATAGTCAACATTTATTTATAACGTGTTGCTCTGTGGGAGATGTTTACTCTCCAAATACAATATGCTAAATGTATCAGAATCTAAACATTAGATGCAGGAAAATACAGAGCTGCTTCTAGCTCTGTAATTGTCATGGTTTAGATCCAGAAAAACACTCAAGAAAAGATTTAATTTTCATCTTAAACTGATAAAAATTTGCTTGCATCCAATTCTACCCTTTGTTTCTTCCTGTGGATTCTTGTGATTTCTGTAGAATTCAATCTTATGGTCTTGTAGCCACTTGACTGAAGGGATCAGTTTGCTCATATGATATAAAAATAAACCTTAAAAAAGTTTTTACAATTGGTTTTATCTTGAATCACTTAACTGAATTGACCCAACGCTGTATCACAAATAGTGGGATAGAGAAGGATGTGGGAATATGTGACCATGTGAGGATGAAGGACACAGCTGCAACTTTCAAACGTAGCCTGCAGTTGGAACAGCTTTAGAAGAGTTGGGCAAATTTTAGATAAACAAGTCCCCGGGAGCAACTTTTCTGTATCCCAGGTTTCTGAAAGCATTCTCTATCTTTGAAAGATCACGGAGATTAGGATGCCTTTGGTGATTGGAAAAAGGTGTGTTTTGCACCCATCCTCAAGAAAAACATAGAAAGACAGTAACTTACGGGAGGGGATCGTCTCCTCCGCTCAGTATTCACTAGACCATGCCTGGAAAACTACTTGTTGTTTTACCATCTTTCTCCCCATGGAAGAATGCTGAGTGACTGGAGTAAGTTCAGCAAAGGCTGCCAAGATGATGAGGGGCCTGGAGCACTTGCCCTGTGATGAGAGGGACCTTTTATCCCCCCAGTAGTTATGAGGAGCTAATTGAGAAGTTGAAACAAGGCTCTTGACAGTGTGCACAGTGGGAGGACAAGAAATAGCAGGCTCACATTAAAAAGAGACAGTTTCAGACTGGATATACAGGAAGTCCTACCTGCCATGAGGACAGTCAGGCAGCCTAAGAAATTGCCCATCCTCGTAGACTGGCTAGGTAGTTGGTCAGTGACATGAACTGATAATTGGACATTGGCTGGAAGGGTTGTGATCAGTGTCACAATGTCCAGAAGACGTCCAGTCACTAGTGATGTACCCCAGTCATCAAGAATTAGGCCAATGTTGTTTAATACCCTGAATCACAACCTGGATAATAGGACAAAGTTTCTTGCTGTACCCTTATTTGATGATAAACTTAGTCGAATGTCCTTTTAAGTCCATTCCCACTTCATTTATGATCGAGCCACAAAAAAAACACCTTTAAAAGGTTTTGGAAGTTCTTTAAGGTACTGTTATTGCAAGATGTAATCCATGTGAAAAGGTGCTGAGCGCTCCAAAATCCATCAGCCAGAACAGGCAATTCATAATACTCTGTATGATTTTGCTTACATTCTATAATGGGTTTGTGCTCTTCTAAAATAGTCCCAGAGAATTTGCAAGTAGAGTTTAATTAGATTTATTTATTAGTGTACTGTGGTATGTCATTCTAGTGGGAACACTCCAGTAGTTCTTGAGTATAACTGCCTTGGAAAACTGGCAGTTACAACCTTGAGGTTTTTTAATAAACCTCTGAAAGTAAAGCTATGATTTGGCTTAAATTTTTATGGTCAGTTTTTCTAAGTAAATGCATCATATTTTCATTTAATAGTACTTAATGTTTTACTAAGTGCAGTTTCATCAGAATAAGGTGCTTATGGTCCAAGTGTCCAGACACAGAGTCCTACTGCAGATAAAAATGGTAATAAGTATATATTTTGGTTATGTTTTGTATATAGATAAAAATTGAGATTCTGAAGTGATTTTTATAATCCAAATTCCTAGTAATAATTATATTGTTTTTTATTGTACAATTATATTGTACTTTTTGAACTTTTCTCTCTTTGAGCAATGGAAATTGTTACAATTGAGTAGGGCCAGTGTTACTTTCAGATTCTCACTAATGGTTTTGTTTTGGTGCAATAGATAATGCAAACAGTTCAGGCCAAGACTTACTAATTTAGAAGCACTGCCATTAGAAATAAAACAAAAGGCATGGAATATTTTTCTTGGTCTGAAGTCTTGTAGGAGCTGGTCCGACTCAGCTTTGTCTTGATTGCACCACACCAAAAGCATATCTAGAAAGGACCTATTTACAGCAGAGGAGATCTTGCACCTTTCTGGCTTATAAAACAAAAAAGAAAAACACACTGTTCACAGGAAGTTTTTGGGTTTGGGTTGTATTTTGTTGGCTTTGTTTAGGGTATTTTGTTTTGTTTTGTTTGATTTTTTTTTCTTGAGGGCAATGTGTAAATGTACTGACATTCTTTGGACTTTCTTTGACTGCGAGAAGTTCCTGCAGACAAACTCTTATGAGAAATTTATACATGATTTTATTTTCACACACATAGTGAGGATAATAGTAGTAAAAAAAAAAATCAAAGGTAGCTGTAGGATTCTGGAATTCAGGAATAGAAACAAACCCCAGGTATATAGCACTAACAGAGCATATTGTTGAAGCACTAATGGGGATTCTGACTGCCAGGAAAAAATACCTCAAGGTTTAACATCTGAATCTTGAATTGTTTTAGATGCTTTGGATGCCCACAGCTGTTGACTGCTGCTGAAAGAAGCAGGAGGGAAAAGAAGACTAGAAACACTCTCATCAGCAGTTATTTTCATGTAAATACCCAGTTGCAGACAGTTTGTTTCAGAATTAGTTTGTTGAATTTTTAATTAGCTGAGGTTCTATATGAGGCTTTAATTAGTGTGTAGAAAACTGTAACTGCTCAGAACATGCTTATGTAGTGAAGACAGCTCAGTGTGTGGGAAGAATCTCTGTTTGCAATAGAGCTAAACAATTTGAAAAAGATGCACTGATAGCCAGGAACCAAGCAGACTGTTACTGAATGGATTTGCAAAAGCAGACAAACCAAACAGGGGAAAAGACATCCATTTTAGCATGTTCTGCTGGGGACAAGTCTTTGTGGTAAAAATGCTGCAGCGAAGGTAATGAATTTTGGATTGGAACCTCGCATATGGCTGGATTATGTCTGTGCTTGTCTTTTTGTTCTGTTTCCCTTTGGAGGCCTGCTGGTGTCTCAGAATCAATTGTTGCCCAGAGGGCAATGAAATAGGAGAATTTTAATGGTCCTGCAACTTGATGATTTGCATTACAATGTTGCTGTTCCATTTATAGGGCTCAAATATTTTCAGTATAAAAGTCTTACGTTTGGTAAGCCAGGAGTGTTGTGAGCATAGACCTATCGCAATTTATAAAATGCAGCCTTAGGGGGCTGTGCTTACCTTCTAGATACAGTTAAGAGTCAGAGATTTTCTACTTTATTACAAAACTGATCTTCAGATTCCATCAGAGATAGAGTAGCTTTTGTTTTCTATCATATACTTGGCTTGATTTATTAAAAAAAAGCCATAAACCCTTCTGTTTGTTGAACAGAAAACAAATGGATGTAGGTCTCTAGTGGTCTGAGCTGGGTCAACAGGGATGTTTTCTGCCTGTCTAAATCATAGTGAGATTTTTTTATGTTCACTTTGTGTGTCATAAGACTATCATTTATAAGATAAGAGCCTCATCCTCTTCCTGCTGAAGTCAAAGGGTGTTTTTGCGATTGCGTTTCAACAGTAGTAGGATTGATGACTGGAACTGAGCAGCTGCTGAAAGGTTAGTTTTAAAGCAGAATTGTGGTCAGAAAAGCTAAGTGACCCTGTTGAGCTGACACGCTGAGAGCACTACATTTATTTTTTCTCAGTGACATCCCGACCAAATCTGGTCAGTTTACAAGCCAAACATTTTTTATTGACTTCCAGAACTGCAAAGTCAGCCTCAGTCTGGAAAATCAAAACTGTTACTTCTGCTTCAGTCTGCAGAAGCGTCAGCATTTAGAACTTAGTTGACATGCGATTGATGCATGGCAGAATTCAGCCTGCCTTTCTATGCCTGTCCTAGCTCTGGAGGGTGATAGCTGTTACAGGAAAAATTTATTTGTTAGGAAAATAAACAGACTTGACTGTCTCCCAGAAAGGCTTTCTGCCTTGGTTTGCAGATGACCAGAAAGGGAACTCTCAAGTTTTTATGTGATTAGCTGGCTCAAATAAACAAATCTCCTTTAGAGTTAAATAGCAATAATTATGTATTCTCTTCAGTCTGAGCCTGACCGACTTCAGCTTCCGGTGGCGATTCTTGGGAGGATTTTGGGACCGTCTGCCATTAGCATGTCAGTGCTGTATGGGAGTGTATGTTGAAGCAGGTTTGCTGATCCTTTTTCACCCCCCCAAACGCCTGTATCCCACTCACGTCAGACACGGTCCTGGAGCCAGCAGATTCCTACACGTTCTGACAGCAGGAGCGTGGCTAATGTGCTCCAGCTGCACAGACACATCTGGGGCTGGGCAGGTAGCACATGGCTGGGATGAAATATCCCCGCCTTCACCTCCTCCTGTCCTGCAACCCTCTCGTGGGAGGGCATCAGGCCCTGGTACCCTTCAGAGCCTTTCCTAATGGGGCCATGCTGCCTCCTGTTCATGTAAACAAAGCCTTTGTTAAAGGTCAGCTTAGCCCACGGTAGTCTGTCTGTGAAAGTGTTTGCATGGTGTGTTGTAGCATGATAAGGATCTAAAAATACTTCAAACTCTTCAATCTTTTATTAAAAAAAGGATTTTTTTCAGTTCATACTTCTTGTGAGTGCAATCTAGATATTCAAAGTTCTTTTACAAAGTTTCTATCTCTTTTAAATAGGTTTAAAAATAGGAATATTTTTATTTAGGAATACTATTATTTTTAAACAGTACTGATCAGAATATCCTGAGGTGTTAATTAAAATGTGATATGGAAGTAAAGGATATTCAGTTTAAGTCATAGAATAGGTTGAGTTGGAAGAGACCTTTAAAGATCATCTAGTCCAGCCCCACTGTAATGGGCAGGGGCATCTTATACTAGATTAGGTTGCTCAGAGCCTTCTCCAATCTGACCTTGAATGTTTCCAGGCATGGCTCATCTACAACCTCTCTGGGCAACCTGTTCCAGTGTTTCTGCACCCTCATTGCAAAAAAATTTCTTCCTTGTATTTGGTCTAAGTTTAAAACCACCACTTGTCCTACTGAAAAATCTGTCCCCATCTTCCTTATAAGCCCCCTTTAAGTATTGAAAGGTTGCAATAAGATCTCTCTGAAACCTTCTCTCCTGCAGGCTTAACAGCCCCAACTCTCTCAGCCTGTTTTCATAGGAGAGGTGTTCCAGCCCTCTGATCAACTCAGTGGCCTCTTCTGGACTGACTCCAACAGTTCCATGTCCTTCCTGTGCTGGGCCCCCAGAGCTGGATGCAGCACTGTAGGTGGGGTCTCACCAGAGCAGAGCAGAGGGGCAGAATCCCCTCCCTTGCCCTGCTGCCCACATTTCTTTTGATGCAGCCCAGGATCCTCTTGGCTTTTTGGGCTGTGAGCACACATTGCTGGATCATTTCCAACTTATCATCTAGTTGTAGAGAAATCTAATTCTAGTTGTCTAAACCATAATGAAGCCAGAACTCCTTCCTGCTTTCCCCTTCAAATAGTCTTCTTTTGACAAGACTGTGGCTAGTGCTGATTATTTAAACATTTATTTATTGACCTTTTCTCATAACTTTGCTCAGGATTAAAATTCAGCCAACTGATCTCGAATTTCAGTGCAGGCTTTATGTTTGCATCCAGGTTACCCTTTTGGAATGTAGGTAGACTTCTAGGTTTCTTCCAGTCATATAAAATACATCCAGGGCATAAATTGTGTTCTATTTGGATACAGATAGGCCAAAAAAAGAATCAGCAAATACAGTTTAGGTATTCACTGTGAGCTATCCAAGTACACTAATACTGGGGGGGGGGGGGGGGGGGGTTAGGTATTGTTTAAGTAATGTTGAACAGTTACTAATGGACCACAGAGTATTTTATCATCTTGTTGTGATACTAACCCACCATCCTGCTTCTCTCCAGCATACCAGAAAAATCTTTTGCCTTCTCTACTTTGTTAAAAATACTTTCACGTAGGAATTTCCGTATAGCTAGGAATCCTTCTATTTCTCATAAATTTTCCATTTGCCAGCCAAGTTATAGCAGCATAAACTTAGATATTAAGAGGCCTGCAATCTCTGGCTCCTACTCAGGCTCTTGGTTAGTCTGAGGTAATTAATTTAGAGTCAAGATGCTGCAGATCTGCAGGTTTACATATTTGTATGCATTTTTGCTTGTTTCAATTTCTTGCAGTCTTGTTTAAAGAATAAGTCTTTTGCCATTTTCATTAAATGCAGACAACAGAATATTGTTATGAGATAAAAAACAAAAAAACCAAAACAGCCTAAACCACTACTGAGACATTGCCGCAGACAGCTTTGGTAAGAAATGCTTTTATTTACAAATGCATGCTTAAGAAATGAAACTGGACTTTGGTGTTACTAAAAGTAGGGGAACAACTGTCCAAAACTACCAGAGTTGCTATACTGAGCAGGAAATGAGCAGGCTCCCCTATTTCATCGAGATGTACATTTTGTATTCATGTTACTGCTTCTTAGATATGCATTTTTTGTTAAGCTAATGATTCCCTTAGACGTACACTTCACAGTCTTGGGAGACTCCCGTGGGTGACAGAACTCAAAATACTCACCAGAGATCTAATTTAGAGTAACAGTACCTTATTATCAAGGAGTATTTAAAAAAACCTGGCCAGCAAGCACTATATCCTCTCTTAAACTTTAGCAAAAAATTTTTGCCCTTCAGTCTGTTTGGTTCCTGGTTTCAAAGAAATGCTACAAACTGAGAGCCTATTCTGTTTACAGCTGGCATTTTCTCCTGCAATTAACAAAATTGCTCCTGCCTCCTTTTAAGTACAACTTGGCCACCTCCTCTGTATTGTTCTTTCATGAAGAGTATTCTTGACTACATTGACATTCAATAATGTTGAGGTATGTTGCTAATTATTCCCAGCATGAATGCCTGCTTATAATTGCAATTTATCATGAATGTGTAAAATTGGTTAATGATTTTAAAAAGTATTTTATTTTTTCCCTCAAGTCTTGGGGGTTTTATTGTTTCTAAAGCTGATGAATAACTTGCTGGCTTGAAAATAATAGTTAATGCATACCACCTACTGGTAATAATTACATCAAAGCTTTTTGCCCCTTCTAGTGTGCTAATACTGCAGATCTTTATGAATTCTTTCCAGCCAAAGGGCTGAATTTTTCTTGAGTCCATCAAAGTTATGGGGAGACTTCTAGCAGAAGATGACTGACTTTCCTCTATACCAAATAGGTGGGCGTATTCCATCTGATCCCCTGGGAAATTCCTAGACATAGCAAGGGCATTCTCTGTTGGTATAGTTCATACATAACACACTTTTTTAACGTGGTATAGGCAGTAAAGAGCCTTGAAACAATTTTGCTGAAGCCAGAGCAAAAAGGAGATGGAAAAGCTAACTTCTCTAAACCTAGTAGTGGCAATTTACTTATGTGGTAGATAAATGTGTGGCTATGAGCTTTGTCATAGCTCAGAGCAGGCCTGTGATTTGGTTTGAGCTAATTCTTCGAGTGGTTATTTAAAACTTGCTTCTCTCACACTGTAGCTCACCAGTTCTCCTGGCACTGGCTCCAGTTTGGTGGGTGGCTCCAAACTGCTCTGTAGTTTTGTGCATGGAACTACTTGTATTTAAGGATGGCAGTCATAACTTCAGGCTTGGAAGGAACTCTTTTGTATAGTGGCAGAGTATTGAACTTTATTCTCTCCTTTCCCCATGTTTCTGTGGTAGAGAGTATGTCCTGAGATGGAAGTGGCAACATACACACCCTGTTAATAAAGATTAGCTTTGTGTATTTTAAACTGTAGACACTGAAACAAAATTCCTTGCATTTTCTTGATACTTGTTACAATGCTCATGGACTTTGAAGCGATCTTTCAAAGACTAACCAAAAGTGTCATCCTAAAAATGCTTTATTATGAAGAGCGGTCTATATATATTCATTTCTGGAGGAGGAGAAAGTGAAAACAGAAGGTGTTTGGGTAGGACTTGGTTCATCACTAAACCCTAAGTAATCCTATTATGTTATTTGGGCTCACTGCTAACTACTGGATTCTTGATACTGCTAATTGCATTTGTGGCATAGGCTTTCAAAGAGCTTTAATTCCCATTATATTGTCTGTACTTGATATTATGTGTGAAGATTCACTGAAATGTGCAAAGCAGCAAGGCATATAAAAAAAGGACGTGATGGCATGAACTCAGAGTGACTGGACGGATTCAGAAAACAATTATGAAAAGGAAAGTTGTGTTGTTTCTGCTCTATAACTTCTTATCTGGACTGTGACCTTGAAAGTGGCATTTGTACTGCCTGCCTATGAAAAGCAGCTGCTTTCCCCTCTGCATTTCTCCATGTGCTGATTAGAAAAAGAAGGGGTGGTATTTGCAGAGCAAACTCTATGAAGTTTAAGCATGTTCTCTTCTTTTTTTGCACTACATTAGAATATTTATTCTTGAGTTATGTCTTCCTTTGGTGGAGAGGGGTTTTTGGAGGATGGACCTGTGTGAATGGTGGAAATATTTATTATCTTAAGCCATGTAAAATGCTGAGAAGATCCTGCCTCAAAAACAACAGCTGTCTTGTTAAGTGCAGATTTATTTTAAGTCAGTTAAAATAGCTGGAATGGCCTAATTTTTTTCTGAAATGAAACAGAGTCTTGAGATTGCAAGGTGTATGAGTTGTGGCTCTTTCTTTTTTCTGGGTATGAGTAGGGTTTTTCGCACTTTGGCAGCATAGAGTAGAAAAAATTTCTTTCAGAGAAATTCTAAATAAATTCTAATTCTAAATAAAGCAGGATAAAAACTCTGTGTCTGCTTTGCTTCCAGAGCTGGGCATATCAGCGTGTGGAAAGGGAAGGGAAGTGGCGTCAGGAGGACAAGGAACTGATGTGCTGAGCGTGGTGCACCCTTCCTGTGAACTGGAGTTACAAGCAAGCACAAAGCTAATTCTATCCATGTTACGGGCCAAATGGGTTCCTGAATGACCCTGGCACAAAAGTCATGCCAAAATTATTTTTCCTTTTTTTCTTTTTTTTTCCCCCTTCCTAATCCTGCTGCAATTAGATGGATGAAGAAAAATGACCCACTAAGTGATTTATTTAGGGCCATGAACAGCCAAAATTTTAAAGCAGGTTTATTATCATCTTAGGAAAACCAAAACATTGAAACCCATGCTATTTTTAGACAGGTCTGTCTGCTATTTTAATCTGATTCTGATTATTTTTAAGGAAAGAGGGCCTGTGTTTTCCCAGAAATTACATTTATGTTGATATATATCTGGTATGTGTAGAGGCCAAATGCAGACAAATAAAGCGGCCAATAGTGGCCTGTGTTCATGTAAATCCTATAGCAGTTTAGTAAGGAATAATGCTTAGGTAAAAATGAAAAGTTAAGCATTTTGTACTCAGTGTTTTAAGGAGCCAAAATAATTCCCATTTTTCAATTGTAATAAAAGATTCAGCAGAATGTCAGGTTGCTGAAGCTTAGCTTGACTAGGAAAAATGCTTACTAGTTTAAAAACAAACAAAGCCAAAACTGAACAAGAAAAATACTGTGCATTCCTATTGCCACTTCAGGTTATTAGTGTCATGGAAAAAGCTACAAATTCCTCGGATAGACAAGAGCTTGTTGCTGTGCCTTGTTTGAGATGGATAGAGGAGGTCCCTTTGTCTTATGGCTGTCATCATCTGCTCTTCCCACCAACCCTACAGGGCATGGGAAGCATTGCTGGCTGATCTCCAGCATGAATTCTCATGTGCCAGAAAGGTGATTTAGTCAGAGCTCTGTAGATACGGCTCGAGCTCTCACAATTCAGGATCAGCTCCAAAACAAAGTTTCTGGTGTATGTATGTGGTTTATCCCTTGGTTATAGAGAAGACAAGGAGAAGATTTCTGTGAGTCAGGACACAGAGCCCAGGAGCTCTGCTGGGTGCTGTGGAGGGCTTTTTACCTCCAACCCCAGCCTGAGGAAGCAAGAGTCTAATCAAACTTCCTAATTGTCCCACTGCTGATCCTGGATGTCCTGCACAGCTCTGCAGGGGAGGCTGAGGTGAAGTGGGGCTGATGGCTTTTGTTTCTTGGCCTCCTCATTTAGGTATCCCATTCGGGAGCTTTTGTTTGGAAACATCCATTGTACATGGTTTAATTTCATCAAACTTCTTTTTTTTTACACTTTTATTTTAAAAGTGAGCTATTTTTTCAATAAAAATGCACTCAAGCGAAGGAAAAACCTTTTGCTGCTTCTGATGTCCTGCTGTTACTCCCCAGTGTTAATGTCTGACTTAAAGATTAATTAAAATAAATATCAAGTGCTACTGAAATAATTAATAAATTATACAATTTACATTCAATTGTAAGTGGAAGAATGTCTTTCACTTCCCTTTAAAAAATCAGCATGGTTCCAGAAAGGAAGGAAGCATGTTAATTGCAATGCCTCCATGACACTTTACAATTCATGGATGAGAGTTGATCAGAAGATGCAAAGGAGGCAAAGAAAGTATTTTGATGTTTGATACTTCAGTGCTTCTAATCCCAAAGGTTGCTATTAAAATACATAAGAAAATCTGTGGTGCATTTCCAGCAGTTTGATAGCTCCTGAACTTTTCCCTTTAGAAGAGTTAAAGACATTTAGGATTCAACTTTTGGCATTGAAGTAACAATGGAGTTTCTCATAACTTACAGTAGTTCATATGAAATTAGAATTAACTTCTTCAGCTTTTTACAAAATATCCAAGTGTTTATAGTTTTTTTTTTTTTAAACATCTATATCATGACCAGCATTTATGCACATTTTCCTGGCACACAATGATAAGAGCGAAAGACTGAAGCAGCAAATAGGATGTGTCTAAGGCACAAGCCATAATGTCTGGTGTAGTTTATAAAATGATTTGACGATGTTAATGCATCTCTGAACAGGTTTGTTAATTTGGAAAGTAATAGCATCTGTTAATAGAACACTGGCAATAGGAAGAATAGGTAACTATTTTTTACAGGGCTGGCTATCAAATTATCTACTGCTGTGAATTATAAAATCACTTTAGATACACGATCACAAAACCAGCTGTGCAG
The DNA here is from genome assembly GCA_036630365.1 of Acanthiza pusilla. Lineage (NCBI taxonomy): Eukaryota > Metazoa > Chordata > Aves > Passeriformes > Acanthizidae > Acanthiza > Acanthiza pusilla. Next base: position 9,676,979 of record JAXCHO010000038.1, read on the forward strand.
GGTCACATTGATCAGATTTTGGAAGAGGGGGAATCAATAATTCAGATCTGTAGGAAGTTGCATGGGAGCAGAAACTCTCATTCTGAAGTGAAGGCCTTTGCTGATTCTGGCTGAACTTAGATTCCCCTTTGATAGCTTGACAGCTTCACAGCCCTCATTAAAGTGTTTTCACTTGGTGTTTTTGGTTTGGCTGGGGGTTTTTTTGTTTTGTTTGTTTGGTTTTTTGTTTGTTTGGGGGCTTTTTTTGTTCGTTTTTCTTTGGTTGGTTTTTTGGTTGTTGTTTTGCTGTTGTTTTGCAGTAGTTTTTGGTGGGGTTTTGTTGTTGTTGGTTTGGTTTTTTTGGTTTTGTTTTTCCCCTTTCTCATTTTATTATTCGGAACTGTGAAGAAGGCACTTAAAAACACTAAAAGGCAAATACCTGGAAAACATGAACCAAAATGGATAGTCTGCATAAGCACTGAAGACAGGATTTTGTAACTGGAGATTTGGGGCCAGCAGAAGTAGCGCTGGCTCTTCTGTGTATCAGAGGAGCCTAAGCAGAAGATTTCAAACTTTCACCTCCAGAACTAGCTTGAAGTGTGAGGTGTGACCCAGTGTCCTATGCTAGTTGCTGGCTTGCCTAACTCAGTCTGGGTTACAAATTCATAGTGTTAACACAGACATCTGACAGGATTTATTCCAGGATTATTGCCTTTGTAGTTCCATAGAAAGCTTTTCCTGGGAGATGTTTCCTTGTCACTGAACTGAGCAGGGAAATTCATAGCTGCCTAGGCCTTCCAGGCCTTTTTATTAAATCTTGTGCTGTCCCATTCCCTGTAGTATAATTTAAAGCTGCAGAGCAGTGGGCGACAACTGAAAATGTGTTTGCGATGTAGGCATTTAACAAATTATCTCAACAGATCTGAACAATTACCTAAATTCAGTGAAGAATGTGTCTGTTAATTGTGATGGTCATTAGTGCACTAAGTGCCTGGAATCCTGAACTCTCGTAATTATTGTTTTGCAACTTAATTTCTGACTTATACGTACTCAGTTTATTTTCTGTACATGTTTTAATCACATACATTCCATTGCAAACACTATCTTTTAATTTTAGTTGCAAAGCTCTTTTTGAGGCAGGAAAGATTGTGTGTTTCGTAAGCAACAAGCTAACATCTTGATTATAGTTTGGAAAAATCAAAAAAATGTATCCGACAAAAAGGTCTGTGATTATAAAGAGACCATTCAGTGTAGATATAGCATTCAGGCTTAGGAAAAAATCTTGAGAAAATACTTTTTTGTTGTTTTGTTTTCCTTGTTTCTGATTTGGATTAACAACTTTTTCTTTCTTTTCCTGGGGGAAAAAGTGGGGAGCACAACAAAAAGAATAGCTGTTTAATTTGATAATGCTGATTACTATAGGGTTTTGACCTAAAGACTCATTAACCTTTGTCCCAAAAAGCTTATCTAAATAATTCAAGCGTTTATGTTGGGAGTGGGAGAGCAGAGGATGTGGGTTTTTGAACTCTTTTGGAACATCACTGGTCTGCATTTAGAACAGACTTGACCTTTCTCAGGCTCAGGTCCTGGGCTCCGTGTTCACCAGACTTTCTCAATGACTTTTTGTTCGTAAGGAGGGGGGAAGTTTACGCTTGTCTGGCTTGAGAATGATTTTAATGCAGGTTTCAGTTTGCAAAATTAATACCTTCAGAGCACAGGATGTTTGAGGTGAATGTCATGAAAAGAGACTATTCTGCTCCATGGACAATTTTGTGGAGTATGTGCTGTTCCTTGCATTGCATGGGGAAGATAGATGATGTCCGTGCTTATGAGATTCCTTGGAAATTAGTTAAACATATTTCTCTTCACTCTCACACTGTGAAGAAAGAATAGCAACTTCAAATGAGGGGAAATATTTCTCTTCTGTCAATTTATAGTACTATATGTCTGTCTTTGCAGCTGCAGCAGCATGGCTGACCATTTTTATTCCATTTCCTGAAGAGTGAAGTTAGCATATCTATAAGACTTCCATTAGTCAAATCTACATATGTGTGATGCATACAGCATGCAGTTAAGTGGTTTTATTATAGAATTTAATACTTAATCTTAACTTTTTATATTCTGTAGATACAGATGCTTTAAGTGAGGTAGCAGTGATTAGTTTGTTACAGAATGTTTGTGCATAATAATTTCTGTCATGAAAACTTACAAGGAATTTTGAGAAGTTGAGATCTTCACAAGTTTGAAAAAGGGAGTTTCTGTCAGGAACAAATGCCAGCTTTCTTCAAATCCCATAAAGATGGACTAAACAAAAGTCAGGAGTCAGTTATGCAAAGGAGAGACTTCTTTTCTGAACTCTGATTTCAGTTCTTCATACAGTTTTTAGAGGAAGTTTAGGAATTACCACAGTATCAAAAGCATAAATTCTTAGTTCATCCATATACATTGCATATAAATGATTGCAAGACCTGTATGGAAGAAAATGAGAGAGCATGAAACTGAGCATCTAAAAAAAATTCGGGCAAATTAGCCTTCATTGCATTCAATGCTGGACAAATTCAAACTTCAAAACAAGTTGTGAATTTTTCTAGGAAACGAAAGTGTTAAAGAAGCAAATCTTTATTTAAAAAATGTATGTGGTTCAAGTTGTTTCAAGATTTTCCAGACTGAGTGTGAGCATTTTTCAGTGATGTTAATTGGATGTACCATAACTTTACATTTTAAATTCCTTCTGACCACTTTCAGTTGCAAAGAAGTGCTGAATCAGGCTCTAACCACAAGTGAGCATGAAGCCGACTACAGCACAGGTGAAAATGAGTGAAATAACCAATCCACCTGAACAGACTAAACCTCAACAGGGAAATGTCTGTTCTGTGCCTGAATCGGGAAGGGACCAGTGTATATTCCACTCCAAAGCTAAACCAGCACTTTTAAAAAGTAGCAATTGAGTACATCTGTTTAAGTGCTTCCTTTTGTGGTAATTTATAGATTGAACTGCTCTAAGGCCGTTTTAAAAATGCTGCACACTTGAATATTTCAATTGGATTTGTGTGAACTAGAAGGAAAAACTGTGCAAGTGTTAGCTGGGAGATTCATCTTTCCTGAATTAGCGTTCCACTTTGTGTTTTCCTGTAGTGGAGGCAGAGATTGGATTCTCTCAGTGCTCAATGAACACAAGACTATGTTTACATTCGCATGCCAGGATTCCAATCCTAAACTGTCTGTTTTTTTCACTTGACTGAAGGAAGTCTAGACAACCAGATCAGACCAGGATGTAGTTGTCTGAAGCTAGCTCAGCAGAGCTCTCTGTTTTTATGCCTAACTCAAGATACCTAAAAGTACAGTCTCGAAAATAGTTATTTTATTTGTTTTAAATGTTTCCTTAAAATGTCTTACCATGCTTGTAATAAGGATTCATTCAGATTAGTGGGTAAAAGTAGTACAATAGAAATGAGAATAAACTACTTTCCTTGACTAAACCAGCACCTCAAAGATTTGTATTCACTTTAAGAATGCCAATCAATTTTTTGCTTGTTTGGTTTGGTTTTGTTTCGTTTTTTAAGATCTGTTCAAAGTTAAAGCTGTGAAATTTCACCAAAAAAAGGAATACTGTCCTTGCCCTTGACATTTTTTTTCTCCAAGCAGAGGAGCTAAGCAGAAAACCCCAAGGTTGTGATTGTGGATGGGTTCGTTAAATAAGCAGATGAGTAGCTGTTTGTAGTGTGAGGCTTTGGGAGCTAAGCTTACAGCAAGAAATACCAAGTTCAGAAGAGCCTGTTCTCATAGGATGGGACCGTGCTGAGCTTTCTGCCACAGAAAGATGCTTAGGAGAAGCTCTCACTGGAACTACTCTGAAGAAATATGATAACTGAAGAACAGGACTCTTTTGTCTGAATGTTTCTGGCTGGTATTTGCCCAGTAGTTGGTTTTCAGTGTAGGATTGGCTTGGAGGATTTGTGCAGCCTGTAAGTAGTGTTGTTTCCATTACAGAAGGAAGGGGGTGCGATTGCAGATCTAAAAACTCAAAGCTGGGGTATTGGAAGGCCAAGCAACCCTAACTCCTTAGGGTTGCAACCGTAGGGGTCCAGAGAAGCTGACTTTAATTGCAACCCTAATTCTCCCTAATGATGCTTTGAAATCCATAGATGAAAAAGACTTATAGCAATGTAAATGAATTACTATTTTTATTTGGCATGATACAGTTGAGACTCTTGAGAAGACGGGCACCACTGAAAAACTCCACTGAGAAGGCAGACCAATGAAGTTTTGGTTTTGTTTTCTTTTCCCCTGCAGTATACCTTTCTGTCTTTTGATAAGTGCATTGATGTGAATTTTTGCCAGGCACAGGGATATATATTTAGTCCAACAGTCTCTCTTATTGCTTGGAACATTAAAAAAATTCAACAACAGCTTAGTTTTCTAGTTTAATTGCAAGAGAAATAGTTCACATATAAAGAATTAAGAATTAAAATCCTCTAATCCATGAAAATATAACTGGAAGTCATAATCACTTCAACAGGAGAAGAGCTTCCCACTGGAAACAATTTTTTTTTTTTTTTTTTTTATGAGAGCAATTTTAAACCACACAGTGAATACTCTTCTCCAGTAGAGCAAACTGACAATGGTATAACTTCACTTACTTCAGTCTCCTTTCTCTGTTGCAAGCAAGAAACTTCTTGCTATGGACAGATTACAGTCTAATGTACACAGTTCTAATGTGTTTTCCTGAAGGAGATTTAAATTTAGGTGTTAGTCCTTCAAAACATAGCACTTTTAACAGACTAATCCACAATGTGTGAATTAGTTCAACCAGAAAACAGACCAAATGGGATTAATTTCACTTATTGAAGCTGTGACAAAGGATCTGCTTGCACTCCGTGCTCCATGTGTGCGATAAGAATCCTGCAGGAGCCAGCTGAGATAATCTGTGTGATTCCATGTCATGTTCAAACTGTATTAGACGAGTTTCATCTTGAAATTTTTCAGGAAGGGTCCCCGGTGGCTAAGTTGATGGCTATTGTGGTGCTTGTAACCAGGTTCTTGATAGTGACTCTTTTCTGTACCATGAAATTCACACTGCTGCGTGTCTTTAACCTCGCGTGCATATTAGTTTACATCTCTAAGAGCCTTGAATACTACTCATTATATTCTTCTATAGCACCAAGCCTTCCTTTGCTGTAGGTTAGAGAAAGAGAAGGAACTTGCTACAGTAAATGATGTCTTTGTGTTTCTTTCTTTGTATTAAATTGAACATGATTCAATATGTATAGACCCTGTCAAATTCCTAAAGACTACTCATGGCTGAACATTTCAATGTCTGCACTGGAAAACTTGTCATGGAGATTAGCGGTTTTGCTCATCTTGATAGACAAATTATTAATTCTTAGCTTGGGTCACGTAAAGTACAAGGACAAAGGCTGCTTTCAACCTGAGCTCCTCCACTTATTTCAAAATCGCTGCCACAAATTTTTCAGTGTTAATATTCTAAAAGAAAAAATTGTGATCTCTCTCCTGTGAGACTGAAGGTTGGCCGCATGAGCAGATAACACTGAAGACTTCTGTAACTTCTAACTACTCCAGAATTACACTGGATTCTAATCTGATGGATATGTGATAGTCATGCTTCCAGCAGTCACAGGGAGAGGAATAAAGATATTTTTAATGGAATTCTTATCCAGGAAGATGAGCACGAGATTGGTTCAGGCTGCCAGAAGAAAATACCAAGCTTGATGATTTTGGGTGACTCCTCATTTCAGGATGCTTTTTTTCTTTTCTCTCTCTCTCTCTCTTTTTTTTTTTTTTTTTGTTTTGGTTTGGTTTGGTTTGGTTTGGTTTGGTTTCGTTTTGGTTTGGTTTGGTTTGGGTTTTTTTGGTTTTTTGTTTTGTTTTGGGGTTTTTTGTTGTTTTTGTTGTGTTGTTTTGTGGTTTTGTTGGGCTTTTTTTGTTTGGTTTTTGTTTGTTGGGGGTTTATTTTGTTGGTGGTGGGTTGGTTTTTATGGTTTTTGGGGTTTGGGGGTTTTCTGTTTGATTGGGGGTTTTGTTTGTTTGGTTTAGTTTTGGGGTGTTTTTTTGTTTGTTTTTTCTTGTAGATAGCAGCTGGAGAGATAGAGGTCATATTCATCCCCTCCAATGTTACATTGCATAGTCCTTTCTAAGTCCTTTCCTTTCCCAGAAGATGCAAGCCCATATGTATTCCTTCTCAGCAGAATGCTCCATCTTGCAGTCTAACCCTGTGGAAGAACTTAAAAAGCCACAGTGAGCAGTTGCTGTATTGAATACCAAAGCTCTTTCTTCCACTAGAAGGAAAGAAAAACTCCTTTCAGAGAAGTACCTTAAGAAGTGGGGTAGATTCTTACTTTTCTGATCCCATGACTTTTTAATTCCATGCAAAGCAGCACAGCTTGAAAAGTTGGCTGGAGGCTAGGTCCTTTAGTATATAATAAAAACTTGGTATTTGCTAAAGTATGCAGGAAATTTTCTTCTCATAGGTCAAAAAAGAAGGCTGGTTGGTTGGAGTTTTCCATGCTCACAGTGTGTTCTTTACTGACTGCTGTGTGCATACTGTAGTACACCCTGTTTTCCCAAACTCATTGAAACAAAAGTGCAGGATATGTCGTTCCTTGTCAAGTTCTGATTGCCAGTGTGTCTGGTAAATGTGCTGTGGGTACAGGAGGTTTATCTCTCAGGAGACCTGGGAAGAAAAACTGCCAAGTTTAAATACACCTACGGCTCTTGGGAAGGAGGAGATGATAAGGTGAGCAGTAGTGGGGTATTTCTGAGGCATTTGCAGGTAAATTTTAGGTCTGATAATGATAACATCTACTTGACAGCAGAAAGTAATCAAAATCTTTTAAAAGTGTACGATTGAAATGTCTTTGCTTCTGTGGTTGGGTTGTGGTTTGCTTCTGTGCTTCATGGGTTGACCATGCTGTCCTGCAGTGCCTGGCAATAAAGGGACATTCCAGGTTCTTGCTGTCCTCATCAATTTTAACTGCATCTTCAGCACAATCTCTGATCTGCCCTTATCACCTACTTTTCCTGATGGCTCAGTTCTTTTCCAAAACATCCAGACATCTTTTAACTATCCTCTTACGTTCTATGGTGTTTCTCTGATTAACCATCCTTTGAGTTTCTGTTTCTGAGCATGGATTTTTTTCGGTGGTTTACATGTGGGGGGGTGATTTTTGTTTGTTTGGGTTTTGGCTTTTTGTGTGGAGTTTTTTTGTGTTGTGGGGTTTTTTGTTTGTATGTATTTTGGTTGGTTGGTTTGGGTTGTTTTGTTGGGTTTTGTTGTTGTTTTTGTTTTAAAATAATACGTTTGTTGTAACATTTTGGTATGTTTGTGCCTATTGTATCAATACCTTGATAACATTGTGAGATATATTTCCTCACTCACTTGCTTTTTCCATATAGAGAAAATCCACCTCTGGAGTGATCAGGCTTCGGTGATCAGACATAACTCTGTACAGGGCTGCAATTATCAGGTTAAGCACAGTTTTCATAAGTATGTAGGGGAGAGGCAGGGAACGATTATGTATGTCTTTTCTTCATATCGCATATCTAAACTTTCTCTGTTTACCTTCTCCCCAGCCCTCGTGCAGAATTCGGAGGTGAGTTTTTCAGGGTTTTTTTTCCTTAAGTCATGCTTTTCTTGAAGTTCCTTTTCCTGTGCAGTTTTGCCGTACTTTTTCTATGCCTTTTTTTTAAAAGGAAACCAACATTGGGAGTGAAAATATATGAAGTGAGCCCAGTCTGGCAGTATCTCTCTTCACAACAAGTTGGCTTTAAAAGATTTCCTTAAAAGACAAGGAGAAATTAATTGAATAACACCAAAAGAGAAATGAAAGGCCTTAAAACTTCCTCTTTTTTTGTTAATTCCAGGGTTTTAAATAAAATGTAACTTCTGTAAATGTGCATTTATAAAATCCATTTGTTTAATACATTCACATAGAGAACAACACCAAAAATTGTATGAGATAATTGATCCACTGCTAGTCCAAACAATGGATTACACTATCTTCTGGACTTAGAGAATTTCATATGATAAGTTTTTAGTATGGAATGATACTTTTTTAAACACAGAAATAAATCCTAAGTTGGAGCACATCAACTGGTACTAAAGAAAAAAAATCACCTTAAATGTTAAGGGGAGCTTAGTTTTAGTCAGTTGTGTCTTCTCAGTGTTGGACTTGGATGAAAATGAGTAAATTTTAGTAGGATAAATGTTTACAGGAAGTTAAAATTTATATTTTCAGAAAGACTTCTTCTAGAAATGAAGTTTTGGTTTGCCTACGCATTCCGTGTACTGGCAACACATAAACAGAGAAAAGATTGTTGGCCTGGTACTTATCCACAATTTAAAACTATCCACAAATTATCCACAAATAAAAACTATAAAAGAGAGAGCAATTCTTATTCATTAAGTCTGCAAAGGAAAATTTAATTAATGATCAGGAAGAAGACACGTTATCAGACAAAAATGGTTCATTCTGCTATTCACTTTGTATTCAGTCTGCTCTGCAATAGCACTTACTTTCTTTTGGAAAGCTAATTTTTACTGAATAGTGAGGACCAGCAAAAAATGGTGACAAATAGAATCTAAAGAATGATTTAAAAAGAATAAGCATAGTTGGTCAGAAAAAGTGACGGGAGAAGGAGCTTATAGATTGTCTCAAACCTAGTAAAATACTTTTCAATTGACGTATTCATGCTAATTTGTTAGCAGGGTGTATCTAACTGGCTATTAATCTGCAGTGTGCTTTGTATCTAATCTGCCTAATCTGCCACTGTGCTTTGGTAGTTTTTTAACACATATTTGCAGCATCTTTGAGACCAGTAAATCATCCAGGATGTGAGTTGTCAGTTGTAGATATTCTATTTTGGGTATGGGATCTGTAATATGACCTAAAAAGACATGCAGGAGCAGCACAAACAGTTCTGGACAGCATCAGATCCTGGAAGCTGTCCGTGTGTGATTCTTAGTGATTTGTGGCTTAATAGATGAGTGCTGGTAGTCTGCCAAGGTCACTGACTCATGGAGGTCTTCAGGCTGTATCTCCAGTGGTCCCTGGGCTCGTTGCCATCCAAAACATCCTGGACGGCTCTGTGTTCTAGATCCAGTGTGTGCAGAGGCCATAGATGGGCATGCAGTCACAAACACTGCGTGCAAACGAGGATCCTGCCACCAGCAGTGGGTCAGAGACACCGGAGCTGTGTATGATGAATGTGTTCTGGGACACCAGTGCCTGCCTCCCGTGTCCGCTCCCGCTCCTTTGCGGCCACAGGCACCATCAGGCATCAAGATGATTAACGTGTATGCCTCAAAAGTTTATCCCGCTCACTCCCTGCCTTTTTCTTCATGTTTTCCAGAGTCTCTCTGCATCTCCTCTGGCACAGAAGTTCTCTGTCAGCTTTCCAGCATAGCAGAGGTTTATGTTTGCTTGATGATCAATAGAAATAATTACTATGCAGTTAAAAAGGTTTGAAAACTTGGTCCCCTGCAGATGCAGGCTGCCTCTCACCTGTACCCAGCTAACCCATGGAAACACATCACCTAAGAATGTACCTACGTATCCTGGCTTAGCCTTCTGTGTCAAAGAGCCAGAGTTCCTAGGAGTGCATCCCCTACCAAAGTTCCCCACTGTGTTTTAAGTGCAGGTGCAGGAAAACAGTATTGCTGTAGGAAAAGGAAATTTGCTGGAAGGATTTCACGCTCCAGGACTAGCTCCACTAGCACGTATCCTTAGCTAGAGGATTTGGATACTCTATGTAGAAAATGTGCCTCTTTTTATTACTTCTTTTACCTTTTTAGCTTGTTGAAGCCAGTGGAAGTCTTTTAGAAGTCATTTGGATCAAAAACTCTGCTTCTGTTGGCTTCTATCTGCTTCTGTGGCACAGTTTATACAGAGAGAGACAGAATATAAGCACAGCCCCTTAAGGTAGATGGAAAAACAAGAAGGTATTTGGCAGGGCTGTTATATGCCCTATGTCTGCAGTAAACATCAAGTGAAAATCATCAAATATTTTTTCCCTTCTAAACCATGAGTCAGAACTGTTGGCTCTCCGCATCTTTATGAGAGAAAGTATCCATGGAAGCAAGTACACTGAAAAACAACCCTTTTATGAAATACAGAGAGGAAAAGAAAAAGGTGGGAAGGGCAATGGAAACAAAAAACCAAACCAACAAGATGCAGTGCACCCTCTCCTGGATGGTGGGTCTGGTTCTCTTCCCTGTCTGCTCCTTGGAAGCATTCTCAGGATTTTTTTTTTTTTTTTTTTTTTTTAATAGCCTGTCTTTGGCAGCCAAGAAGCAATTGTCTATGGAAACTTGAGCTACTTTCTCAAAAATTTGTCTACAGTGATAAAACTAATCTGAGAGAGTTCTTGGAAAATTGGCTTTGCTGCTCTAGCATGGGTGATTAGGGCTTGCTCTCCAAGAGCTCAGAGGTTAATATCCTTTATTAGGACTAATCCTAGCAAAAAACATTTTTTAAAGACCTGCTAAAACAATTGTCATGGGAAGAAGTCAGGCCAGGTAGAAAATTTACTCTAGGTATGGAAGGGGCAAGTAAACATAAGACAGGAAGGTATAAAAAGAGAATAAGAAGAAAAGGAAAGGGAGTTCAATTAATAATAAATCATCAAGATATAGTTGTGGACTGTGAGCAAACATTATCCTTTTAAGTTTTTTAATATCTATGTTTTAAAAGAAGTTATTTGTAAGTGCGGTGTTTTGTTTGAATATTTTTCTCTGAGTCCTTTCTGGGCTTTGAAAATGTATTAAATAACAAGGTCTTCCAAACCAGAAATGTGTAAGTTTGTCTTCCCACAGCAAGAAGTTTAGCAGGTTTTGGGAGTAGGCTAGGGACACAATACTGGTATATCAGGATTAATATGTGCTTTTCAGAATTTTGAAAAGCAAGGCACATGTTGATGTTACTGCAGCCAAATGATCTTCTGTTCCTGCACAGTCTCTGTAAATACAATAAGGTTACTCATATGTAACTACTGGTTGACCATTGTCAAGCTGCTGGGGTTTTTCTGTCTTCAAGGTACGAGAAAGTGAAAGATGAGGACAAGGAGAAATTTTTTTTTAAAAAAGTATGGGTTTTTTCCCCCCACAACCGAGACAGACCTGTAGACTGAATCCAGAAAGCTGAAACTCTTATAAGGGTGTGCCTGTGTGTAGATGAGTATATATCTACACGTACTTTGTTTCAGATGTGGAACCCTCGCTCTTGGAAATGATTGACATTTTGAGGGCTAGAGCTTTTGAATAAGCTACAGCTTATTGAATCAGGTGTTCTAGAAAAATGAATTTTTATTTCAAGTTTACATTTGGCTGTTTTTAAAACTAACTACAAAATGCTTGTAATTGCCTGTAAGCAAGACATATCATATTGACATGATATAATGGTATATAAGGAATGGTAGTGGATGAGAAGGCTCAACAGAATGTAGAAGGGCACCACAGATGAAAAAAACAGTGTTGAGAGGGTCATAAAATATTTGTGTATGTGTTTTCCAAGTCTACATTCGGTTGTGCATCTGTCTGACCAAATTGAAACTCCTCATTATTTTCTCCCACTTGGAGCTATTCTGGACTAGGCTGTGCCTGCACTGGATGTTATTGCAGCCTGCAGATCTCTGCTGTGTATCTTTAGCACCTGAAATTAAAAAGAAATTGAAGCACTGAAATGAAGTTTTAGTTGTGTTCGTGTTGGGCCAAAAAATATAATGCTGTTGAAGAGGATGGTTAGAAATTCAGAGTGCTGGAGTAGCTCCTGACTTTCCAAATGTTAAAGTTTTATTGGATGGTACTGACAAGCCAACTATAAATAGTAGCAATAATAGTAATTTTATTTATTGGGTACCCTTCTGTCGTTAATGTCTTGTTAGATGGCTCACAAAAGGTGTAATCTGCTGTTAATGTCCTGCTAGGAGCCTTGTAAAAGAAATAAAATAGAAAGGCAGTTTAATGCTTAATGGTTTCTGCTTTTTCTTTCACGTTGATATAGAAGATTACAGTAAAAAGGCCAATTTTGCATCTTCACTGAAATTTATAGGGTTTCAACAACTTATTTTGGGTCTGAAACAGGTCCAAAATATGTTAATATTTGTTCTTTAGATTCAGTCAGCTGATGCTTTAACACTTGTGATTGATTTGCAAGGTACCCCAACTGGATTAATTAGAGGAGAAAAATACTGTTTTCCCTTCTAAATTCTGCTTACTGCAATCCCCACTTGCTATAAAATGTTGTGTTCTGGAGGCTCCTTTTCCCCATCTTCTGACTAAATTGCCATTTCTTGTGCTTATTCTATTCATCTTTTATGTTGCTCATTAAAAATGTTACATTTTATGCCCAGTATTGTTCACAGTCTACAAGGTTTTTATCACTTAGATAAAAGCAATCTACTTGATGCACAGCTGGTCTCCAGAGTGATCTGATTGCTTTTGTGATAAGCCTCAGACACCTAATGCTGTGCAGAGCACTTCTATGCTGTTTGCAAATAAGTAAATTGAATTACTTGCAGATGAACTTGGTTTATAACAGATATATAGAACGTCTGTTGTGCTTTCTGACATTTAGTAGCGCTGTGGTCATTGAGCGGTCTCACTGATTTCTTGAGGAATGAGGTACAACTCAGCTTGGATATTAATTCCTTTATCTCACTTGTCTGGTGGAGTGGAAGCAGGGGGAAAAGTATCTTGATTCCAGAGAGGAAATAGATATTTCTCTATTAGTGTGGACTTTGATGCCTAATTACTCACAAAGTCTAAAAGTCTGAGTTGGACCTCTGCAGTGGTTCTGGTATACCTGGCCGACATACTTATGTAAATCCTGTTCTGAGTTCCTTGATATTCTCCATGTCTCTGAGACACTGGGCACTCTGATCTCAGCTGAGGATTTCCATGGCTAGCGAGACACCTCGCTATTTGGGCGCTGGAGTAGGATGTCTAAATTTTCCTTGCTGATTTTAGGCCTAAAATGGAACTGGTGGCCTCCAGCTTCTCTCCATCATGATTGTGTTTTTACCTTACATAATCTGCTTTTTCTGAAACAAATGAAAACCTCTTACTGTAAAAAGCTACTACTTTCACCCCAACCCTGAACATATTTTCACATAGAGTCAGCTCATAATAAAGTGAACAGGAGGTTTTTAAACAAACCTCTCGTGTTGTTTAGTGCACATACCAAGACCAGCTTTTCTTACTTAACAACTTCTCTTATTTTTATTGAAGACTGGGGTGTTTTTTGTTGTTTTTAAAGCCGTCAACCTGCTTCCAGATGATGTCGTACATAGGTGGTAACAGTCAACTGGTACCAAATACACTTTCATCCACACTTCCCTAGGAATACCTTATTTGGCTGGCTTTGGTCCCAAGATAATCAAATAGTTGCAAATCCTTGCTTATTAGGCTTCATCAAATTCTAATTAAGGTTAGCCCTGGTCACTGTGTAGCCAAGCCAAAGTCATTAGACTTTTTGCTTGTGGCAAATATAAATCCCATTTATATTTGATTAATTTTTCTGAGTTTTTAAACCTAATTGCTCTAACAAGAAACGTGCCATCCTCTGTGGGCTTGAAACTGTTTTACAAAGTCTTTTCTGTAGCTTCTTAAGCACTGTCTGGCTTTGTCCACACTTCATTAAAGGCACGTAGTGGCTCAAGAGGATTAGGATAACTCAAACCCAGCATTTCTACTCCCAGTGGAAATTAATCTCTTGCGAAGAAAGCTGTGCAGGTTTTGTTCTTGCTTTATTTCTTAAACTGCCTGTAGCTCTGTCATCATTTCAGACAGTGTTTAAAGGCCCCAAGCGAGGCCCACTATATTAAAATATTTGATTAGGGCTCTCCCTGATAAAGTCTTATATCAGCCTAATTACTGTATATTTGGGCTTCTAAAATATTTTCTACAGTAGCAATGCCTACTGCTCTAGGTATTGCTACAGATGTATGAAAACTAAAAAGACTGAGATTTTGCATGGCTATGCCCAACACAAGGTGAGCTGCTTTTTCCAGCACTGTTGGCTACTGCAGTAATTCAAATCTTTCGAGGCCAGGTTGGATGGGGCACTGAGCAGCCTGGTCTGGTGGGAGGTGTCCCTACCCATGGCTGGGGGCTGAAAGCGGACGATCTTTAAGGTCCCTTCCAACCCAAACCATTCTAGAATTCTCAGCGGCAGTAAAAGATACGGCAGCAAGCATTTGCACTCTGCTTCATGCTGCTGTTGTAGTTGCCTTTTTTGCTTCTTTCTCTCTCCCCTAGCAGAAAGTACTTAAAATATATCAGTAGTTCTTTAATTACTTGGAATTTTCATGAGTAGAACTGGTACACTCTCAAAGTGAATCTTCATGCTTTGACATGGTCTCTTGTAAGAGGAGCCATTGCTCTGTATCTTAAGACTAAGTGGCCATACGGAGAGATTTAAAGGGAAGAGTGTAAATAAGGAGGAAATATTACATGCAAGTTTTGCCATGTTCTTCAGAGTGAATACATCCAGGAAACTGAGGAGTCATAGTCTATTAGCCAGCGGCAGGCCATCCTCATATTTGTAGCGTTATCAGTGTGAATTGCAGCTGAGCCCAGCGGAGCAATGCCCCTGGCATGGCCGAATGCATGAACACGATGATCTGGACTAACGTGTTGGCTCACACTTGAGTGGCCTGTGCTCATATGGAGGGAGCAGCAGTGGCACTGCTCTGGAGCAAGTAAATTGCTGAGACTTGACAGCTCATTATATGTTTGCATGCCTCGCAGAATGCTCTAGTCCTAATGTTCATGAAACTGAAATAAAATTATTTTTATCTTATCTTTTTAATCAAAAGAAGATGCCTGACAATTCCTTTTGTAATCATACTGTAAACAACTGTGGGTAATTGTTCTTTATTTTCTTTTATTCCTTACTTCATTTCAGTCTTCTCCACTGATCTGTGTTATACATCGCTACACAAAGTAGTAATCAAAGAAATGGAAATATGTTCAATATTTGCACTTTGTTTTGTTTTACAAATAAGAAGTAATTTCAGACTGTACTTTGGCTGTGCCAGTTCATATTCATTTTATTGCTGAGAATCTCCTTAACTGACAGTTAACCATACAGATTTCAGGGTTGGAATACCGGAGCATCTGGGAACGGGAACCTTAATTGAGTTCTGTAATGACACATTTTAATGAGCTTAGAGAGAAAAGATAAAAGCTGAGCTTGATAAATACTGAGGCTAGACTTGAGACTCAGCTGACAAGATAGTACAGCTATGTAAACTTTTCTTGTGAAACTTCACCAGGCACTGGGAAGCTTCATGTCTGAATGTGAAAGTAAATATCTCATAGTTTTGATGTCAAACAAACCTTACATTTTATGTGGAAATTTTTTTTTATTCCCCAGCTGTAAAACATTAGGGCTATTATTCCTCACGAGGCAAGACCTAGAGTAAGATGCTCGCATTTACCATAAATTTTCTGGGGTTTTTTTATGTGAGTCCTTCAGCTTTAATAAACCTGTCCCTTGCGCTTTTCATATCACATGTGTATACACATAAATATCTTCCTTACCTTAGAAGAGGACTTCAGATCAGTATTATCTTTTACAAATGTCTTTATAGTAACTGCTTTTCACTACTGCCCCGGACACCATCATATGGGAGATGCTTCATGATTCATTCACAACGTATGTGAATTTTACTGCGGTTTCTCTAGCTGCTTTGTTACATTGGTTTCTTCTTTTAAAGAAATATCTTTTGACAGAGGAAGTTGGGAAGGGTGGTGTGCAAGTTCATCCTGCCTTTCATGGCCCCCATTTTTTAAAAAAGAGCAAAACACCTTATTGTAAAAAAACTCCAACAAACAAAACCAGACAAACAATAATCACAAAACTTAAAAATGCTTGCATTCGGTAGCATTTTCATTAAGGATGGTTAACAGGTCTATAACTGCTCAGCTGTTGCCAATAACATTTTCAAATTGCACCTTCTGGGGGTTACTATCTTGCTATTTAAAAATAAATAGACTGATATATAGTCAGACACACCAAAAAGAGGTAGTATTACTGACAACTCCACTATAACTTTCAGCCCATTAACATAAAACTCCACCACTAAATCTCTCAGAGTAAACTATGCAGAGATAGAAAAGCCCCAAGGTATTAAGAGTGATTTTGATATAAATTCCAATTTTATTTTATGACTATTTTACAGCTGCTTCTAGATATCTTCTCTCATAAACTACAAGGTACAAGGCAAATGTTACATCTTTTTTTTTCCGCAGGGTTTCAGACAGTTGGTTTATTGTGACATGTTAGCAGCCTTTTCTGTGCACTGCACATTCAGAAGAATGAATTTTAATGAGACTAAGCTAGCAGAAGACCCATAAAGAAGATGCGATTATATTTTAAGTATTCATAAAAAAAAGTTACATTAAATTTACACATTTTGATTTTGTCTGTGACAGTCAAAAGAATTAGACGGAAAGCATATTGCAGAATCACAAACCAGTTGGGATTGGAAGGGACCCCTGGAGATACTCTAGTCCACCCCTTCTGCTAAAATAAGGTCATGTAGAGCAGAATCCACAAGATCGTGTCGAGTGAGGTGTTGAATATATCCAGAGATGGAGATATTTTCCCCACAGCCTCTCTGGGTAGCTGTTTCAGCACTTTGTCACCCTCAAAAGAAGTTTTTCCTTACGGTCAGATGGAACTCTGTGCTTTTGTTTGTGCCTCTTGCCCCCTGTCCTGTCGCTGAAGAGAGTGCGGTCCTGTCTTCTTGTCACTTGCCCTTCAGATATGTGGATGCATTGATAAGATCCCCTCTCAGTCATCTCTCCTCCAGGCTAAACAGCTCTCCCAACCTTTCCTCACAGGTGAAATGCTCCACTCCCCTCATCATCTTTGAGTGCTCCACTGGACCTGCCCCAGGAACTCCATGTCTCTCCTGTCCTAAGGAGCCCAGAACTGAACACAGCACTCCAAATGTGCCCTCCTAGGGCTGAGCAGAGGGGCAGGATCAGCTCCCTGACCTGCTGGCAATGCTCTTCCCAGTGCAACCCGGGGTCCCATTGGCCCTCTCTGGCCCCCAAGGGCACTGCCAGCTCATGCACAGCCTGTTTGCACAAGTTTTTACAGCAAATTTTGACAGCGTTACTTTCTGCGTGTCAAAATATGGAGAAATATGATTGTATAAAGCAAACAATGAATTAAAAATTCCACTGCTTAGAAGAGGAAAAATGCCTTTTTGTTCTACAAGAAATATTCTCACTCTTGCTGTGAGGGTAATAATGCCACAGTATTTTTGATAACCATGATGGAGTTCTGATAAGCACCAGAAGGTAACTTTTCATCTTCAAATAAAGACATAATTAATTGACCTCCTCATCACTCTAGCAGGTTAGTAAATATTAAAAATGCTCTAATAAATGTTTTGTACAAGCTGTGGGAAAAAGTTCGCAACATATCTGGTTCTTAGATTTCAGACTTATGGCCAAGACCCTTGATGTGCAGGGACAAAGCAATTTTAATTGTACTAATATAAGTCTGTGATGCCTAATAGATGTTTACTCCTGTCCTAGCTGGTATCATGCCCTACCAGTATGTTTTAAATGTGTGAGATCAAATCTTTTCTTCTTTGCTGGTGGGAGCCGGTCCTTTAGCAGTCCTTAATAGGTGTCTCCTGGTCAAATGGGTATTGCCTGTTTCTCCTTGCTACAGGTGTTTAAAATGTCCTAAAAGGTCTTTTCTTTTTTTCCTTTTTTTTCTTTTACCCCCCCCTTTTTTTTTTTTTTTTTTTTTTACCCTTCCAGTTAACTCTGTATTTGTTTGTAGACTGGACATGTGAAGAACAAATTGTTTTGCTTCAAAATCTGTGAAATCTTCCTCCCTTGCGCCGTTAATGATTTCTAATTTTTAGTATGGGATTAATTTTTCATAAATACAGATTAGCTCAGAATAAATATAGTAATCAATGTTACATTATGAAAAGTTCCAGCTAGTTTTAATCTCAAAGAAATCAGAGACTTTAGAAATGGAACATTTCATGGCCTGGTATAAAGTCTCAGTTTTACTTTACCCTAAAATTTAGTTGTTCCTTTCTAATCTGAGTGTCTAGATGCACAATTAAGCATTTAGAAAACAGGATCCTGTATTTTGAACACAACTTCGGTTTAGATTAAGGATATTCTTGATGATGCAGTCTTTGTGCAACTTCTGTGGTTGTTCCATTTCAGCTAGTTTTAAAAAATGTATTTCATATAGAGTTGATACCTCTAGACAGAAAAGAACACATTACAAATACAGTGTTACAGAGGCAGTGATAGAATAGAGTTTTCCACATTAAGAGGTCAAAGTATACACAAGTTACCTCTTGAATATCCAAATATTTTGGAAAATAACTGCTTCTTTTGTGTTGCATTCCTACTTCTCAGAAAAAAAAGATAATTTATGTAGTGCACTGAATCATAGTAAATAATTAGTAATGTGTTGGTCATTCATTTTTCAATGACTATCAAACAGGAAAAGCGACTGAGCAATATTCATCATCGCAATAAACCAAATTAAACAAGATGTTTCCTAATGTGCTTTATTCTGAATAACAGGAGCCCGTGAAATGATTCCACACAGGAAGGGGATGTTTACTGCTTTTGCCCTAGGCTAAGGTGCCACTGATACCATCTAAATAAATTGATGTTATTAAAGAGCACAAGCTCCTGGGGGGATGCTTACTTGGGTTTAGAGGGTAGTTTATTTTGGTTACAGCTTTTGCTCTTTATAGCCAGTTTAAGGGGAGCCGAATTCTATTATTTGCGAATTGGGAGAAGATTGTCCATAGCAGAATCTATTTCCATTGGTTTAACTGAACAAGGCTCTTATCTCAACTGAGTATTTAGCTACAGCCTGTATAGATAACAAGGTAGATAAATACCCTAAGTTTATGGTACATTTGGATTTGGCTGACTTTCTCATCTAGATTTTTAAGATCCTCAGTAAATAAGTCACAGTTTTCTTCCCATTTCTCTCTGATCATTTCTACCATTGTTGATTGAATAGGTGCTGTAATTCAGAACAGAGTTTGAGGCAAGCACCTTTGTATTTCTCCGTTGTGTAATCAGAAATAGCACTTAGACAAGAGGCTGCAGTGAGATTTTTTACTGTATTTTTTTTTTAATTTTGATTTTTACAGAGAAGATGAGTAGGCAAGCACAGAACCATCTGATCTTTCTCTTCTTCATATGTTAGAGCTTATATGTGTTGTTCAGTCGCGTCTTTCTCTCTCCCAGTACTCCCTTGTACTAGTTTTAAGGGTGTCTGTCATAAAGGATTGAACAAAGTTATCCTTTATTTAAAAACAAAGAAAAAAATCTCGATTTTAATTACACAGAGAGCAGAAGTTGGCCTGTCTGTGAAAGTTGTGGCTATATTAGTGATTTCCTGTATGTAGCTGAACTTAAGTCCTTTATTATTTTTGCCATTTTGTTAATTTATAGCTTTGTGGTTTCCAGGTATTGCTTTAATTTGAGCCTCCTCAAATGAAATGTGTGAGATTCATATTCTGCTTACTCAATAGCTGATCTTTTGGATCTGTAAAGTCAGGGTTTCTAGTTTGGTTCCTCCCTCCCTCTTTGTCTTCTGATATTCTTACCACGTAAGTCTCGCTTAGCTTTAGATGGAGGAAAAAAAAATGTAAACCAATGTCTCAACAGATGAATGAAACATCATTGCTGGAATAAACAGCTCAACTCATTTTAGAAAAAAAGAAACCTGAAGATGTAGCTTCATTCATTGTCATACTGGATCTGTGGCGGTAAATTTGACATTTCACCTTGCCCAGTGCCTTATGCTGCTTTCAGTTCCTGGGCAGTGGGGTGAATGGACAATGCTGCAGGGAAGGGACGATCCTTCTCCTGCATAGGTCTTCAGAAAGCAGGAGCTCAGTACAGGCTTCTTGGCTGCTGTGCAGGGACAGCACATCCCTCCCAGTCAGAGTCTCTTTGCTTCAGTAGGTTACCATGACCCTGTGTTCTGCATCCTGGGAGAGGGGGAAAGCCAGAGCTCAGGGGGATCCAGCTGTTAATGCGGAGCAAGCTGCTTCCTTGGCTGTAATACGTAATCTCAGCAGGTACCACCTCCTGACACTTACAGACACCTTGTCACAGGGTAGCCTCTTACTGCTGCATGTTGCTGTGCTGCTCCTTGGGACGCTGCTGAGATGGTAGTGCCTCTCTTAAAGCCATTGGTCAGGTCTTACTTCTCCAGGTTTCATAAAGACATGACCAGCTCTCTGTGTGTTCAGCTTATCATGGAGCATTTGTATTAGTATTTTCTAGATTTGCGTGCTTGATTCTTATGGTACCTGAACTGCTGTTGTCTCTCCATGTGTTGTCTTCATCTTGATGAAGAACAGTGAATTCACTGCATTACATTAATAATTAGTAGGGGATACTGTTATTCCTCTTGCTGTAAGTGTTCGGTGAATAAATTGGAGCTTTTGTTTCAAGCGCAGTAAATCTTGCAAATAACCAAATCATTCAAATATCAATCCTCTTTTCCCCTGCAAAGGTAAAATCTTAAGTGTAGAATCCCAGAATGGGTAGGGTTGGAAGGGCCCAAAGGGAGTCCTGGTCCCACCTCCCTGCTCAAGCAGGGCCATCCCAGAGCACATGGCACAAGGTTGCGTCCAGACAGTTCTGGAATATCCCTGGTGAGGGAGACTCCACACCCTCTCTGGGCAACCTGTTTCAGTGCTCAGTCACTGCACAGTAAAAAGAGCTCTTCCTCATGTTCAGGTGGAACTTCCTGTGCATCAGTTTTTGCCCATTCATTTTTCACAGAAGCAATTATAAGTTCCTTTAGGCTATCTGAGTTATCTTTTTTTTCATAATGAAGAAAAACTTCAAGAAAGGAAATGAAGTTTTGAACATAGATGCACAAGTTTGTGCTGTAGATTGCAAGGAAAAACCTTTGTGGTTTTCCATAAGAATGGGGAACTTGAAAAAAAATGCAGTGAAATTATGGCAAAAGAAAAGCCTATAAAGACTACAGGATTTCTGCAACAAATAATTTCAGTATCGCAATTCTAGTTTGCTGTTGTTACTGTTCTGCACCAAAAAAATGGCTACCAGAAATATTGTTACCCATTTCTTTTCTGTCTTTTATTTTGTTTGCCCGTCAGGCCCACTGTAATCTCAGTCTGCTAACTCTGTTTCTGAGTAAACTGAAATGTGGATTTGATAAAAGCTGTGAAGTATTTCACTTGAACAACAGATCAGTCAAGTGACAAGGACTTTTTAATGGAAATTTTTTTGTTTTGGGGAAGAAAGGCCTCTTTGACAGAGGAAAAGCAGAAAGCTAACTGAGAAAAAATTTCATGTGCAGAGTAATAATATCCAGAGATGGACAATAAGTAATGATGATTTATTCAAAGATACGAAGACTAATGTCAGAAGCATTTTATGCCATAAAGCGAAGATATCAAGTAAAACTTTGTCACTCTATCTAAATGCATTATTCTTAATTTACTTGCATGGCTTTGGGCACAAGACTTCCTTATTAATGCAGAGATACAATGTCAGCACATAGGTCACCCTTCAAAACCCTGCTGTTCATATTATCATATAGAATAGTGTGCCTATTTGTATGTAAACATGTTTTCATATAAGGATGGAAAAAATTTCTGGTGTTTTGATTGAATGCATCATAATGATAATTATCAATTTTTAAAATTCTGTATCTTTGATTCTTTCTAATCCAGCTACAGGAGACAAATATTGATTGACCTATACAGTGCTATAGGGAATGACACATTTCTCTTCAGTGATAGAAAAAAAGAAATTAGGGGTGTCTGTGTGATGAAGTTTTGCAGGGATTTTTTCAGTTGGTTGCGGTTTTTTAAATTTTATTTTGTTTTGGCTTTTTATTTTCTTTGGTTATTTTGGGTTTTTAAAATTTAATGATCACTCTAGACTGCTAATTTGGGAGTGTACGGGGAAAAGCTTGCAGTACACGGTAGCATGAACTATAAATATTATGAAATTGATATGTGTAATACAGATAATACACAGATTATCTTTAGTGATGCTGAGTCCAAACATCCATAATAGGTTTTTTGTGAAGAAATGTCCATTTATGGGTTGTTTATAGTTCTAGTTTTTCCTAGTATATGCATACACTATATAAAATACTAATTCTGGATTGTCCCTAAAGAAAATCTTTTGAGATAGTTCTAAGCAGGCTAATGGAAATCTATCCTGGTTTTGATCGTAGGCAAATTTATAACCTGCCTCTCCATTTGTTTTCAGTAGTTTTGCTTTCAATAATCTGTAGAACTGTAATGAACTTTTTTTTAAATAAGATAATAATTTAATTTTTTTAAATAAGGTAAAAAAAAAAACAAAACCAGGAGTAAGCAATATGCAGTAGCTGGTCCTCCTGTTATTGTAAGGATGATAAGAGGCAATCTTTGGTTTTAATTGTTTTATTCTGGTTTTAACCTTTTCATCCTCCTCAGTTTCATTTTAGAGTCACATCCTAAAACCGATGCTCTATTTCAGTTAGTCAAAGGATAAATAATTCAAGAATTATTGAAGCCCATGTCAGCAGGAAACAGAAGAACATCACTTAATACTAGTTACTTTTATAGACAGTAACCAAATCTGGGAGGAACAGATAAACATATAGATTTTAACACCAGGAAAAGAACAGGATTGCTTTATAGGATGGCTGGTAGTTTAAATAATCTAAAAATGTATTTCTAAACTTAGTCTGTGAATTTTTTTTGCTAAATATAAGTTGAAGTAAGGTTTTCACTGCAGGGAGACACTGAGACAATTATTCAGTAAGCCAAAGTGAAGTACCTTGAACTGCTCTGTACTGAGCTGCTGTTAACTATCCTGCATTGTTTTATGAAGTATTTATTCAAGTTAGTGACTTCTGCTGATAACTGAAAATCAAATAACTACTCCTCTTTCTTCTTAGTACTCCATGGAAAAACACAGGTATGAAAATGATCCCAAAGTACTTTGTTAAAACCAAAAACACTAGAGATATGAAGGAATCTATGATTCTGTGAATCTCTCAAGGTTGATTTTGTTCTATTTTAATTTTTCAAGTAGTAATTAGTTTTATAAATAATAAGTAAATACTTTGATTTGGGTTTCTTGCACAAACTACATTCACACCTACTAGATTCTGTATTTACCTTACCCGGACTTTCAGAAGTATTTGCAGGTGTGTTCTCAGAAGGGGAAAATGGGTGGCTTGGCCCAGTTGTCCCACTGCTTCTCATTATTATCTTAACAATAATTAAAATTGATGAGTTTTCATCTTTGAAGGTTCTGAGGCCTAGGGGATGGTGTAGAAAATAATGACATTTAAAAAGTGAGGTTTTCTTTGAGTCTGTGACTCACGCTTGGTAGCAACTGTTGTTTCTGAGTAAAGAGAAAGAGAACAGTAGAGATGAAAGAAAAGGGGAAAAAATACTATTGGTATTTTGTCAAGAAAAGACCCTTATGTCTTCCACTGTTCAGGTTAGAAAATTATGAGCCCTATTTTTAATTCCCAGTTCACAGCAGCAGAACATCAGGTAGATATTTCTAGCACCTGTTTGACATAAAGTAAGGTATACCCTAAAGAGACAACTGTTCATAAACAGAGCACCAGAAATACTGTTCATATTAAATTCGACAACATGAATAATACAGAAGTCATGAATTTAAATTATTACTGGCATTTGGAGAAAATGGCAGTATTTCAGCCATTAAATAACAACTTTGCTTTATTTCTGGAAACAGAAAGTTATTAAGTTTTAAATCATATTGATGTCGTGGCTCAGATACATTTCTGGTTCTCATGCCATCCCGACATATCTTGACGGCACCATGTTGCGCTAGAATCATTTCCTCAGAGGTCTTCAGCCCACTTTTGTGATGCTTGAGCTGTAGCTGTACTGTCACGGCATTATTATAGGTATAGGCACCACTGTTTGTGGTGTTTGTGAAGTTATTGAGGTGGATTATGTCACCCGTGTTGTGTTTGTTTCTACGGTCCTCGAAAGGGGGGGTATCAGAACAGCTTTTAAAAGCTGAATGGAATACAGTACACTAAGTAGTACTGTCAGAGGAACAACTTCTCCCTCATCTTTGCATTTGCCTGTTTATTTATCCTTAACACAGCAGGACTAAAGGTTACCAGATGATGAACCACATGGGTAAATAAATATCTTTGTAGTCTGCAGTGCTCATGGCTTCCCTCCCCTGTTCCTGCTCTCCTGCACCCCTCACCATGCTTTCTAGCTAGCAAAATTAAGTTGAAATGAATTTGAAAAATAAGTATTAAAATAAGTGATTGCTTGTTGATGAGGTTTATAAGGGGCTTATGTCAGAACACAAAGGAGGAAAGTAAGTTTGATTCCAACAATTTCAGCACAGGAAACCAAAAGCCTCCCTTCTCTGTTTCAAGAAAGGTGTCCTGAGATCATTCAGGATCAGACTTAATCATTTAGTCTTCCCAGGACTTTGTTTTGTAAAGTACAAATGCTATATTTGCATAAGTGCCAAAATATAAGAACTGTAGACTCTTTTGGTTTGAGAGGAGTCTCTCCAGTGCATATTGGTCAGTAAAAAATACACTGCATACAGTGACCATAAGAAAATATTTCTTTGGACCTTCTGGTCTCTTGTTTCTTCAGTTGTTACTTCAAAAGGGGAAACCCAGTAGAATATAAAAAGAACCGGTTAGAAAAGTGACCTAACAGGAAAAGCCCAGAGACCTGAATACGTAAGTGTTTCACAATTCTCTTCATCAGAGACTTGTACAAAAGACATCAGAAACCAGAATACTAAGGAGGGGAAGACACAGCTGTGGAAGAGTTGCAAATGCAGCATAACCAAAGTAAGTTCTGAGAGGAAAACACCTTTGGAGATTAAAAGAAGCACTGAGCATCACGGGAAGCTGCATATTGGAGCTCAGGCTGCGTACAGGTAAGACTTGATGAAAGGCAGGCTGACTTAGACTTTGTGAAAAGTCAAAGGAAATAGGTGAAGTTATTTTCAGCTATATACACAAAAAAGGGACTAATGAGAGAAGGCTGTGATTTGGAATGATATGAAGAGGAAAAACAGTAAAATAAATAACATGACTCACAATCTGTAATGATGATTAGGCTGAGGGTTGGGCTCTCAGATAGGAAAAGACAGGAAAGAGAAAAGGAGAGAGGGCATGAAAGCTGAGACAGTATATTTTATTTATTTACCTTCGAGTAATAAAAGAGAATTGTTACACAATTTTATTTTTTTTTTTAGGATTAAAATCATCCACTTCTGTTGTAATGTGTAGACTGCCGCTTTAGAAGAAAGCTGAACTGAAAAGCATGAGTGGAGCGGGCACTTGTAGAGTCCTTCTGAGCCACCACTGGCATCTGTGGCACTGAAAAACACAAACTGAAAGTGAAATGGAGGCAATTATGTCCACAGAGGCAGGACAGTTGTCGCCCTCACAGGAACCATGTTGCAGAAGACACCTGTAATAGTGTCTACAGCTCTGATCACCGTTCCTCCACCAGCAGAATAAACCCAGGCTGGGGCAGGAGAAGCGCTACAAAAAGGATGAAAGGAGGTGGCTTTTAGAAAACCTACCCAAGGAGGGTAAACTAGATCAGCTCTGGTTTTTTCTTCATCTACTAAAACTAAATCTGAGACAGGTGGTTGTGGTAACGGAGCCTTAGAATAAGAAACATAGCTGATACGGAAGTTATAATGCAGGGAGAAACTCCGGCATCGTTGAAGTGGTTTTGATTTGGGGTGGGGGAGAAAGGGAGGTTGATTCTATCCAATCATTAGCAAAGAAGCTGTCCATCTTGTTTAGAGTCATGGGGACTTTTTTTTTTCTCCTCACACAAATATTTGTACATTATTCATATCCAAATCTATTAAGGCCACTAGTGCATCACAAATTGTGTTTGTCTTCTTTTCTGCTATGAGGATTGTTTCATTTAAGAAAACCAAGTAATCCCACATTCCTAAAATAGCTTGCACGTTACCCCTTTACTCCTTCGTACATTCCTGAAATTCTGCTGGCTTTTGAAAGATAAGACTTGAAAATTAACTTTATAAAAAATTTGTGATATTCTTTGCTTCATCAAATAGATTTGTATGATCCACATGAAGACAACAATAAGATTTGGTTTTTTTCTTCTGTAAATGGAAGATAAAATGGAAATAATTGTTCTTGAGACTAATTAAATCAAAGCAATAGCAAGGCAGCCACAGTCTGGATTAAGACACTTTTTAGGAAATCAAATTAAGAATAGGTTAAGGCCCCCTTTTTGTGTCCCATGTAAAATATTGTTAAAGCCTCACTCCTTATCCTTAGCTTTCTTATGCCTCTTCTCAATTAATTTTCTCTTCACAGAAATAAACATTTTAATCAGCAGGTACAATAACACCAATCACTGATGGTAATTACAGGAACTAAAAGAGCTTTTTCTATTGTAGCAAATATAAAATGACAATTTTAATTATGTAACATCTCTAATGCCTTAGCGATTTTAGCCCCTTTTCCATGTTTGTACATGAAAGCTGCCTCCATATTTTTACTGTTACCAAAGTTGCACAGAGATATTATTGGCCTTTTAATGTTTATTGTCATTTTAGCAAAGTGGCTTTTATTTTTTGTTTATGTTCTAAAAGCTTGGCAGAGTAATGGCAATCCACAGACTAATGGCTAATCTGGGTTTGTGCCAAAGGAACAGTAATAGCTACGAGCACAGAAAAAACATCAGAGGAGTAAATGCCAAATTAATCCCCGATGTAACTCTTTTGCCTTAGCACAGTTGTGCCGGAGAACACATTTTTCACAGCGTGCGTCCCGCTAGGATCGATTATTTTCCGAGGGAGATTGCATATATCGGGATAGTCTGGCACACAGGGTTCAGCCCCTACTTTTTGCCTGAAAGAATCCCAAACCACGCTTCAGGTGCAGCCTGTGTGCCCTGATACTCAAAATAGCTGAACATACTCCAGTACTTGGAGTCAAGATAACAGTAGCTGAGAGGTAAGTTGGTGAACTTGCATCTGCTTCTTTTGCCTTATGACTAAAACAATGTCACATCAGAGATATGAAATAGTTATTAGCGTGCTGAAGATGTTACTAGGAGAGTGTGCGTATCATTTGCAGAACAGCATAAGCTTTACTGCACAGTTGGGAAAGTCTGACAGTGTCCAGTCTGCTTTCGACATTTGGAAAAATTGCTCCAAAATGTGTACACTGAATAGCCCCAAAACCAGGTTTCAGAATTGTTCGTCTGTTTCCTCTTGGAGAACAACTTCCTTGGGCTGATCATCAGTAGGCACACAATCAATTCCTCAAAAAAAATTAAAGGATGTATAATAATATTGACCTGAAAAATCTTCCCTGTATGTGATGTTTTCACGTAATACTTTCCATCAGAGGTAGCATCAATGATCTAAGACTCACACAGAGCAGAACACCAGAGAAAGTGAAATAGCAGCAGTCCTTCCTCTAGTTTCAGTGAGCTGTGGAGAAGGCACAGAAAGTGTAAGATGTTCTGTGTTTCAACCGAACAAAACAGAAGCAAACAAAACAGAAGCAAACAAAACTTTGCCATGATCATTGCAATATTATTTTTGTTTGTTGTTGGCTGCTTCTCCCTCATATCTACAGCAGATTGTTTTGAGTCAGTAACCAGCAACATTCCAGTCTCTCACTCAAGGTAAGCGTACATTTAACATGTTCGCAGGCTGCACCACCACACCCTGACAATGTAATGTAATCGGATCAGCGGCAGAAGGAAGATGCCTTTGTAGGGTGACTTTCTGTCATGTTAAATATTGCATGTTCTTTGAGCATTTGGCCCTCAACTGTCTACAATAAACACTCTACTGTGTTATAACCCATGGATCCGTCCAGGACAGTTTACTTGTTAATGCTTCATAGTTCTGAAGTCAAAACTGCAGACATTTTTAGCACAATTTATAATTACATAAGATTTTTTTTTAAACTGTTATTTATTTATTTTCCTAAACTCCTTCTGTACTTCAGTATGCATCTCAGGTCTCCAGCACTGCAGGTGTGTCATGTAACCTCAATGATCTCTCACACTATGTTCTCAAAAATGAGCTGTATTTGCTGTAGGCCTGATACCAGCTGCTGAAATTTTTCCTCTCAGTTCCAATTTCATTCACAAATGTATTTCTGTCATTGTCCGTGATCCTTGCTTTCTTACTGTCTTTGCTGTACCAAAAAACTTTAGCTTATCTTCTTTCACTCTTCTAGAAGGAAAGCTTTTTTCAGTTGCTTAAAACACATGAAATTTTTTAAAAAGTAACCAAAACACAAACTTTTTAATTACCTTCAACTACAGCTGACATTGCATCAATGCATTAATACTTCTTTGTTATGTTAGTCTTGGGTGATTCTTGTCTTGTGAGGCCACTCAGAGTGAAACAATAGTTGTGCTCTTTGTTCATCGCTATTTCTGTTCTCCTGGAACCACAGTCCACGGATTTAGGATGGGGCCTTTTTCTTAGTAAAACATAGAACAATTTTTTTTACGAGTTCAGGAAGAGATGTAGGATAAATGAGGATGAGCTGCTGCGAAATGTTTGGGTTTCAGAAAGAATTAAACCGAAAGCACACAGTTCTAGCTTATGTCCCTCCCGCCCATGGCAGGGCAGTCGGAACTAGGCGATCTTTAAGGTCCCCTCCAACCCAAACCATTCCATGATTCTACGTCCAAAGCCACAGACACTTGATGAGATGCTCAAAATAAGGTTGCCAGAGTGGTTCAGCTCATGCACTATTTGCACCACTGTAGTATACCCCAAGCACTGTCGACCGTCAAATTTTTAATAGAGAAGTTTCTGATTTCCCCCATGTTGCTGTAAAATGTCTGTGGGCCTAACTGACATGAGAAAGCATTGTCTCTGCTCTGAAAGAAGAAAACATAGCTAAGCTGAAAAGCAGAGTTGCATTTCTTCATCGGCAAGAAATTTGCCAGAAAGTATTCCTGAAAGTCTCGGATAAGTTTTCCTTTAATCAGAGATCACAACATAGGGAATGAGGAGGGGGAAGAGCACTGTGGCTTCTCTGACAATTTGATCATATATTAAGCTGAGCTACTAATTCTTATGAAAGCGGTGAGCGTTCCAGGGAGCTTTATTGTCGGAGGCTTGCACAGTTTAACACTGAAAAAAGCAAACCAGAAAATGAATTATGATAGGATTTTTCTTTTATCACTTTAATAAACTTCTCTGGGGTACATCAGTAATCTACTCCACAACCTCTACCACCCCCTCATCCCTTCAAATCCATGTATTCCACACTGACTAGTATAACGTGTAAAGAATGATACTACAAAGAGACTCAGAAATATGTAAAGATCCCTGTGCCTTCCCTGAATATGTTAAAATAGTCAACAAAAACATGGTAATTTCTACTCCAGTTCATTTGATCTAATGTTAAATTAGCTCCTCTTGGGATATCATCTTTTTAATCAGTCAAAACACTTTTGTATGCTCACATTTTTCTGTGGGGTTCATTAAGAGTTAAGGAATTGAACAGAACTGCTTCAAGTGGAGATGAGAGACTTCTCCTCCGTGTTTCCCAGATCATTTTGACCTTGTGATATTTGGGGCATCAAAAGGATGAAAGCTCCTTTACTGTTTGGACCCTGGGCCATCACTGATGTCAGCTCTACAACACGGGGATGAAAACTCCATTATTTCTCAAAAACCCACTGAGTCAGACATTTGTGAACCAGAACCAATTCAAGGGTTTGGGTTGGAAAAATTAGATGCAAAGTCCTCGGGAAAAGGCAAAGATAAAGTGAAGATTTTTCAGGAGAACAAATCCATATGAGTGAGGTGGTGAGAAGAACAAAGGAACAGCAAAGCATGTGGAACTGGGAGGTCCTTTGGCTTGTTTTATCACTGTATTTCTTTACTTAACAGTTTTATTTAAAAATTTCTCAGTGAAATATATGGTAAATATCCTTGGACTTGCATGTAATCATAAGAAAAATGAAGAGACTCTGAAAAAGGGCACGGACCATCTTGCAAGACCACAAGCTTTATAGCAGTGAAGGTTGCTGGTCATGCTGCTGTGGGCTCGTAGTTTATTTTTTTGTGTGTGACGACTAGAAAAGAGAAAATCTATTATGGCCCTTTTCTATGTGAAAACCCCAAACTACCCAAAGCAAAAAACAACCCTGCACACACACTGGAGTTTAAAAAAAAAAAAAAAAGCCCCATGAATCCATTAACTTCATTGGATGCAATTCTAAAAGAAATAGCTTCAGATTAGCCGGCAATTGAAAATCCCGTAGGAATGGGTTAGCTCGTATACATGTTACCCAAGAGAAAACAAAATTGTCACATATTTTGCTTAAGGTGTGGGAGGAAAAAAATCAAATCAAATAGCATTTTACAAGTGCATGTAATAACTGGAATTTAAAACAAGATATGTATTATTCAAGTAATTCTAAGCATGGCATAGTAAATTTTTCATGAAGGTTAAGAAAAAAATGACAGAAATATCATTTAAACTGAGTGGTTTTGATGCTGAACTTGAAAGTGGGAGATTTAATAGAACTTTTTTTAATATGACGAGTCTCAGATAACATCATATTTGGCAAAGTGCTCTATTGGTTTTTGCATTAGAGTTTTTTGTAAGTTTTCAAACTAATAAAATTGATGTAGCTGTCAGTTTGGATTTGATCCCTATTTTGTTTTGTCTCAACAGTGTAATCTCAATCGATCTAACTGATTTTCATACTGCATTTATAGGGTATAAAGATGACAAATCACTCACGTCTCAGTGCCGGTATTTTATCAAAAGTTTGAATGAATATCACGGCTGAGGACCACAGAGAAAGATGAGGCTCAGAACAAGAGCTGTGTGACAACAGAGGCTGGGCAGATTCTTTCACCTTTACCCCACTGCTCAACAGTGCCTTAGCAGTCCCACATAAATGAGCTTTGCACCGGCCAACATCAGCCTTATTTGTCCCGAGCAAAGGTAGCAGAATCCGTGGGGAAGATAGACAACGGGCTATTTTTTATGGACCTGCCGAGGTCCTTGTTTTAACCTCCACCTTGCCCCTGAATTGAGCATCATCGGCAATGCACCCTTTGAACCTTCTTTTGTAGTTGGTTTCCTTCCTGACTTGTGACTTCTGGTAAAAGGAGCGGTCTTGAGAGACATCAGAAGTTACCTCAACTCCACTGCAGAAATAAGCAGGTCTAAGAGCAGGAACGTGATATACAAATGCGTTTACTTTGAGTACGTTTTATTATATTGGTTTTATATAGATTTTAAACTCAAAGGGACTGTTTTTTCACCATGCTCTCATGCAACACATGTCAGAATGATGTCCGAATCCCAGCCGAGACAACGAGGTGCCTTTGCAGAACGCTTTAATAATAAGAATTAAACTCTGATACCTTGAGAAATGTGAGTTTGCTTTCCTAGGAATTTATATGCTTGGTTTTTCTGCTTTTCTTTTTAAATTAGGCTTTGCCTGAACTTTTTGATTCAATAATATTTTATCTCTGGCATGTAAGTTGATGTTAAGAAGACAGAAATCCCCTGAGCATCATTCGTTGATCGGGTGAAATGTTTCAGGGGAAGAAGGTGCAGAGAAACATTTTTCAATTACGGTTTCTTAGTCCCTAGCTCGGGATGACTCACAAGCCAGCAGGAACGCTAGCAGTGAATTTATCCTCTGAGGTTCCATCTCATATGGCATTTGAGATGATTAGAGAATGAGGAGGTGGGATTAATGTGAAATATCAGGCACAGGAACATCTTGTAAAGTTGGAGGATCAAATATCAACCTTTGGAAAGGAATTGCCAGCTCTAAATCAGAATTACAATGGTAGAAATGAGAAGGCTAAAAGAGCTAGGCATTTATCTGTAGCATCGGAAAGGATAGTCTGGGTCTTCATAGGAAAATGGAAGTGATAGAAAATTAAATTAAAATTAACAATTTGAGGTGGGTTGGCATGAAAATGAAGAACCTCATATAAGTGAAATTAGGGACATGATGTAGGAGTTGCTTGAGCTTTGCCTTTCAGCTGCTATTGATGAGGCATAGAGATTAACAGTGTTCCTCAGCTTTTTTCAACAGTTAACATATTTCACAATGGTGAAATCTTTAATGGAACTCTTTCTAATTTGTTCAGAAGGCAGTAAAGAAGTAGCGATGTAAATGAAAAGTACAGGACAAGATAATCACTACTATCGCATAAGCAATATATCGCACAAAAAAATATATACTATCCTGGTGGGAAAGTACAGTCTGCATCTGAAGAGCAAAACAGTTTCTCGCCAACACAGAAGAGTTCTTGGGTTTTGATCGCTAAGTTGTCTACTTTCACTTTCAACTTCTGCCTTGCATACACCTGTGAGTATTGACAGAAAAAAGAAAACGTATAAAAACAGTAATATAAAAACAGTATAAAAAGACATTATAAAGCTCTTTCTCTGCAACTTCTCTTGGAGGAACATGGTTAGAGCCTTCTCCAGGAATTAACAAACGGGAGAAGCGAAGCACAGAGAAAGTGACTCAGGTTCGGAGTAGAGCCCGATCTCTTGGTTCTGTCCTATGCTATCGGGTGCCAGCCTTGCATGAAAATGCTTAGCTTATTTTTAGGATTTCACCCCTTTTCCCTTATGTGATTTGCCTTTCTCTGAGGGCCAGTAAGGGACTATATCACCTTGTTTCCAGGTGGCCTAAGTAGAATGAGTCAGTAGTTTTAGTCCTTTCCATACAATCTGTTGAAGTTTGGTAGTATTAGAGGTGAGTTAGAAATGGCACCCCAGTAGATGCCTAAAATATACTTTATTTCCTTCTGAGGGCAAGACCAGTTTGTACTCTCACGCACTGTGAAAACCCTGAAATCTTTTTCCGACTTTACTGAAAGTAACAAAAAGAAATAGAAATCCCTGATATTTGGTGGTTTGATTTTTTTCTTAAGAACGTTGCTATCTCTATATAATGAATGAGACACAACTAATTAGCTAGGCACCACAACTGTGAAGATTCCTGTTAAGTGAACTTCAAAGCTTTCATGCTGACTGTTTGCAGGAGAGTCTTCACTCTACGACCATCGTCACCGCGCTTGTCCGCTGCTTTTAATAGTGTCGGCAGTAACGTGAGGTATACGCTGATTTCCTCTCTGGAAGCTGGAGGTGTGTGGGCATCGTGATGATTGTAACAGATTTTCAAAGCCTTCCCGAAGCACACACATACAGAACTTAACTGACACAGAGATACGGTCACATATAATTTAGAAATTCCGGTCGGGAGAACTGGGTTCGAAGGTGTGTTTTGAGTCAGACCCACAGGTCAGACTTTTTCATTTATAGTGACTTTTCCCCTGGTAATACAGGCTTTTTCCTCATAGAAGATTTATTAAGGTACAGTTGTAAGAAGAAGATATGTTTGGTGTTTTACTGGAAACAGTCACTTGTAATCATCTACCAGCCTGTATTTCTCTCACAAATGTGATTTCTAGGTTATTTCCACACATGCAAAGGGCTCTTTAATTCCCATACTAAATGTGTGGGTGTCCTTGTAAAACAGATAAAAACGGGCTGAGTACCCTGAAAATAGTTTGCTTTTTTCCCCCGGTAAACACTTGATTCCATGCTTATGTATTGAAGACAGAGTATTATTTTCAAGTTGCAAACTTTTTCTTTGCCCATTGCATCAATTTAATTTCATTCTTCCACACTCCAAATTTTCCTTAGGGGTATATGCAATATTTTCCAATGATGTGTCGGTTGCAAGTTTAATTAACTTGTTGCTTATTTTCTTTTCTGCTCTTCAACTTGAATCTTAACATATTTAGCATTAATAATAGTCTCTGCCTTAAGGAAATTACAGTAAAATAAATAGGGATATGTGCAATATGTGACAGAGAATGTCTTATTTACAATTAAAAAAACCTCACCTCTTGCAGCTCTTGTGAGAGCCCACTGTTGTAGAATGGGGCTTGAGCGAAAGGCAGTAAATAGCTTGGCTCTATCACAGCTTCTTCCTCATGCCAGTCTGTACCTTCAGAAAAATGTTATTGACAATGGCAATAAATACTCGATGTTCTCACAAAATTTCTGAAGCATAAATAACATTTAAGGAAGATTATTTTTCCCCTCTTCCCTTTTTCCTTATACCTTTATTTTTTTCCTGCACTCAAATCGGTGCTCCGAAGAAAGAATAGATGTACACAGAGCACTGATCCTTATCTTATTAGCCTCCTGGATCTAATTTTATCTCACTTAGACAGAATTTGGCTGCTGCTCAACACTTGCTGTTGTCACACATGTTGCCAGGCATACTAAGAGCCACTTTGTCACCGTAACGGATTGCCGGATGGGGGACCAGCTCATCCCTATTCGGCAGAAGAGCTGAGAAATATGCGTACTTTTAGGAAAGTGTCCAAGCCGTTGACCTCAGCGTTCGCCACAGGGATGCGGTGCCCTGACGTGCTTTGCTGAACTCGTATCCTCTTTGCTTGTTAAGCACTGACGATTAGTTCTGCGACAGAAAGCCTGTTTCTGGCATCTATTTTGTGCTAGAGAACTGGGCTGTGGCCACTTCGATTCCTCTTGCATCTCTCACGGTAACTTTTAAAAAAGCTTAATCCACTATTACTGAATTGACAGTGGATTCCAAAGGGGTTCTTTTTACTGGGATTTTAAAAATCTGTGCCAGATCTAACCTATGTGCATTTTAAGTGTGCGCAAACACCTTTGTTGTTAGGCACCAGCGAGACTTCCATGCAGAAAAGAACTGCACTCACGCAGTAGCGTTCGCCTTACAGAGCGCACATCTCAATGCGTGATTTTCACGTTTATCAGGGCTTGGGAACAAGTAATTTTGAAATGTGGATATGCAAGCAGAAACTTGCTCACAATCAGATGAAACTGGCAGAGAAGGAAGTACCTTGCCTGGATGTCCATTGCTTCTCCTGATAAACACTGAGAGCAGTTTACAGTAAGTTCGATTTACCCAGCATATACTGAGCAGATGTCCTTTTAATTTTATGCAGAAATCATGGACTATGACAAGGACATGGTAGCTATTAAAGTCCTATGAACTTCCTTTTTTCACTTGAACTTAAAATCTGTAATCCCTGATGTTTAAAGCACCCCACCCCTTCCAGAACTCTGCCCAGTGAAGGAGACAGACTTTATCCTATTTATAAGGCTGCTTTCACGTGGCAAGACGTCACTTTTAGCTGTACTAATGCATATCAGATGCCACTGAAACTAACAGCTTCAGCCATGTTGTACAGAGTTCCAGCATGAGCCACCCTGATCAGAGTTTTTTTCAAAGAGGAAAGAAAGTCTTAATTGCTTACCCTCCTGCCCCTTAAATCCACCTGTCCTGGACTAAATACAATGTGAATGTTAAAGCTACATTAGTACAGTGTATCAATTGACACAGCATTGCTTAGCCCAAAATCCCAAGCCAAGCATCATGGTTTTAGCAAGATGTCTGCTAATCG
The DNA here is from genome assembly GCA_036630365.1 of Acanthiza pusilla. Lineage (NCBI taxonomy): Eukaryota > Metazoa > Chordata > Aves > Passeriformes > Acanthizidae > Acanthiza > Acanthiza pusilla. Next base: position 9,712,479 of record JAXCHO010000038.1, read on the forward strand.
GGAGCTCTAATAAATGACATTCAACGGCATTGCATTCACAGGCAACACCACGAATTCTTGAAGTGCTTCATTATTCCCCCAAATCTGGTTTGCTTTCCTTTCTTTACAATAAAGAATGGACCGGGAGGAGTTCTCGCTAAGGGCCTGCTTTGCAAAAGCAGCTTGCTGAACTGCCTTCAAGATATTGAATTGCACTGACCTTTTCTGGCTTCCTTTTTCTTCTTAATGCATTTTCCTTCCATTAGAATTGTCTGTAGTTTTTGTGGATGGGCTGTCATCTTTCATTCAGTTACTACCGGTTAGAAGGAAGCACCCATTATAGTTGTCCTTTTAAATCAAGGTGCAAAATACTAAGCAAAAAAAAGTGCAAAGGGAGAAAGGCGCGGGAGACGGCTAAGGAGGTAAAGTGAGGTGGGCAAAAATATTGGAGAAAAACACAGAAGAGAGAAATCTTGCTAGCCCAGAGAAAGGCTAAGAGCATTGGAGGGCAGCTTGTAACGCTGTTATTCAGGACCTACGGTAGTCTGTGGGGTCAGGGAAGCGTGGGGCTTTTTTCCTTAATTCCCTTTTAGGAATTTAGTCAACTAAGTGTAGGCCCCGAGTCACCTCCTGATTGCAATTAAATGTATTCTCAGAGGTGGTGTCTTTCTGTTCTCTTGCCCTGCTTCAGCTCTTTTGCCTGCCTTATTCTTGTCTGTATCCCATTTTCATAATTTATCTGTTTGCTCTCCACAACTTTGTGATTTCTGTGGTGTCTCTCTGCCGTTTCAATATTTTTTTGCCTCCACTGTGTTTCTGCTTTAGATAATACCTTCCTTCCTCTGCTTACATCTTTTTCCATCCTCTACTGCCCTCTTTGATTACTTTCTCTTTTGCTCCCATCCTTATTTGCTGTTCTTCACTTCGTATTTTTCAATCCATTGCCATGCAGCTTTGCCTGGCTTATTTGTTGCCCTTTTTCTTTCTTAATTTCCCTTCCTTCCTGTATCTGGCAGTATTAAGATGGCCTGTATCTTAATATGTTATTCACACCACTGAGATCAAGGTAAAATATTCATAAAAATGAAATCATATGTGAGTTGGGATTAAATGCAAAATTCTTCTACATTTCTCCTCATTTTCTTCTCTGAAGATAAGACGGAGGACCAAAAACCTCTTGTATGTCAAGAACATTTTTATAGTTGTCGAAAGAGTTTTAGCGTTTTAGCAGTTGATAAGCCTATACTGAGTGACCAAATGTGCTTCTGTTAAATCTGTGGTTGACCTCAAGCGACGTCAATTTTAGATAATTTTTTCATGTGTTTTCAGAGACAAACATTAATTAAAAATCCTTCCCATCTGCAAGGAGGGAGGGAAGCGAGCCGACAGGAGGGCGAGAGATGGAAATAGATCTACAACAAATCTCACAGTACCCCTGACCATGACAGACCACAGACAGAGATCTCCAGTCTCGGGAGCCAGCAGCTTCTTTTCTGCTCGACTCTGGAAGCTCTTAGTTTCATATACTGTATGAAACTTTTTTTTTCTGCTCCGGTCCTGTGTCTCTGCTGAGGAGAGCACATGTTAAGGATGCGAAAGATGGGACTGTGGAGGATTAGGACTATTTTTGTGTTGTTCAGCTGCCTTCCACCTTGAAAGGTGTAGGAAAATCCACCATTTGTTCAGAAATCTCATTTTTCCTCTCCATAGCAGATTTGAGTAGAGAATGTAGCTTTAGGGCTAGCCTCTTCTAAGACTTAATACCCTTAAAATGGCAATTTTTAGAAATAGTCTTGATTTCTTTCAATCTTGCAGTGAAATATCCCTAATACCACACTGTTTTGTAGTGCTTTCCTTCCATAGCTTTTGAAGAGTTTTCAAGAGAAGTCACTATCATCATTTGAATTTTACTACCAAACATAGCCATACAAAGTAAGCGTTTTTTAAATTTTGTATAGCATTTTTTTCTGCTCTGCTCCATTTCATCCCTGAAGCAGGGGTGAAATCCCGGCCTACGTGAAGATGGTGGCAGAAAGCCCCATTAAAACCCTCCAGAGGCAGACTTCCACCCTCGGTGCCTGTCATCTGTTTTACTTTACTTAGTTTTTAGTACCCTGAAAGATTGAATTCACTGAAGCAAAAGCCCCTTCAGGCCAGGCTCCAGGGAATTCTATCTGTAATCCATCCCTCAGAGATGTAGATGGATCATAACCTTGTGCATTTTGGCAAATAAGAGAAAAAGGGGGCCCTGAAACCCAACTGTTCTTCCTGCAAATTTTGTTAAAAAAAAAAAGATTTTAAAAGTACCATTCATCAAGAGAACAAAACAATCTAAAGCAAAGAGTGTTTCTATAAGGGATTTTTGTTTTGAGTATTCCAGTTATCTTTCAACAAGCTGTGTCTAACTGCAAGAAGGTATCTCTTAACTTGCCCGAATATTTCAGTGGTGCAACCAAAGGGTTCAACAATCTGGGACAGAGAAAGATAGAAACTGAACCTTGGCAGTTCACGGAGCTTATGAGTTCTGATGTGAGGAAAAGAGCAATGTGAAAAGAACACAGAAATGCTTGAATTAAAAAAAAAATGCAACGCATGACAGTTTGGGGATTTTTTCCTGGTGCCTCTATAGGCTTATCAGTATCAGGATGGCTTAAGCTTCTCTCTTGTTATCTAAAAGGGGCACCATGCCCTATTCCATGTTTCTTCCTATGGTATATTTGTCCAAATAGATGCATATCTAGCGCTCGGCCGTAGTCTACTCAGTTGCGCTCTCCTACTCGGAAAAGGCGAAACGGTGCTCCATGCAATGAAATGTCAGGCTTACAGCTAATCCTGCACATTTTAGCACGTTAGTTACCCGATCTTCTAAAAGACTGGGCTTGTTGCATACTGAGAACATCAGAATGTCTTATTCCTTTCTTGTCATAAATTCAGGCCTCATGGCCCTTTGATAATTTTATCTGCTTAAAGCTTTTCTTTGGGTACAAAAGCGGTGACCGTAATGGCTCTTAGGAAAATTTGGAACTCGGGAGAAGCGGGTTTGTTTCACGGTCACGATTGTTTCTACCTGGTGGATAGCCCGCCGCCTGCACCTCGTCTGTGCAGGAATTTGGGGAGGTATGCATTGGCATGTGGCTCCAGGGATCACAAAATTATCTTACAGCTATCCTAAATGCTGTTAAGTAGTTAGTGAATTCTAAACTTCTTTTTCACTATTTTCTTAGCCTTCTTAATTTGTCTAACCTGTCTTAAAACAATCTTGCTTAATCATTACTTTGTGTTTAACAGCTGGCCAGATACTAGCTTCTGAATGGCTTTTTTTCTTTTTTCTTTTTTTTTTCTTCCATTAAGAAATAGCCCACCAGTTTAAAGCAGAGCTAGCCTAACCCAGAGAAATCTGATCCGAGTTTTGGGAGTGTGGAAGCTCACTGGTTATGCAACGGCACAGCAAACCCCATGCAGTCTTCCTTATCCAGAATTCCCTCTGCTTTCTCCTTCCCAGTTTATTTCAACAGTGGGCTTGAACTGAAGTCTCAGAGGTGCATTCTAAGAGCCGTCCAGAGAATTTGGATAGGCAACTGCGCTTCCATACCCATGTGATCATTCAACTAATGACAAGTAAGGTGCGTGTTTCTCAGTTTTTAGGACCGAGAGTTAAATCTTTGATTATAGCTTGTAGATTTGCGACCAGTTTGAGCAACTTCAAGTTTGTGAAAATTTACGCGTATTGCCCAGTGCCTCGATTAGAAGTGCCGATCACATTCAAAGCAGAAGGAAACAATTTCCAAAGGATAAATTCACTTTATTCAAAGTGATATTGAATACTGAAAAAGGATTCGCTTTATCCAAAAAGGGAATCTGGGTACTGCACCGACTTGGCCTCACTGCGTGTGCTCACACTGGAAATGCTCTGCACGATTTTGGTGGTTGAGTTAGAGGGGCAATGGGGAGTTTGTTTGCAAGGGAAATTACCTGGGAAGGGGAAATAAAGCTGGTATGGGGGAAAGAAAGAGGGCTCCTTCTGTGGCTACTGTCTCTCAGTTTCAAACTGTGAGGGTGTCACTCCTATCCTAAGGGTTCAAAGGGTTAATAGAAAGACGAATTTCCGTTGCATTGCGCACAGTACCTACCATAGCCTCAGTTTAAACGTTAAAGGACAGGTGAAAGAGAGAGAGGGAGCTGACTGCTTGCCTTTTATATATCGGAGAAATTGTTCTTTCATGTGAAACGCTGACCTTTGTCATCCTGCCAAGATGACTGGGCTGTAGGGTGAGAGGCTGCTTGAGTGCCGGCCGCAAAAGTTAAAGCTGCCTGGAGAGTGCTTTAAAAGGACAATGTCAGGGTTGGTCTACCCCAAAATCTGACCTCTTTTTTTTCTTTTCCTTTTCTCTCTCTTACATCCATTTGCAAAGTTCATGTCATTCATTTTTATGCTTTTAAAAATCTTTTAATCTAAACCAAAATGCTTCAATTGTTATTGGAGGGCAGTGATTAAGAGGAGAAGCTGTGAATGTTCAGTGTGGCAATGCAGATATTATGAAGGAGGAAAGACCCTGAAATAAAACATAGGTATGGGGACTGTCTTTGAATTAGTTGATAATTAGTAAATGAGAATTCACGCTGAAACGGGGAAGAAATCGATGAAAATGGGCAAAGATAATTTTTATGAATTGAAAATACTAATGCAGATCCAAACTTAAATTCACAACAAGTTAATTCAAATCCTCTATGTATTTTTATTCTAATAGTTTTTATTCTGTTCTTTTTATTCTGCTGATTCTTTCTCAGTAATATTAGATTGTTATACGTAATTCCAGCCATAACTGAAATATACCCTTCATTCTTTTCTTCATGACCTAATTAATACCACATTCTACATGATACAATATCCCAGGACCCTCACAACTCTCACACAAGTATTTCACCTGCTCGAATAATTTCTAATCTAATTGGAAAATAAATGAAATAATTATCTGTGCAAGTCATAAAAGGAAAAGGAACACGAGGAAGTAGTATAATCAAAATAAATTAAATATTTTTTTCTGGACATAGTTATGATATAATTATGATGCTTCCCAGAAAATGCAGGAGGGAATAATCCTACACAACCTCCCCTTCCCCCCCCCCCCCCAAGTCAAACCCGGAAGTCTGAGGATTGCAGTTCACCACTGGTTTTACCTTAAGAAATCTCTGAGCACGCCGATAAAATGATCTTGCAATCTACTCTGTGACCACAAGAGGGCGACGGGATCAGACAGACGCGTTCACTTTCAAGTCGACCTTTCTAAGCCTTTGAGAGTTTATTCCTGTTTCAAAACACTTTTCCTGTGAACTGCGAGGCTCACTTGTGATTTCCTTCTCATTTCTGAAAAAAACCATGCAGCTTATAAGAAACCCTGGTGTGTCATAATCTCTTTCCTAGCTCCAAAATATTATCCTTCCTTCCCTCGTTTTATGCTGTGCCGGCTTTTCTAAATCCTTGAGGAATCGATGAACTTGCTCTGCACTGTGGAACAGGGCAGCCATGGAGAATGGAAAGAGATTGGAGCACAGGTCTCAGGGGAGCGGGAGAGCAGGAAGAGTCCGCAAGGTCATCAGTTCCTCCATCCCTTCCCAAATATAACAAATCATCCTGAATTTTGGGAAACATCACTTTTGCAAAGCCTTTGAGTGATTATACCAAATTCCAGTACTTGCTAACAAAGATGATGATAGGGAAAAAAATCCAACAAACAAATGCACAGCACTTTTTGCAAAACTAATTAACTTCTACAACTGTAATTTCTAAGTTCTCTTGTTGTTGTAACTACGGTTTACCGCACTCTCTCAAACAGAGTAACAACCCAGGCAGGTAAGAAAGCTGTCTGGGTTAAAAGACACTCCTGCCAACAAGGCTATTGTAAATCTCTATTACAAACAGCTGTACATAATTGTATAGTTATGGTAATAGTGCCCTCCAGAGGAATTTTGAAGGAATTATAATACTCAGAGCTAAGCCGAAAGTTGTAGAAATGAGTGCAACAGGAAAATTAAATACTATTATACCCGAGTCCACCCTACTCTACGACTACCCGAGTCGACCTTACTCCCGGGACTACCCGAGTGAACCGTACTCTAGCACTACTCCCACGACTACCCGAGTCTCGCTACTCCCGTGACTACCCGAGTCCGGCTACTCCCGTGCTACCCGAGTCTCGCTACTCCCGGGACTACCCCTGGAGAAGCTGCCCGGCGCTACTCGAGACGCACCTCTTCGCCGCTACACGAGGCGTCGCTGGCCGCCGCCGCCCGAGGGGCCGCTGCCCGCCGCCCTCGAGGAGCCGCTGCCCGCCGCCGCCCGAGACACACCTCTTCGCCGCCACCCGAGGCGCCGCTGGCCGCCGCCGCCTGAGGCGCCGCGCTCTTGACATCGGAGTTATCTCTCCCCTGCAGCCATTCCAGCTGTTGTCTTGCCATCACAGGGAGCAAGGTTCGAAATGCTCCCGGCCTCGAGCCATTCCCCATTGCACCAGTCCCCCGCATGGCACAGGTCTCCCGGCTGTCGGTCCACTCCCTGCAGGCCACTGAGCACTGCAAGACCCAGAGTACAGCTTAGGACATTCCAGCACTGGGCACAGATCCCCGCGTCCCAGCCAGCCCCGGCTTGGCTTTCGGGACAGGCCAGTGCTGCTCCTGATCACTGCTGCTCACTCGGGATCCCGGTCTAAATGTGCTTCCTCTATTTTCTCTGAGTCTAACTCTGCTGCCTCTATTTTCTGTAAGTCTAACCCTGCTTCCTCAATTTTCTGTGAGACTAACTCTCCTTCCTCTATTTTCTGTAAGTCTAACTCTGCTGCCTCTATTCTCTGTAAATCCAGCTCTGCTTCTTCTATTTTCTCTGAGTCTAACTCAGCTGCTTCTATTTTTTCTGATTCTAACTCTGCTTCCTCTGTTTTCTGTAAGTCTAACTCTGTTGCCTCTATTTTCTCTGAGTCTAACTCTGCTGCCTCTATTTTCTCTGAGTCTAACTCAGCTGCGTCTATTTTCTGTAAGTCTAATTCTGCTGCATTTATTTTCTCTCAGTCTAACTCTGCTTCCTCTGTTTTCTCTGAGTCTGACTCTGCTTCCTCTCTTTTCTTTGAGTCTAAATCTGTTTCCTCTAATTTTTCTGATTGTAACTGTGCTTTCTCAAATTTCTCTAAGTCTAACTCTGCTTCCTCAATTTTCTGAGCCTAACACTGCTTCCTCTGCTTTCTCGGAGCTTAATTTTGCTTCCTGAATTTTCTATGAGTCTAACTCAGCTTCCTCTACTTTCTCTGAGTTTAACTTTGCGTCCTGCATTTTCTGTGACTCTAACTCAGTTTCCTCTATTTTCTCTGAGTCTATATCTGCATCCTCAAATTTCTCTGAGTCTAACTCTGCTTCCTCTATTTTCTCTGAGTATAACTAAAAAACTCTGAGAGTCTATAAGATTCTGAGTCTAAAAAAAAAAACAAATCCTAACCCCAGCCCTAGACCTAACCCTAACCCTAACCCTAACCCTAACCCTAACCCTAACCCTAAC
>JAXCHO010000038.1:9725000-9745000 GCA_036630365.1 Acanthiza pusilla
CCGGACTACCAAGATGGCGGAGCGCCTCACTGGCGCGTGCGTAGTCGTACGGACTACCGAAATGGCGGCGCGCCTCACTGGCGCGTGCGCATTTCGGCGGACTACCAAGATGGCGGCGCGCAAGGTCCTCTCTGAGGGAGTAGCTGATTAGCCGAGTGCCTTAACCGAATTCGGATTTTTACGGTGACTGCGGGACTTTTAGCCGGCCCTCTGCGTGTGCGGGGCTTCTCCGGTGGGGTTCGCGGCGTCGGCGGCGGCCGGGGACCGCGCTCGCGGCGGCAGGCGGCGGTGAAGTCGGCTTCTCCGATCTGGCTATTGCGCATGCGCTTCTTCAAAACCGCAAGGCGGCGGGCCCGGCTGGGGCGCATGCGCCGAAATCCGGACTACCAAGATGGCGGCGAGCCTCACTGGCGCGTGCGCAGTAGCTTGGACTACCAAGATGGCGGCGCGCCTCACTGGCGCTTGCGCGGTCGGCAGGACTACCAAGATGGCGGCGCGCCTCACTGGCGCGTGCGCAGTCGGACGGACTACCAAGATGGCAAAGCGCCTCAGTGGCGCATGCGCATTTTGCCGGACTACCAAGATGGCGGCGCGCCTCACTGGCGCTTGCGCAGTGCCAGGACTACCAAGATGGCGGCGCGCCTCACTGGCGCGTGCGCAATCGGCCGGACTACCAAGGTGGCGGAGCGCCTCACTGGCGCGTGCGTAGTCGTACGGACTACCGAAATGGCGGCGCGGCTCACTGGCGCGTGCGCATTTTGGCGGACTACCAAGATGGCGGCGCGCAAGGTCCTCTCTGAGGGAATAGCTGATTAGCCGAGTGCCTTAACCGAATTCGGATTTTTACGATGTCTGCGGGACTTTTAGCCGGCCCTCCGCGTGTGCGGGGCTTCTCTGCCGGGGTTCGCGGCGTCGGCGGCGGCCGGGGACCGCGCTCGCGGCGGCAGGCGGCGGTGAAGTCGGCTTCTCCGATCTGGCTATTGCGCATGCGCTTCTTCAAAACCGCAAGGCGGCGGGCCCGGCTGGGGCGCATGCGCCGACATCCGGACTACCAAGATGGCGGCGAGCCTCACTGGCGCGTGCGCAGTCGCTTGGACTACCAAGATGGCGGCGCGCCTCACATGGCGCGTGCGCAGTCGGACGGACTACCAACATGGCGGTGCGCCTTACTGGCGCATGCGCATTTTGCCGGACTACCAAGATGGCGGCGAGCCTCACTGGCGCTTGCGCAGTGCGCAGGACTACCAAAATGGCGGCGCACCTCACTGGCGCGTGCGCAATCGGCCGGACTACCAAGATGGCGGAGAGCCTCACTGGCGCGTGCGTAGTCGTACGGACTACCGAAATGGCGGCGCGGCTCACTGGCGCGTGCGCATTTTGGCGGACTACCAAGATGGCGGCGCGCAAGGTCCTCTCTGAGGGAATAGCTGATTAGCCGAGTGCCTTAACCGAATTCGGATTTTTACGGTGACTGCGGGACTTTTAGCCGGCCCTCCGCGTGTGCGGGGCTTCTCTGCCGGGGTTCGCGGCGTCGGCGGCGGCCGGGGACCGCGCTCGCGGCGGCAGGCGGCGGTGAAGTCGGCTTCTCCGATCTGGCTATTGCGCATGCGCTTCTTCAAAACCGCAAGGCGGCGGGCCCGGCTGGGGCGCATGCGCCGACATCCGGACTACCAAGATGGCGGCGAGCCTCACTGGCGCGTGCGCAGTCGCTTGGACTACCAAGATGGCGGCGCGCCTCACTGGCGCGTGCGCAGTCGGACGGACTAGCAACACGGAGGTGCGCCTCACTGGCGCATGCGCATTTTGCCGGACTACGAAGATGACGGCGCGTCTCACTGGCGCGTGCGCAGTCGGCAGGACTACCAAAATGGCGGCGGGCTTCACTGACGCGTGCGTATTTTGGCGGACTACCAAGACGGCGGCGCGCGGGGTCCTCTCTGAGGGAATAGCTGTTTTGACAGGTGTCTTAACCGAATTACGATTGTTACGGCCACTGCGGGATTTTTAGCCGGCCCTTCGCGTGTGCGGGGCTTCTCCGGCGGGGTTCGCGGCGTCGGCGGCGGCCGGGAACGCCGCTCGCGGCGGCAGGCGGCGGCGATTTCGGCTTTGCCGATCTGGCTATTGCGCATGCGCTCCTTCAGGGCCGCGAGATGGCGATCCCCATTTGCCTCGGTAGGCCTCGATAGACATGGCGGATTCTGCGCATGCGCCTTGTGAATTCTAACGGGCAGCCCCCCCCCGGGGACCTCCTTACTGTGATAGTTGACTATTAGACTGCCTGAACGGGAATCGAATTTTGATGGCTGCTGCGCAATTTTTCTCGGCTTCTACCGCTGTGTACGAGGCGTGCAGCGCCTTTCGGGTTCCCGGGCGGCCGCGCCCCTTGAGGCCGGCATCGGTGAGGTTGGCTCGCGCGCGGGCGCGCGCCCCCCCCCCATGGCGGACCCTCGGCGCGGGCGCGGTGAGGGGCGGTGCCACGGGCGTGACGGCGGGAGGAGTGAGAGGCGGAGCGAAGGGTGGCACCGGGAACGTCGCGGGGGGCGGGACGGGGGCGGTGCGATGGGTGTGTTGACGGGCGGGGCCGCGTGACGACGAGGGGGGCGAGACGCGGGGCGGTGCGAGGGGCGTGCCGGCGGGCGGAGCCGCGTGACGTCCGCCGGGGTGGGCCGGGGGCGGTGCGGGGTCGGGACGAAGGCGCGGCCGCGTGACGTCGCGCGGGGCGTGACTATGGGCGGTGCGACAGGCGGGACTGCGGGCGCGGCGGCGTGGCACTGGGCGGTTTGAGGGGCGGGACGGCGGACGGTAAAAGATATTCTACCATGGTATTAGAATATCTAGTAAAAGATATTCTACCATGGCATTAGAAATAGAGTTGGAGGAGGGAGGGTCAGCCACAAGGGGGTCACCACAATAACTGGGAGGAGCCGGACCCCGAGACAATGGGCAAAATGCAGGCAGGCCCAGGGTCCAAAAATACACAAAATACACCTGCACGCACAAAAAACACAAAAAATCGAGAAAATACAGCTCGAGGCACAGAAAAGAGTTAGACTTACAGAAAAGAGATTACATAGACTCAGACTAAGGGAAAACAGAGAAATTAGAGCTAGATGTAGAGGAAATAAAGAACATAGACTTACACTTAGAGACAATAGGGTTGGACTCAGAGATGACAGACAAAATACAGTCAGACTTAGAGAAAGGAGAGATACACGCAGACTTAGAGGAAATGCAGAAGATGCAGTTAGACGTACAGGAAATAGACAAATGACACTTAGACTTAAGGAAAATACAGCTAGACTTAGAAAAAAGACTTAGACATCGAGAATATACAGTGAGACTTGGAGAAAACATTGACACTTAGAAAAAATACAGAAAATAGACTTAGACTTAGAAAAAATACAGAAAATAGATTTAGAAAGAAAATACAGGAAAAAAAGTCAGAGTTACAGAAAAGACAGAAAATAGACATAGACATAGAGGAAATAAACAATATACAATTACACTGACAGTAACTAGGGTAAGACTAAGAAAAGATAGAGAAAATACAGTTAGAGAAAATAGAGACTGAGAAAAAATGGTTAGACTTACAGAAAATAGAGGTACACTTACAGAAAACACTGACCCGTACACAAAATAGACAATATAAAGTTAGACTGACAGGATATAGAAAAAGTAGAGTTACACATAAAAGAAATACACAAACAAGACTTAGACTTATAGAAAATACAGTTAGACAGACAGAAAACACAGAGACTTACACAATATGGACTTAAAATTACACAGAAGAATCACACATAAAGAAAATACAGAAAAGAGAATTACACATAGAGAAAATAGACTTTCACTGAGAGAAAATAGAGAAAATAGAGTTAAACTTACAGAAAATACAGTTACACTTACAGAAAACAGAAAAAATACACTTAGACTTAGAGAAAAGAAAGAAAAGATACTTACACATACACAGACAATGAACAATATACATTTAGACTAAAAGAAAATAAAGTTACAGTTACAAAGCATAGAGAAAATACAGTTAGACTTAAAGAACACAGAGAAAATAAACTTATAGGAAATAGTAAAAATGGAATTGGAGAATTAGAAAACAAAGGAACATCTAGACAACTAAAAAATAGAAAAAATACACTGGGAAAAAGAGAAAACAGAGAAACTGGAAAAAAAAACTTACAAAAACCCACAAAAGACAGAAAAAACAGCCAAAGAAAATAGAGACTGAAAAATATAAAGGACACAGACTGGAAGAAGATACAGAAAACAGAGAACATAGCAAAAACACAGAAAACGCACCGTGAGAAACGGGTAAACAGAGACACAAAGAAAAAAAGGAATAGAAAACTGAAAAGTAAACCAAGACAGACTCATTTCTTCACTCTAAACCACACCATGAACACACAAGACCCAAAAGCAAAGAGGTGGAGAAGGTATCGTTATTAGGATTTATTGAACTTTAGTGAATGAATTTTATTTACATTTCAGCAGAACACATGTAAACAGCATGTACAAGCAAAATTACAAATACAATCCAGATACACTGGGGTAAAAGTACAAGCCAGATACAGAGCAATACATGAAAATGGAGCAGCAAACACAAGTACAGAATACAAACCAAAATAAGCAAAAGACATATCAACCCAATAAAACCGTTTTTCTATGTCTGGGAAATTTGTGACATTTGATTTCAACAATACAGGAAAGCCAAAACAACAGGAGCACACAAAAACACGACACTCACGCACCAAACGCACACAACCCTCCTTCAACTCACACACAAACCTACCATCACTCTCAGCTCAAAAACTCCATGACTCCCATGCAAAGTCCATCCATAAGCACAGACTCACAGCAGCGCACAGGAACGGACTTCCCAGGACCCACCCAAATCCTCCTACCTGACAAAACCCTGGCCCAGCACGGTCGGCAGTCAAACATTAGTGATGAACGTCACCTCACAGACAAGCCAGAACAGAAGAAAAAAAAACCCCACCTGAGAGGAAAAAAAAACCCCAGCAGGGGTTTTGATAACTCTACGTGTAAAAATTGGTGGAAAAACCTCAAACAGAAAAATGAAACACACAACTTTAGAACCACTCCACACACACACAAACCCACCCTCGCCCTCATCTCAACCACACTGCTAAGACCCAGACCTCGGCACACATCCGCAGCGCTCCACGGGAACGTGCTACCCGGCAGACTCCAAAATCCTCCTGCGGGACAAAACCCCGGCCCGGCACGGTCCGCACTCGAACATTGGCGATGAACTTCGCCTGGCAGACCGGCCGGGACCTAACGAAAAGAAACCCCAGCTGAGGACAAAAAAAAAAAAAAATCCCAGCTGGGGTTTTTATTATTCTAAGGTTAGAAATTGCTTGAAAAACCTCAAAGGGAAAAATCAAACACACAACGTTAGAAACATTCGACACACAGACAAACCCACCTTCATCTCCACCACACTGCTAACACCCAGACCTCGGCACACATCTGCAGCGCTCCACTGGAACCTGCTTCCCGGCAGCCTCCATAATCCTCCTGCCTGACAAAAGCACAGCCCGGCACGGTCTGCGCTCGAACATTGTCGATGAACTTCGCCTCGCAGACCGGCCAGGACCAAAGGTAAAAAACCCCAGCTGAGGACAAAAAAAAAAAAATCCCCCAGCTGGGGTTTTTATATTTTAAAGTTAGAAACTGGTTGAAAAACCTCAAAGGGAAAAATCAAACACACAACGTTAGAACCATTCCACAGACAAACAAACCCACCCTCATCTCAAACACACTGCTAACACCCAGACCTCAGCACACATCTGCAGGTCTCCACGGGAACATGCTTCCAGGCAGCCTCCTAAAACATCCTGCCTGACAAAACCCCGGCCGGCACGGTCTGCACTCGAACATTGGCGATGAACTTCGCCTTGCAGTCCAGCCGGGACTTAACGAAAAAAACCCCAGCTGAGGACAAAAAAAAAATCCCCCAGCTGGGGTTTTTGTCATTCTAAGGTTAGAAATTGCTTGAAAAACCTCAAAGGGAAAAATCAAACACACAACATTAGAAACATTCCACAGACACACAAACCCACCCTCATCTCAAACACACTGCTAACACCTAGACCTCGGCACACATCCACAGGGCTCCACGGGAACCTGCTTCCGGGCAGCCTCCTAAAACATCCTGCCTGACAAAACCCCGGCCCGGCACGGTCTGCACTCGAACAGTGGCGATGAACTGCGCCTCGCAGACCGGCTGGGACCAAGGGAAAAAAAAACCCCAGCTGAGGGCAAAAAAAAAAAAAATCCCCAGCTGGAGTTTTTTTTATTCTAAGGTTAGAAATTGCTTGAAAAACCTCAAAGGGAAAAATCAAACACACAAGGCTAGAACCATTCCACACACACACAAACCCACCTTCATCTCCACCACACTGCTAACACCCAGACCTCGGCACACATCTGCAGCGCTCCACTGGAACCTGCTTCCCGGCAGCCTCCATAAAGCTCCTGCCTGACAAAAGCACAGCCTGGCACGGTCTGCGCTCGAACATTGTCGATGAACTTCGCCTCGCAGACTGGCCAGGACCAAAGGTAAAAAACCCCAGATGAGGACAAAAAAAAAAAAATCCCCCAGCTGGGGTTTTTATATTTTAAAGTTAGAAACTGGTTGAAAAACCTCAAAGGGAAAAATCAAACACACAACGTTAGAACCATTCCACAGACAAACAAACCCACCCTCATCTCAAACACACTGCTAACACCCAGACCTCAGCACACATCTGCAGGTCTCCACGGGAACATGCTTCCAGGCAGCCTCCTAAAACATCCTGCCTGACAAAACCCCGGCCGGCACGGTCTGCACTCGAACATTGGCGATGAACTTCGCCTTGCAGTCCAGCCGGGACTTAACGAAAAAAACCCCAGCTGAGGACACAAAAAAAAAATCCCCCAGCTGGGGTTTTTGTCATTCTAAGGTTAGAAATTGCTTGAAAAACCTCAAAGGGAAAAATCAAACACACAACATTAGAAACATTCCACAGACACACAAACCCACCCTCATCTCAAACACACTGCTAACACCTAGACCTCGGCACACATCCACAGGGCTCCACGGGAACCTGCTTCCGGGCAGCCTCCTAAAACATCCTGCCTGACAAAACCCCAGCCCGGCACGGTCTGCACTCGAACAGTGGCGATGAACTGCGCCTCGCAGACCGGCTGGGACCAAGGGAAAAAAAAACCCCAGCTGAGGACAAAAAAAAAAAAAATCCCCAGCTGGGGTTTTTTTTATTCTAAGGTTAGAAATTGCTTGAAAAACCTCAAAGGGAAAAATCAAACACACAAGGCTAGAACCATTCCACACACACACAAACCCACCTTCATCTCCACCACACTGCTAACACCCAGACCTCGGCACACATCCAGAGTGCTCCACGGGAACCTGCTTCCCGGCAGCCTCCTAAAACATCCTGTGGGACAAAACCCCAGCCCGGCACGGTCTGCACTCGAATATTGGGGATGAACACTTAGAAATAATAGAGTCAGACTCAGAGAAAACAGAGAACACAGAGATAAACCTATAGAAAATAGAGCTACAGCTAGAGAAAGTAGAGTTACACTTAGAGAAAATAGAGTCAGACTCAGAGAAAACAGAGAAAAGAGAGCCACATCTAGAGAATATAAAGTTACACTTAGAGAAAATAGAGTCCAATTCAGAGAAAATAGAGCCAAACTTAGAGAAAATACAGCCACAGCTAGAGAAAAGAGTCACACCTAGAGAAAATAGAGTCAGACTCAGAGAAAACAGAGCCAAACCTAGTGAAAATAGAGCTACAACTAGAGAAAATAGAGTTACACTTAGAGAAAATAGAGTCAGACCAAGAGAAAATAGAGAAAACAGCGCCAAACTCAGAGAAAATAGAGCCACAGCTAGAGAAAATAGTTACACCTAGAGAAAATAGAGTCCGATTCAGAGAAAACAGAGAAAATAGAGCCAAACTTAGAGAAAATAGAGCTACACCTAGAGAAAATAGAGTTACCCTTAGAGAAAATAGAGTCAGACTCAGAGAAAATAGAGCCACAGCTAGAGAAAATAGAGTCACACCTAGAGAAAATAGAGTCAGACTCAGAGAAAACTGAGAAAACTGAGCCAAACTTAGAGAAAATAGAGCCACATCTAGAGAAAATAAAGTTACACTTAGAGAAAGGAGAGTCAGACTCAGAAGAAACAGAGCTAAACTTAGAGAAAATCGAGCCACAGCTCGAGAAAATAGAGTTACACCTAGAGAAAATAGTGTCAGACTCAGAGAAAACAGAGAATATAGAGCCAAACTTAGAGAACATAAAGTTACACTTAGAGAAAATAGAGTCAGACTCAGAGAAAATAGAGCCAAACTTAGAGAAAATACAGCCACAGCTAGAGAAAAGAGTCAGACCTAGAGAAAATAGAGTCAGACTCAGAGAAAACAGAGCCAAACCTAGAGAAAATAGAGCGACAACTAGAGAAAATAGAGTTACACTTAGAGAAAATAGAGTCAGACTTAGAGAAAATAGAGAAAGCAGCGCCAAACTCAGAGAAAATAGAGCCACAGCTAGAGAAAATAGTTACACCGAGAGAAAATAGAGTCCGATTCAGAGAAAACAGAGAAAATAGAGCCAAACTTAGAGAAAATAGAGCTACAGCTAGAGAAAATAGAATTACCCTTAGAGAAAATAGTGTCAGACTCAGAGAAAACAGAGAAAATAGAGCCAAACTTAGAGAAAATAAAGCCACATCTAGAGAAAATAGAGTTACACTTAGAGAAAATAGAGTCAGACTCAGAGAAAATAGAGCCAAACTTAGAGAAAATAGAGCCACAGCTAGAGAAAAGAGTCAGACCTAGAGAAAATAGAGTCAGACTCAGAGAAAACAGAGAAAACAGAGCCAAACCTAGAAAAAATAGAGCTACAACTAGAGAAAATAGAGTTACACTTAGAGAAAATAGAGTCAGACTTAGAGAACATAGAGAAAACAGTGCCAAACTTTGAGAAAATAGAGCCACAGCTAGAGAAAATAGAGTTACACTTAGAGAAAATAGAGTCAGGCCCAGAGAAAACAGAGAAAATAGAGCTAAACTTAGAGAAAATAGAGCCACAGCTAGAGAAAATAGAGTTACACTTAGAGAAAATAGAGTCAGACTCAGCGAAAATAGAGGAAATAGTGCCAAACTTTGAGAAAATAGAGCTACACCTAGAGAAAACAGAGTTACACTTAGAGAAAATAGAGTCAGGCCCAGAGAAAACAGAGAAAATAGAGCTAAACTTAGAGAAAATAGAGCCACAGCTAGAGAAAATAGAGTTACACTTAGAGAAAATAGAGTCAGACCCAGAGAAAACAGAGAAAATAGAGCCAAACTTAGAGAAAATAGAGCTAAACCTAGAGAAAATAGAGTTTCACTTAGAGAAAATAGAGTCATACTCAAAGAAAACAGGGAAAATAGAGCCAAACTTAGAGAAAATAGAGCCACAGCTAGAGAAAATAGTTACACTTAGAGAAAATAGAGTCAGACTTAGAGAAAATAGAGAAAACAGTGCCAAACTCAGAGAAAATAGAGCCACAGCTAGAGAAAATAGAGTTACACCTAGAGAAAATCGAGTCACACCTAGAGAAAATAGAGTCAGACTCAGCGAAAATAGAGGAAATAGTGCCAAACTTTGAGAAAATAGAGCTACAGCTGGAGAAAATAGACTTACACTTAGAGAAAATAGAGTCAGTCAGAGAAAACAGAGAAAATAGAGCTAAACTTAGAGAAAATAAAGCCACATCTAGAGAAAATAGTTACATTTAGAGAAAATAGAGTCAGACTCAGAGAAAATAGAGCCAAACTTAGAGAAAATAGAGCCACAGCTAGAGACAATAGAGTCACACCTAGAGAAAATCGAGTCACACCTACAGAAAATAGAGTCAGACTCAGAGAAAACTGAGAAAACTGAGCCAAACTTAGAGAAAATAGAGCCACATCTAGAGAAAATAAAGTTACACTTAGAGAAAGTAGAGTCAGACTCAGAAGAAACAGAGCTAAACTTAGAGAAAATCGAGCCACAGCTAGAGAAAATAGAGTTACACCTAGAGAAAATAGTGTCAGACTCAGAGAAAATAGAGCCAAACTTAGAGAAAACAGAGCCACAGCTAGAGAAAAGAGTCAGACCTAGAGAAAATAGAGTCAGACTCAGAGAAAACAGAGAAAACAGAGCCAAACCTAGAGAAAATAGAGCTACAACTAGAGAAAATAGAGTTACGCTTAGAGAAAATAGAGTCAGACTCAGAAGAAACAGAGCTAAACTTACAGAAAATCGAGCCACAGGTAGAGAAAATAGAGTCACACCTAGAGAAAATCGAGTCACACCTAGAGAAAATAGAGTCAGACTCAGAGAAAACAGAGAAAACAGAGCCAAACTTAGAGAAAATAGAGCCACATCTAGAGAAAATAAAGTTACACTTAGAGAAAGTAGAGTCAGACTCAGAAGAAACAGAGCTAAACTTAGAGAAAATCGAGCCACAGCTAGAGAAAATAGAGTTACACCTAGAGAAAATAGTGTCAGACTCAGAGAAAACAGAGAAAATAGAGCCAAACTTAGAGAAAATAAAGCCACATCTAGAGAAAATAGAGTTACACCTAGAGAAAACAGAGTCAGACTCAGAGAAAATAGAGCCAAACTTAGAGAAAATAGAGCCACAGCTAGAGAAAAGAGTCAGACCTAGAGAAAATAGAGTCAGACTCAGAGAAAACAGAGAAAACAGAGCCAAACCTAGAGAAAATAGAGCTACAACTGGAGAAAATAAATTTACACTTAGAGAAAATAAAGTCAGTCTTAGAGAAAATAGAGAAAACAGTGCCAAACTCAGAGAAAATAGAGCCACAGCTAGAGAAAATAGAGTTACACCTAGAGAAAATAGAGTCAGACTCAGCGAAAATAGAGGAAATAGTGCCAAACTTTGAGAAAATAGAGCTACAGCTGGAGAAAATAGAGTTATACTTAAAGAAAATAGAGTCAGAGTAAGAGAAAACAGAGAAAATAGAGCAAAACTTAGAGAAAATAGAGCCACAGCTCGAGAATATAGTTACACTTAGAGAAAATAGAGTCAGACTCAGAGAAAACATAGAAAATAGAGCCAAACTTAGAGAAAATAGAGCTACACCTAGAGAAAATAGTTAGAGAAAATAGAGTCAGGCCCAGAGAAAACAGAGAAAATAGAGCTAAACTTAGAGAAAATAGAGCCACAGCTAGAGAAAATAGAGTTACACTTAGAGAAAATAGAGTCAGACCCAGAGAAAACAGAGAAAATAGAGCCAAACTTAGAGAAAATACAGCTACACCTAGAGAAAACAGTTTCACTTAGAGAAAATAGTCATACTCAGAGAAAATAGAGCCAAACTTAGAGAAAATAGAGCTATAGCTCGAGAAAGTAGAGTCACACTTCGAGAAAACAAAGTCAGACTCTGAGAAAACAGAGAAAATAGAGGCAAACTTAGAGAAAATAGAGCCACAGCTAGAGAAAATAGAGTCACACCTAGAGAAAATAGAGTCAGACTCAGAGAAAACAGAGAAAACAGAGCCAAACCTAGAGAAAATAGAGCTACAACTACAGAAAATAGAGTTACACTTAGAGAAAATAGAGTCAGACCCATAGAAAACAGAGAAAACAGAGCCAAACTTAGAGAAAATAGAGCCACAGCTAGAGAAAATAGAGTTACACTTAGAGAAAATAGAGTCAGACTCAGAAGAAACAGAGCTAAACTTAGAGAAAATAGAGCCACAGCTAGAGAAAATAGAGTTACACCTAGAGAAAACAGAGTCAGACTCAGGGAAAACAGAGAAAATAGAGCCAAACTTTGAGAAAATAGAGCTACAGCTAGAGAAAATAGAGTTACACTTAGAGAAAATAGAGTCCAATTCAGAGAAAACAGAGAAAATAGAGCCAAACTTAGAGAAAATAGAGCTACACCTAGAGAAAATAGAGTTACCCTTAGAGAAAGTAGAGTCAGACTCAGAGAAAATAGAGCTAAACTTAGAGAAAATAGAGCCACAGCTAGAGACAATAGAGTTACACTTAGAGAAAATAGAGTCCAATTCAGAGAAAACAGAGAAAATAGAGCCAAACTTAGAGAAAATAGAGTTACACTTAGAGAAAATAGAGTCAGACTCAGAGAAAACAGAGAAAACAGAGCCAAACTTAGAGAAAATAGAGCCACATCTAGAGAAAATAAAGTTACACTTAGAGAAAGTAGAGTCAGACTCAGAAGAAACAGAGCTACACTTAGAGAAAATCGAGCCACAGCTAGAGAAAATAGAGTTACACCTAGAGAAAATAGTGTCAGATTCAGAGAAAACATAGAAAATAGAGCCAAACTTAGAGAAAATAAAGCCACATCTAGAGAAAATAGAGTTACACCTAGAGAAAACAGAGTCAGACTCAGAGAAAATAGAGCCAAACTTAGAGAAAATAGAGCCACAGCTAGAGAAAAGAGTCAGACCTAGAGAAAATAGAGTCAGACTCAGAGAAAACAGAGAAAACAGAGCCAAACCTAGAGAAAATAGAGCTACAACTAGAGAAAATAGTTACACTTAGAGAAAATAGAGTCAGACTCAGAGAAAACACAGAAAAGAGAGCCAAACTTTAATGAAATAGAGCTACAGCTAGAGAAAATAGATTTACACTTAGAGAAAATAGAGTCAGACTCAGAGAAAATAGAGAAAATAGTGCCAAACGTAGAGAAAATAGAGCCACAGCTGGAGAAAATAGAGTTACACTTAGAGAAAATAGAGTCAGACTGTGAGAAAATAGAGCCAAACTTAGAGAAAATAGAGCCACGGCTAGAGAAAAGAGTCACACCTAGAGAAAATAGAGTCAGACTCAGAGAAGACAGAGAAAACAAAGCCAAACCTAGAGAAAATAGAGCTACAACTAGAGAAAATAGAGTTACGCTTAGAGAAAATAGAGTCAGACTTAGAGAAAAGAGAGAAAGCAGCGCCAAACTCAGAGAAAATCGAGCCATAGCTAGATAAAATAGAGTTACACCTAGGGAAAATACAGTCAGACTCAGCGAAAATAGAGAAAATAGTGCCAAACTTTGAGAAAATAGAGCTACAGCTTGAGAAAATAGATTTACACCTAGAGAAAATAGAGTCAGAGTCAGAGAAAATGGAGAGAATAGTGCGAAACTTTGAGAAAATAGAGCTACAGCTGGAGAAAATAGTGTTACACTTAGAGAAAATAGTGTTACACTTAGAGAAAATAGAGTCAGACTCAGAGAAAATAGAGCAAAACTTAGAGAAAATAGAGCCACAGCTCGAGAAAATAGAGTTACACTTAGAGAAAATAGAGTCAGACTCAGAGAAAACACAGAAAAGAGAGCCAAACTTAGACGAAATAGAGCTACAGCTAGAGAAAATAGAGTTACACTTAGAGAAAATAGAGTCAGACTCAGAGAAAATAGAGAAAATAGTGCCAAATGTAGAGAAAATAGAGTTACAGCTATATAAAATAGATTTACCCTTAGAGAAAATAGAGCTACCCCTAGAAAACATAGAGGTACACACAGAGAAAATAGTTAGACTTAGAGACCATAGAGAAAATAGAGGTATACCTAGAGAAAATAGAGAATATACAGTTAGACTTCAAGAAAATGGAGTTACACTCAGAGAAAATAGAGGTAGAGGAAACAGAGAAAATATCTAGAGAAAATAGAGGTATACCTCGATAAAATAGCGTTAGACCTAGAGGAAATAGAGCTAGATTCGGAGAAAACAGAGAAAGTAGAGTTTGACTGAGAGAAAATAGAGGTAGACATGGAGAGAATAGAGAATATAGTCAGAAAAAATAGAGGGAGACCCAGAGAAAATAGAGTTATACTTAGAGAAAATAGAGAAAATAGAGGGAGACTCAGAGAAAATAGAGCTCCCTCCCACCTGCGGCAGAAACCATCGCAAACACAACCCACCTCCACCAGAAAGTATCCGGAGCGATAGCGGAGTCCTGTGCGAAGCAGGTACCTCGAGCACAACCCGCACCCCTTAATTAGCTAGGTACCGAATCAGCTAATTCGCCAGAAAGGTTCGGCGCGGCAGCCATCAAAATTAGATTCCCGTTCAGGCAGTCTATACGTCACCTATTCCATTACCGAAGTCCCCGTGGGTGGGGGGGCTGCCCGTATCAATTCACAAAGCGCATGCACAAAAGCCGCCATGCGTACCGAGGCATAACGAGGCAAATCGGGGCAGCCCTCCCGCGGCCCTTAAAAGAGCATGCGCAGTAGCCATATCGGCAAAGTCGAGTTCACCGCCGCCTGCCGCCGCGAGCGGCGTTCCCGGCC
The DNA here is from genome assembly GCA_036630365.1 of Acanthiza pusilla. Lineage (NCBI taxonomy): Eukaryota > Metazoa > Chordata > Aves > Passeriformes > Acanthizidae > Acanthiza > Acanthiza pusilla. Next base: position 9,739,358 of record JAXCHO010000038.1, read on the forward strand.
GCCGCCGACGCCGCGAACCCCGCCGGAGAAGCCCCGCACACGCGGAGGACCGTCTAAAAATCCCGCAGTCGCCGTAAAAATCGGAATTCGGTTAAGGCACTCCGCTAACCAGCTATTCCATGAGTGAGGACCCCGCGCTCCGCCATCTTGGACGAGTGCACATTGCGCATGCGCGAGTGAGGCGCGCCGCCATGTTGGTAGTCTTGCCGACTGCGCACGCGCCAGTGTGGCGAGCCGCCATCTTGGTAGTCCGTGGGACTGCGCATGCGCCGAACCGAGGCCCCGCCCTCCCGCAGCCCTTAAAAGCGCATGCGCGGTAGCCAGATCGGCAAAGCCGAGCTCACCACCGCCTGCCGCCGCGAGCTGCGTTCCCGGCCGCCGCCGACGCCGCGAGCCCCGCCGCAGAAGCCCCGCACACGCGGAGGACCGTCTAAAAATCCCGCAGTCGCCGTAAAAATCGGAATTCGGTTAAGGCACTCCGCTAACCAGCTATTCCGTGAGTGAGGACCCCGCGCTCCGCCATTTTGGACGAGGGCACATTGCGCATGCGCGAGTGAGGCGCGCCGCCATTTTGGTAGTCTTGCCGACTGCGCAAGCGCCAGTGTGGCGAGCCGCCATCTTTGTCATCCGTGGGACTGCGCATGCGCCGAACCGAGGCCCCGCCCTCCCGCTGCCCTTAAAAGCGCATGCGCGGTACCCAGATCGGCAAAGCCGAGTTCACCGCCGCCTGCCGCCGCGAGCTGCGTTCCTGGCCGCCGCCGACGCCGCGAACCCCGCCGCAGAAGCCCCGCACACGCGGAGGACCGTCTAAAAATCCCGCAGTCGCCGTAAAAATCGGATTTCGGTTAAGGCACTCCGCTAACCAGCTATTGCATGGGAGAGGACCACGCGCTCCGCCATCTTGACGAGGGCACAATGCGCATGCGTCAGTGAGGCGCGCCGCCATTTTGGTAGTCCTGCCGACTGCGCAGCCGCCAGTGTGGCGCGGCGCCATATTGGTAGTCCGTCTGACTGCGCACGCGCGAGTGAGGCGCGCCGCCATTTTGGAGTACGGCATTCTAAGGACCCCGCGCACGTCGGTGTCTAGCTCGAAAATCCCAAACCGATTCCGCGCGCCCGGCGCGGTTCCTCGCGGCGCGTCATGCCCCGTGGGCATCGCGGTAAGTGTCCGGTCCGATACCCGAGCCCGGGCTTTGCCCAGGAACCCGGTAAACGGCTATTTCAATAGCCGGGCCCCGGCGCGCCGCCATCTTGGATCACGTCATCCCAAACCGATTCCGCGCGCCCGGCGCGGTTCCCCGCGGCGCGTCCCGCCCCGCGGGCATCGCGGTAGGTGTCCGGTCCGATACCCGAGCCCGGGATTTGTCCAGGAACCAGGGAAAAGGCTATTTCAATAGACGGGACCCGGCGCGCCGCCATTTTGGATCACGGCAGAGAGCGCATGCGCCGAGCAGGGCGCCGCCATCTTGGAGGACGGCACAGAGCGCATGCGCGGGACGTGGGCGCCGCCATCTTGGACGACGGCACAGAGCGCATGCGCGAGACCTGGACGCCGCCATCTTGGACGGGGGCCGAGCACGCATGCGCGGGACCTGGGCGCCGCCATCTTGGATCAAGGTACAGTGCGCACGCGCGGGACATGGGGGCGGCCATCTTGAATTAGGGTTAGGGTTAGGGTTAGGGTTAGGGTTAGGGTTAGGGTTAGGGTTAGGGTTAGGGTTAGGGTTAGGGTTAGGGTTAGGGTTAGGGTTAGGGTTAGGGTTAGGGTTAGGGTTAGGGTTAGGGTTAGGGTTAGGGTTAGGGTTAGGGTTAGGGTTAGGGTTAGGGGTTAGGGTTAGGGTTAGGGTTAGGGTTAGGGTTAGGGTTAGGGTTAGGGTTAGGGTTAGGGTTAGGGTTAGGGTTAGGGTTAGGGTTAGGGTTAGGGTTAGGGTTAGGGTTAGGGTTAGGGTTAGGGTTAGGGTTAGGGTTAGGGTTAGGGTTAGGGTTAGGGTTAGGGTTAGGGTTAGGGTTAGGGTTAGGGTTAGGGTTAGGGTTAGGGTTAGGGTTAGGGTTAGGGTTAGGGTTAGGGTTAGGGTTAGGGTTAGGGTTAGGGTTAGGGTTAGGGTTAGGGTTAGGGTTAGGGTTAGGGTTAGGGTTAGGGTTAGGGTTAGGGTTAGGGTTAGGGTTAGGGTTAGGGTTAGGGTTAGGGTTAGGGTTAGGGTTAGGGTTAGGGTTAGGGTTAGGGTTAGGGTTAGGGTTAGGGTTAGGGTTAGGGTTAGGGTTAGGGTTAGGGTTAGGGTTAGGGTTAGGGTTAGGGTTAGGGTTAGGGTTAGGGTTAGGGTTAGGGTTAGGGTTAGGGTTAGGGTTAGGGTTAGGGTTAGGGTTAGGGTTAGGGTTAGGGTTAGGGTTAGGGTTAGGGTTAGGGTTAGGGTTAGGGTTAGGGTTAGGGTTAGGGTTAGGGTTAGGGTTAGGGTTAGGGTTAGGGTTAGGGTTAGGGTTAGGGTTAGGGTTAGGGTTAGGGTTAGGGTTAGGGTTAGGGTTAGGGTTAGGGTTAGGGTTAGGGTTAGGGTTAGGGTTAGGGTTAGGGTTAGGGTTAGGGTTAGGGTTAGGGTTAGGGTTAGGGTTAGGGTTAGGGTTAGGGTTAGGGTTAGGGTTAGGGTTAGGGTTAGGGTTAGGGTTAGGGTTAGGGTTAGGGTTAGGGTTAGGGTTAGGGTTAGGGTTAGGGTTAGGGTTAGGGTTAGGGTTAGGGTTAGGGTTAGGGTTAGGGTTAGGGTTAGGGTTAGGGTTAGGGTTAGGGTTAGGGTTAGGGTTAGGGTTAGGGTTAGGGTTAGGGTTAGGGTTAGGGTTAGGGTTAGGGTTAGGGTTAGGGTTAGGGTTAGGGTTAGGGTTAGGGTTAGGGTTAGGGTTAGGGTTAGGGTTAGGGTTAGGGTTAGGGTTAGGGTTAGGGTTAGGGTTAGGGTTAGGGTTAGGGTTAGGGTTAGGGTTAGGGTTAGGGTTAGGGTTAGGGTTAGGGTTAGGGTTAGGGTTAGGGTTAGGGTTAGGGTTAGGGTTAGGGTTAGGGTTAGGGTTAGGGTTAGGGTTAGGGTTAGGGTTAGGGTTAGGGTTAGGGTTAGGGTTAGGGTTAGGGTTAGGGTTAGGGTTAGGGTTAGGGTTAGGGTTAGGGTTAGGGTTAGGGTTAGGGTTAGGGTTAGGGTTAGGGTTAGGGTTAGGGTTAGGGTTAGGGTTAGGGTTAGGGTTAGGGTTAGGGTTAGGTTAGGGTTAGGGTTAGGGTTAGGGTTAGGGTTAGGGTTAGGGTTAGGGTTAGGGTTAGGGTTAGGGTTAGGGTTAGGGTTAGGGTTAGGGTTAGGGTTAGGGTTAGGGTTAGGGTTAGGGTTAGGGTTAGGGTTAGGGTTAGGGTTAGGGTTAGGGTTAGGGTTAGGGTTAGGGTTAGGGTTAGGGTTAGGGTTAGGGTTAGGGTTAGGGTTAGGGTTAGGGTTAGGGTTAGGGTTAGGGTTAGGGTTAGGGTTAGGGTTAGGGTTAGGGTTAGGGTTAGGGTTAGGGTTAGGGTTAGGGTTAGGGTTAGGGTTAGGGTTAGGGTTAGGGTTAGGGTTAGGGTTAGGGTTAGGGTTAGGGTTAGGGTTAGGGTTAGGGTTAGGGTTAGGGTTAGGGTTAGGGTTAGGGTTAGGGTTAGGGTTAGGGTTAGGGTTAGGGTTAGGGTTAGGGTTAGGGTTAGGGTTAGGGTTAGGGTTAGGGTTAGGGTTAGGGTTAGGGTTAGGGTTAGGGTTAGGGTTAGGGTTAGGGTTAGGGTTAGGGTTAGGGTTAGGGTTAGGGTTAGGGTTAGGGTTAGGGTTAGGGTTAGGGTTAGGGTTAGGGTTAGGGTTAGGGTTAGGGTTAGGGTTAGGGTTAGGGTTAGGGTTAGGGTTAGGGTTAGGGTTAGGGTTAGGGTTAGGGTTAGGGTTAGGGTTAGGGTTAGGGTTAGGGTTAGGGTTAGGGTTAGGGTTAGGGTTAGGGTTAGGGTTAGGGTTAGGGTTAGGGTTAGGGTTAGGGTTAGGGTTAGGGTTAGGGTTAGGGTTAGGGTTAGGGTTAGGGTTAGGGTTAGGGTTAGGGTTAGGGTTAGGGTTAGGGTTAGGGTTAGGGTTAGGGTTAGGGTTAGGGTTAGGGTTAGGGTTAGGGTTAGGGTTAGGGTTAGGGTTAGGGTTAGGGTTAGGGTTAGGGTTAGGGTTAGGGTTAGGGTTAGGGTTAGGGTTAGGGTTAGGGTTAGGGTTAGGGTTAGGGTTAGGGTTAGGGTTAGGGTTAGGGTTAGGGTTAGGGTTAGGGTTAGGGTTAGGGTTAGGGTTAGGGTTAGGGTTAGGGTTAGGGTTAGGGTTAGGGTTAGGGTTAGGGTTAGGGTTAGGGTTAGGGTTAGGGTTAGGGTTAGGGTTAGGGTTAGGGTTAGGGTTAGGGTTAGGGTTAGGGTTAGGGTTAGGGTTAGGGTTAGGGTTAGGGTTAGGGTTAGGGTTAGGGTTAGGGTTAGGGTTAGGGTTAGGGTTAGGGTTAGGGTTAGGGTTAGGGTTAGGGTTAGGGTTAGGGTTAGGGTTAGGGTTAGGGTTAGGGTTAGGGTTAGGGTTAGGGTTAGGGTTAGGGTTAGGGTTAGGGTTAGGGTTAGGGTTAGGGTTAGGGTTAGGGTTAGGGTTAGGGTTAGGGTTAGGGTTAGGGTTAGGGTTAGGGTTAGGGTTAGGGTTAGGGTTAGGGTTAGGGTTAGGGTTAGGGTTAGGGTTAGGGTTAGGGTTAGGGTTAGGGTTAGGGTTAGGGTTAGGGTTAGGGTTAGGGTTAGGGTTAGGGTTAGGGTTAGGGTTAGGGTTAGGGTTAGGGTTAGGGTTAGGGTTAGGGTTAGGTTAGGGTTAGGGTTAGGGTTAGGGTTAGGGTTAGGGTTAGGGTTAGGGTTAGGGTTAGGGTTAGGGTTAGGGTTAGGGTTAGGGTTAGGGTTAGGGTTAGGGTTAGGGTTAGGGTTAGGGTTAGGGTTAGGGTTAGGGTTAGGGTTAGGGTTAGGGTTAGGGTTAGGGTTAGGGTTAGGGTTAGGGTTAGGGTTAGGGTTAGGGTTAGGGTTAGGGTTAGGGTTAGGGTTAGGGTTAGGGTTAGGGTTAGGGTTAGGGTTAGGGTTAGGGTTAGGGTTAGGGTTAGGGTTAGGGTTAGGGTTAGGGTTAGGGTTAGGGTTAGGGTTAGGGTTAGGGTTAGGGTTAGGGTTAGGGTTAGGGTTAGGGTTAGGGTTAGGGTTAGGGTTAGGGTTAGGGTTAGGGTTAGGGTTAGGGTTAGGGTTAGGGTTAGGGTTAGGGTTAGGGTTAGGGTTAGGGTTAGGGTTAGGGTTAGGGTTAGGGTTAGGGTTAGGGTTAGGGTTAGGGTTAGGGTTAGGGTTAGGGTTAGGGTTAGGGTTAGGGTTAGGGTTAGGGTTAGGGTTAGGGTTAGGGTTAGGGTTAGGGTTAGGGTTAGGGTTAGGGTTAGGGTTAGGGTTAGGGTTAGGGTTAGGGTTAGGGTTAGGGTTAGGGTTAGGGTTAGGGTTAGGGTTAGGGTTAGGGTTAGGGTTAGGGTTAGGGTTAGGGTTAGGGTTAGGGTTAGGGTTAGGGTTAGGGTTAGGGTTAGGGTTAGGGTTAGGGTTAGGGTTAGGGTTAGGGTTAGGGTTAGGGTTAGGGTTAGGGTTAGGGTTAGGGT
>JAXCHO010000039.1:2500-22500 GCA_036630365.1 Acanthiza pusilla
AACCCTAACCCTAACCCTAACCCTAACCCTAACCCTAACCCTAACCCTAACCCTAACCCTAACCCTAACCCTAACCCTAACCCTAACCCTAACCCTAACCCTAACCCTAACCCTAACCCTAACCCTAACCCTAACCCTAACCCTAACCCTAACCCTAACCCTAACCCTAACCCTAACCCTAACCCTAACCCTAACCCTAACCCTAACCCTAACCCTAACCCTAACCCTAACCCTAACCCTAACCTAACCCTAACCCTAACCCTAACCCTAACCCTAACCCTAACCCTAACCCTAACCCTAACCCTAACCCTAACCCTAACCCTAACCCTAACCCTAACCCTAACCCTAACCCTAACCCTAACCCTAACCCTAACCCTAACCCTAACCCTAACCCTAACCCTAACCCTAACCCTAACCCTAACCCTAACCCTAACCCTAACCCTAACCCTAACCCTAACCCTAACCCTAACCCTAACCCTAACCCTAACCCTAACCCTAACCCTAACCCTAACCCTAACCCTAACCCTAACCCTAACCCTAACCCTAACCCTAACCCTAACCCTAACCCTAACCCTAACCCTAACCCTAACCCTAACCCTAACCCTAACCCTAACCCTAACCCTAACCCTAACCCTAACCCTAACCCTAACCCTAACCCTAACCCTAACCCTAACCCTAACCCTAACCCTAACCCTAACCCTAACCCTAACCCTAACCCTAACCCTAACCCTAACCCTAACCCTAACCCTAACCCTAACCCTAACCCTAACCCTAACCCTAACCCTAACCCTAACCCTAACCCTAACCCTAACCCTAACCCTAACCCTAACCCTAACCCTAACCCTAACCCTAACCCTAACCCTAACCCTAACCCTAACCCTAACCCTAACCCTAACCCTAACCCTAACCCTAACCCTAACCCTAACCCTAACCCTAACCTAACCCTAACCCTAACCCTAACCCTAACCCTAACCCTAACCCTAACCCTAACCCTAACCCTAACCCTAACCCTAACCCTAACCCTAACCCTAACCCTAACCCTAACCCTAACCCTAACCCTAACCCTAACCCTAACCCTAACCCTAACCCTAACCCTAACCCTAACCCTAACCCTAACCCTAACCCTAACCCTAACCCTAACCCTAACCCTAACCCTAACCCTAACCCTAACCCTAACCCTAACCCTAACCCTAACCCTAACCCTAACCCTAACCCTAACCCTAACCCTAACCCTAACCCTAACCCTAACCCTAACCCTAACCCTAACCCTAACCCTAACCCTAACCCTAACCCTAACCCTAACCCTAACCCTAACCCTAACCCTAACCCTAACCCTAACCCTAACCCTAACCCTAACCCTAACCCTAACCCTAACCCTAACCCTAACCCTAACCCTAACCCTAACCCTAACCCTAACCCTAACCCTAACCCTAACCTAACCCTAACCCTAACCCTAACCCTAACCCTAACCCTAACCCTAACCCTAACCCTAACCCTAACCCTAACCCTAACCCTAACCCTAACCCTAACCCCTAACCCTAACCCTAACCCTAACCCTAACCCTAACCCTAACCCTAACCCTAACCCTAACCCTAACCCTAACCCTAACCCTAACCCTAACCCTAACCCTAACCCTAACCCTAACCCTAACCCTAACCCTAACCCTAACCCTAACCCTAACCCTAACCCTAACCCTAACCCTAACCCTAACCCTAACCCTAACCCTAACCCTAACCCTAACCCTAACCCTAACCCTAACCCTAACCCTAACCCTAACCCTAACCCTAACCCTAACCCTAACCCTAACCCTAACCCTAACCCTAACCCTAACCCTAACCCTAACCCTAACCCTAACCCTAACCCTAACCCTAACCCTAACCCTAACCCTAACCCTAACCCTAACCCTAACCCTAACCCTAACCCTAACCCTAACCCTAACCCTAACCCTAACCCTAACCCTAACCCTAACCCTAACCCTAACCCTAACCCTAACCCTAACCCTAACCCTAACCCTAACCCTAACCCTAACCCTAACCCTAACCCTAACCCTAACCCTAACCCTAACCCTAACCCTAACCCTAACCCTAACCCTAACCCTAACCCTAACCCTAACCCTAACCCTAACCCTAACCCTAACCCTAACCCTAACCCTAACCCTAACCCTAACCCTAACCCTAACCCTAACCCTAACCCTAACCCTAACCCTAACCCTAACCCTAACCCTAACCCTAACCCTAACCCTAACCCTAACCCTAACCCTAACCCTAACCCTAACCCTAACCCTAACCCTAACCCTAACCCTAACCCTAACCCTAACCCTAACCCTAACCCTAACCCTAACCCTAACCCTAACCCTAACCCTAACCCTAACCCTAACCCTAACCCTAACCCTAACCCTAACCCTAACCCTAACCCTAACCCTAACCCTAACCCTAACCCTAACCCTAACCCTAACCCTAACCCTAACCCTAACCCTAACCCTAACCCTAACCCTAACCCTAACCCTAACCCTAACCCTAACCCTAACCCTAACCCTAACCCTAACCCTAACCCTAACCCTAACCCTAACCCTAACCCTAACCCTAACCCTAACCCTAACCCTAACCCTAACCCTAACCCTAACCCTAACCCTAACCCTAACCCTAACCCTAACCCTAACCCTAACCCTAACCCTAACCCTAACCCTAACCCTAACCCTAACCCTAACCCTAACCCTAACCCTAACCCTAACCCTAACCCTAACCCTAACCCTAACCCTAACCCTAACCCTAACCCTAACCCTAACCCTAACCCTAACCCTAACCCTAACCCTAACCCTAACCCTAACCCTAACCCTAACCCTAACCCTAACCCTAACCCTAACCCTAACCCTAACCCTAACCCTAACCCTAACCCTAACCCTAACCCTAACCCTAACCCTAACCCTAACCCTAACCCTAACCCTAACCCTAACCCTAACCCTAACCCTAACCCTAACCCTAACCCTAACCCTAACCCTAACCCTAACCCTAACCCTAACCCTAACCCTAACCCTAACCCTAACCCTAACCCTAACCCTAACCCTAACCCTAACCCTAACCCTAACCCTAACCCTAACCCTAACCCTAACCCTAACCCTAACCCTAACCCTAACCCTAACCCTAACCCTAACCCTAACCCTAACCCTAACCCTAACCCTAACCCTAACCCTAACCCTAACCCTAACCCTAACCCTAACCCTAACCCTAACCCTAACCCTAACCCTAACCCTAACCCTAACCCTAACCCTAACCCTAACCCTAACCCTAACCCTAACCCTAACCCTAACCCTAACCCTAACCCTAACCCTAACCCTAACCCTAACCCTAACCCTAACCCTAACCCTAACCCTAACCCTAACCCTAACCCTAACCCTAACCCTAACCCTAACCCTAACCCTAACCCTAACCCTAACCCTAACCCTAACCCTAACCCTAACCCTAACCCTAACCCTAACCCTAACCCTAACCCTAACCCTAACCCTAACCCTAACCCTAACCCTAACCCTAACCCTAACCCTAACCCTAACCCTAACCCTAACCCTAACCCTAACCCTAACCCTAACCCTAACCCTAACCCTAACCCTAACCCTAACCCTAACCCTAACCCTAACCCTAACCCTAACCCTAACCCTAACCCTAACCCTAACCCTAACCCTAACCCTAACCCTAACCCTAACCCTAACCCTAACCCTAACCCTAACCCTAACCCTAACCCTAACCCTAACCCTAACCCTAACCCTAACCCTAACCCTAACCCTAACCCTAACCCTAACCCTAACCCTAACCCTAACCCTAACCCTAACCCTAACCCTAACCCTAACCCTAACCCTAACCCTAACCCTAACCCTAACCCTAACCCTAACCCTAACCCTAACCCTAACCCTAACCCTAACCCTAACCCTAACCCTAACCCTAACCCTAACCCTAACCCTAACCCTAACCCTAACCCTAACCCTAACCCTAACCCTAACCCTAACCCTAACCCTAACCCTAACCCTAACCCTAACCCTAACCCTAACCCTAACCCTAACCCTAACCCTAACCCTAACCCTAACCCTAACCCTAACCCTAACCCTAACCCTAACCCTAACCCTAACCCTAACCCTAACCCTAACCCTAACCCTAACCCTAACCCTAACCCTAACCCTAACCCTAACCCTAACCCTAACCCTAACCCTAACCCTAACCCTAACCCTAACCCTAACCCTAACCCTAACCCTAACCCTAACCCTAACCCTAACCCTAACCCTAACCCTAACCCTAACCCTAACCCTAACCCTAACCCTAACCCTAACCCTAACCCTAACCCTAACCCTAACCCTAACCCTAACCCTAACCCTAACCCTAACCCTAACCCTAACCCTAACCCTAACCCTAACCCTAACCCTAACCCTAACCCTAACCCTAACCCTAACCCTAACCCTAACCCTAACCCTAACCCTAACCCTAACCCTAACCCTAACCCTAACCCTAACCCTAACCCTAACCCTAACCCTAACCCTAACCCTAACCCTAACCCTAACCCTAACCCTAACCCTAACCCTAACCCTAACCCTAACCCTAACCCTAACCCTAACCCTAACCCTAACCCTAACCCTAACCCTAACCCTAACCCTAACCCTAACCCTAACCCTAACCCTAACCCTAACCCTAACCCTAACCCTAACCCTAACCCTAACCCTAACCCTAACCCTAACCCTAACCCTAACCCTAACCCTAACCCTAACCCTAACCCTAACCCTAACCCTAACCCTAACCCTAACCCTAACCCTAACCCTAACCCTAACCCTAACCCTAACCCTAACCCTAACCCTAACCCTAACCCTAACCCTAACCCTAACCCTAACCCTAACCCTAACCCTAACCCTAACCCTAACCCTAACCCTAACCCTAACCCTAACCCTAACCCTAACCCTAACCCTAACCCTAACCCTAACCCTAACCCTAACCCTAACCCTAACCCTAACCCTAACCCTAACCCTAACCCTAACCCTAACCCTAACCCTAACCCTAACCCTAACCCTAACCCTAACCCTAACCCTAACCCTAACCCTAACCCTAACCCTAACCCTAACCCTAACCCTAACCCTAACCCTAACCCTAACCCTAACCCTAACCCTAACCCTAACCCTAACCCTAACCCTAACCCTAACCCTAACCCTAACCCTAACCCTAACCCTAACCCTAACCCTAACCCTAACCCTAACCCTAACCCTAACCCTAACCCTAACCCTAACCCTAACCCTAACCCTAACCCTAACCCTAACCCTAACCCTAACCCTAACCCTAACCCTAACCCTAACCCTAACCCTAACCCTAACCCTAACCCTAACCCTAACCCTAACCCTAACCCTAACCCTAACCCTAACCCTAACCCTAACCCTAACCCTAACCCTAACCCTAACCCTAACCCTAACCCTAACCCTAACCCTAACCCTAACCCTAACCCTAACCCTAACCCTAACCCTAACCCTAACCCTAACCCTAACCCTAACCCTAACCCTAACCCTAACCCTAACCCTAACCCTAACCCTAACCCTAACCCTAACCCTAACCCTAACCCTAACCCTAACCCTAACCCTAACCCTAACCCTAACCCTAACCCTAACCCTAACCCCTAACCCCTAACCCTAACCCTAACCCTAACCCTAACCCTAACCCTAACCCTAACCCTAACCCTAACCCTAACCCTAACCCTAACCCTAACCCTAACCCTAACCCTAACCCTAACCCTAACCCTAACCCTAACCCTAACCCCTAACCCCTAACCCCTAACCCTAACCCCTAACCCCTAACCCTAAACCCTAACCCTAACCCTAACCCTAACCCTAACCCTAACCCTAACCCTAACCCTAACCCTAACCCTAACCCTAACCCTAACCCTAACCCTAACCCTAACCCTAACCCTAACCCTAACCCTAACCCTAACCCTAACCCTAACCCTAACCCTAACCCTAACCCTAATTCAAGATGGCCGCCCCCATGTCCCGCGCGTGCGCACTCTACCTTGATCCAAGATGGCGGCGCCCAGGTCCCGCGCATGCGTGGTCGGCCCTCGTCCAAGATGGCGGCGCCCACGTCCGGCGCATGCGCTCTGTGCCGTCGCCCAAGATGGCGGCGCCCACGTCCCGCGCATGCGCTCTCTGCCGTCGTCCAAAATGGCGGCGCCCTGCCCGGCGCATGCGCTCTCTGCCGTGATCCAAGATGGCGGCGCGCCGGGTCCCGTCTATTGAAATAGCCGTTTACCGGGTTCCTGGACAAAGCCCGGCCTCCGGTATCGGATCGGACACGCCCCGCGGGGCGGGACGCGCCGCGGGGAACCGCGCCGGGTGCGCGGAATCTGTTTGGGATGACGTGATCCAAGATGGCGGCGCGCCGGGGCCCGTCTATTGAAATAGCCGTTTACCGGGTTCCTGGGGAAAGCCCGCCTCCGTATCGCACCGGAAACCTACCGCGATGCCCACGTGGCAGGACGCGCCGCGAGGAACCGCGCCGGGCGCGCGGAATCGGTTTGGGATTTTCGAGCTAGTCACCTACGTGCGCGGGGTCCTTAGAATGCCGTACTCCAAAATGGCGGCGCGCCTCACTCGCGCGTGCGCAGTCGGACGGCTTACCAAGATGGCGGCGTGCCTCACTGGCGCGTGCGCAGCCACATGGACTACAAAGATGGCGGCGCGACTCTCTGGCGCGTGCGCAGTCTGACGGACTACCAAGATGGCGGCGCGACTCACTCGCGCGTGCGCAGACGGCAGGACTACCAAAGTGGCGGCGGGCCTCACTGACGCATGCGCATTGTGCCCTCGTCCAAGATGGCGGAGCGCGGGGTCCTCTCTCATGGATTAGCTGGTTAGCGAAGTGCCTTAACCGAATTCCGATTTATACGGCGACTGCGGGATTTTTAGACGGTCCTCCGCGTGTGCGGGGCTTCTGCGGCGGGGTTCGCGGCGCCGGCGGCGGCCGGGAACGCCGCTCGCGGCGGCAGGCGGCGGTGAACTCGGCTTTGCCGATCTCGCTACTGCGCATGCGCTTTTGAAGGCCGCGGGAGGGCGGGGCTTCTGCTTCGGCGCATGCGCAGTCCGACGGACTACCAAGATGGCGGCGCGCCACACTGGCGCCTGCGCAGTCGGCAGAACTACCAAAATGGCGGCGCGCCTCACTCGCGCATGCGCATTATGCCCTCGTCCACGACGGCGGAGCGCGGGGTCCTCTCCCATGGAATAGCTGGTTAGCGGAGTGCCTTAACCGAATTCCGACTTTTACGGCGACTGCGGGATTTTTAGACGGTCCTCCGCGTGTACGGGGCTTCTCCGGCGGGGTTCTCGGCGTCGGCGGCGGCCGGGAACGCCGCTCGCGGCGCCAGGCGGCGGTGAACTCGACTTTGCCGATGTGGCTACTGCGCATGCTCTTTTAAGGGCCGCGGGAGGGCGGGGCTTCGGCTTCAGCGCATGCGCAGTCCGACGGACTACCAAGATGGCGGCGCGCCACATTGGCGCATGCGCAGTCGTCAGGACTACCAAAATGGCGGCGCGCCTCAATGACGCATGCGCATTGTGCCCCCCGTCCAAGATGGCGGAGCGCGGGGTCCTCACTCATGAAATAGCTGGTTAGCGGAGTGCCTTAACCGAATTCCGATTTTTACGGCGACTGCGGGATTTTTAGACGGTCCTCCGCGTGTGCGGGGCTTCACCGGCGGGGTTCTCGGCGTCGGCGGCGGCCGGGAACGCCGCTCGCGGCGGCAGGCGGCGGCCAACTCGACTTTGCCGATGTGGCTACTGCGCATGCTCTTTTAAGGGCCGCGGGAGGGCTGCCCCCATTTGCCTCGTTATGCCTCGGTACGCATGGCGGCTTTTGCGCATGCGCTTTGTGAATTGATACGGGCAGCCCCCCCCACCAACGGGGACTTCGGTAATGGGATAGGTGACTTATAGACGGCCTGAACGGGAATCTAATTTTGATGGCTGCCGCGCCGAACCTTTCTGGCGAATTGGCTGATTCGGTACCTAGCTAATTAAGGGGTGCGGGTTCTGCTCGAGGTACCTGCTTCGCACAGGACTCCGCTATCGCTCCGGATACTTTCTGGTGGAGGTGGGTTGTGTTTGCGATGGTTTCTGCTGCAGGTGGGAGGGAGCTCTATTTTCTCTGAGTCTCCCTCTATTTTCTCTATTTTCTCTAAGTATAACTCTATTTTCTCTGGGTCTCCCTCTATTTTTTCTGACTATTTTCTCTATTCTCTCTATGTCTACCTCTATTTTCTCTCAGTCGAACTCTGCTTTCTCTGTTTTCTCTGAATCTACCTCTATTTCCTCTAGGTCTAACGCTGTTTTATCTAGCTATACCTCTATTTTCTCTAGATATTTTCTCTGTGTCCTCTACCTCTATTTTCTCTGAGTTTAACTCTATTTTCTTTAAGTCTAACTGTATATTCTCTATTTTCTCTAGGTATACCTCTATTTTCTCTATCGTCTCTAAGTCTAACTATTTTCTCTGTGTGTACCTCTATTTTTTCTAGGGGTAGCTCTATTTTCTCTAAGTGTAAATCTATTTTATATAGCTGTAACTCTATTTTCTCTACGTTTGGCACTATTTTCTCTATTTTCTCTGAGTCTGACTCTATTTTCTCTAAGTGTAACTCTATTTTCTCTAGCTGTAGCTCTATTTCGTCTAAGTTTGGCTCTCTTTTCTGTGTTTTCCCTGAGTCTGACTCTATTTTCTCTAAGTGTAACTCTATTTTCTCTAGCTGTGGCTCTATTTTCTCTAAGTTTAGCTCTATTTTCTCTAAGTGTAACACTATTTTCTCCAGCTGTAGCTCTATTTTCTCAAAGTTTGGCACTATTTTCTCTATTTTCTCTGAATTTGACTCTATTTTCTCTAAGTGTAACTCTATTTTCTCCAGCTGTAGCTCTATTTTCTGAAAGTTTGGCACTATTTCCTCTATTTTCGCTGAGTCTGACTCTATTTTCCCAAGGTGTAACTCTATTTTCTCTAGCTGTGGCTTGATTTTCTCTGAGTTTGGCGCTGCTTTCTCTGTTTTCTCTGAGTCTGACTTTATTTTCTCTAAGTGTAACTCTATTTTCTCTAGTTGTAGCTCTATTTTCTCTAGGTTTGGCTCTGTTTTCTCTGTTTTCTCTGAGTCTGACTCTATTTTCTCTAGGTGTGACTCTACTTTCTCTAGCTGTGGCTCTATTTTCTCTGAGTCTGACTCTATTTTCTCTAAGTGTAACTCTATTTTATAAAGCTGTAACTCTATTTTCTCTACGTTTGGCACTATTTTCTCTATTTTCTCTGAGTCTGGCTCTATTTTCTCTAAGTGTAAATCTATTTTCTCTAGCTATAGCTCTATTTCGTCTAAGTTTGGCTCTCTTTTCTGTGTTTTCTCTGAGTCTGACTCTATTTTCTCTAAGTGTAACTCTATTTTCTCTAGTTGTAGCTCTATTTTCTCTAGGTTTGGCTCTCTTTTCTCTGTTTTCTCTGAGTCTGACTCTATTTTCTCTAGGTGTGACTCTTTTCTCTAGCTGTGGCTCTATTTTCTCTAAGTTTGGCTCTATTTTCTCTGAGTCTGACTCTATTTTCTCTAAGTGTAACTCTATTTTCTCTAGATGTGGCTTTATTTTCTCCAAGTTTGGCTCTATTTTCTATGTTTTCTCTGAGTCTGACACTATTTTCTCTAGGTGTAACTCTATTTTCTCTAGCTGTGGCTCTTATTTCTCTAAGTTTAGCTCTGTTTCTTCTGAGTCTGACTCTACTTTCTCTAAGTGTAACTTTATTTTCTCTAGATGTGGCTCTATTTTCTCTAAGTTTGGCTCTGTTTTCTCTGTTTTCTCTGAGTCTGACTCTATTTTCTCTAGGTGTGACTCTATTTTCTCTAGCTGTGGCTCTATTTTCTCTAAGTTTAGCTCTATTTTCTCTGAGTCTGACTCTATTTTCTCTAAGGGTAACTCTATTTTCTCTAGGCGTAGCTCTATTTTCTCTAAGTTTGGCTCTATTTTCTCTGTTTTCTCTGAATCGGACTCTATTTTCTCTAAGTGTAACTCTATTTTCTCCAGCTGTAGCTCTATTTTCTCAAAGTTTGGCACTATTTTCTCTATTTTCTCTGACTATGACTCTATTTTCTCTAAGTGTAACTCTATTTTCTCTAGTTGTAGCTCTATTTTCTCTAGGTTTGGCTCGGTTTTCTCTGTTTTCTCTGAGTCTGACTCTATTTTCTCTAGGTGTGACTCTGTTCTCTAGCTGTGGCTCTATTTTCTCTAAGTTTGGCTCTGTTTTCTCTGTTTTCTCTGAGTCTGACTCTATTTTCTCTAGGTGTGACTCTATTTTCCCTAGCTGTGGCTCGATTTTCTCTAAGTTTGGCTCTATTTTCTCTGAGTCTGACTCTATTTTCTCTAAGTGTATCTCTATTTTCTCTAGCTGTCACTCTGTTTTCTCAAAGTTTGGCTCTATTTTCTCTGTTTTCTCTGACTCTGACTCTATTTTCTCCAGCTGTAACTCTATTTTCTCAAGCTGTGGCTCTCGTTTCTCTAAGTTTAGCTCTATTTTCTCTGTTTTCTCTGACTCTGACTCTATTTTCTCTAAGTGTAACTCTATTTTCTCCAGCTGTAGCTCTATTTTCTCAAAGTTTGGCACTATTTCCTCTATTTTCTCTAAGTCTGACTCTATTTTCTCTAAGTGTAACTCTATTTTCTCTAGTTGTAGCTCTATTTTCTCTAGGTTTGGCTCTGTTTTCTCTGACTCTGACTCTATTTTCTCTACGTCTGACTCTTTTCTCTAGCTGTGGCTCGATTTTCTCTAAGTTTGGCTCTATTTTCTCTGAGTCTGACTCTATTTTCTCTAAGTGTAACTCTATTTTCTCTAGATGTGGCTTTATTTTCTCTAAGTTTGGATCTATTTTCTCTGTTTTCTCTGACTCTGACACTATTTTCTCTAGGTGTAACTCTTTTCTCTAGCTGTGGCTCTATTTTCTCTAAGTTTAGCTCTGTTTCTTCTGAGTCTGACTCTACTTTCTCTAAGTGTAACTTTATTTTCTCTAGATGTGGCTCTATTTTCTCTAAGTTTGGCTCTGTTTTCTCTGTTTTCTCTGAGTCTGACTATTTTCTCTAGGTGTGACTCTACTTTCTCTAGGTGTGACTCTCTTTTCTCTAGCTGTGGCTCGATTTTCTCTAAGTGGCTCTATTTTCTCTGAGTCTGACTCTATTTTTTCTTAGTGTATCTCTATTTTCTCTAGCTGTAGCTCTGTTTTCTCAAAGTTTGGCTCTATTTTCTCTGTTTTCTCTGAGTCTGGCTCTATTTTCTCTAGGTGTAACTCTATTTTCTCTAGCTGTGGCTCTATTTTCTCTAAGTTTAGCTCTGTTTCTTCTGAGTCTGACTCTACTTTCTCTAAGTGTAACTATTTTCTCTAGCTGTGGCTTTATTTTCTCTAAGTTTGCCTCTATTTTCTCTGTTTTCTCAGAGTCTGACTTTGTTTTCTCGAAGTGTGACTCTACTTTCTCTAGCTGTAGCTCTATTTTCTCTAAGTTTGGTTCTATTTTCCCTGTTTTCTCTGAGTATGACTCTATTTTCTCTAAGTGAAACTCTATTTTCTCTAGGTGTAGCTCTATTTTCTCTAAGTTTGGCTCTATTTTCTCTGTTTTCTCTGGGTCTGACTCTATTTTCTCTAAGGGTAACTCTGTTTTCTCTAGCTGTGGCTCTATTTTCTCTAAGTTTAGCTCTATTTTCTCTGTTTTCTCTGGGCCTGACTCTATTTTCTCTAAGTGTAACTCTATTTTCTCTAGGTGTAGCTCTATTTTCTCAAAGTTTGGCTCTATTTTCTCTGTTTTCTCTGAGTCTGACTCTATTTTCTCTAGGTGTAACTCTATTTTCTCTAGCTGTGGCTCTATTTTCTCTAGGTTTAGCTCTATTTTCTCTGTGTTCTCTGACTCTGACTCTATTTTCTCTAAGTGTAACTCTATTTTCTCCAGCTGTAGCTATATTTTCTGAAAGTTTGGCACTATTTCCTCTATTTTCGCTGAGTCTGACTCTATTTTCTCTAGGTGTAACTCTATTTTCTCTAGCTGTGGGTCTATTTTCTCTGAGTTTGGCACTGTTTTCTCTATTTTCTCTAAGTCTGACTCTATTTTCTCTAAGTGTAACTCTATTTTCTCTAGTTGTAGCTCTATTTTCTCTAGGTTTGGCTCTGTTTTCTCTGTTTTCTCTGAGTCTGACTCTATTTTCTCTAGGTCTGACTCTTTTCTCTAGCTGTGGCTCTATTTTCTCTAAGTTTGGCTCTATTTTCTCTGAGTCTGACTCTATTTTCTATAAGTCTAACTCTATTTTCTCTCGATGTGGCTTTATTTTCTCTAAGTTTGGCTCTCTTTTCTCTGTTTTCTCTGACTGACACTACTTTCTCTAGGTGTAACTCTATTTTCTCTAGCTGTGGCTCTGTTTTCTTTAAGTTTAGCTCTGTTTCTTCTGAGTCTGACTCTACTTTCTCTAAATGTAACTTTATTTTCTCTAGATGTGGCTCTATTTTCTCTAAGTTTGGCTCTGTTTTCTCTGTTTTCTCTGAGTCTGACTCTATTTTCTCTAGGTGTGACTATTTTCTCTAGGTGTGACTATTTTCTCTAGCTGTGGCTCGATTTTCTCTAAGTTTGGCTCTATTTTCTCTGAGTCTGACTCTATTTTCTATAAGTCTAAATCTATTTTCTCTAGATGTGGCTCTATTTTCTCTAAGTTTGGCTCTATTTTCTCTGTTTTCTCTGAGTCCGACACTATTTTCTCTAGGTGTAACTCTATTTTCTCTAGCTGTGGCTCGATTTTCTGTAAGTTTAGCTCTGTTTCTTCTGAGTCTGACTCTACTTTCTCTAAGGGTAACTCTATTTTCTCTAGGTGTAGCTCTATTTTCTCTAAGTTTGGCTCTATTTTCTCTGTTTTCTCTGAGTCTGACTCTATTTTCTCTAAGTGTAACTCTATTTTCTCGAGCTGTGGCTCTATTTTCTCTAATTTTAGCTCTGTGTTCTCTGTTTTCTCTGACTCTGACTCTATTTTGTCTAAGTGTAACTCTATTTTCTCTAGTTGTAGCTCTATTTTCTCTTGTTTGGCTCTGTTTTCTCTGTTTTCTCTGAGTCTGTCTCTATTTTCTCTAGGTGTGACTCTTTTTTCTAGCTGTGGCTCTATTTTCTCTGAGTCTGACTCTATTTTCTCTAAGTGTAACTCTATTTTCTCTAGATGTGGCTTTATTTTCTCTACGTTTGGATCTATTTCCTCTGTTTTCTCTGAGTCTGACACTATTTTCTCTAGGTGTAACTCTATTTTCTCTAGCTGTGGCTCTATTTTCTCTAAGTTTAGCTCTGTTTCTTCTGAGTCTAACTCTACTTTCTCTAAGTGTAACTTTATTTTCTCTAGATGTGGCTCTATTTTCTCTAAGTTTGGCTCAGTTTTCTCAGTTTTCTCTGAGTCTGACTCTATTTTCTCTAGGTGTGACTCTATTTTCTCTGGCTGTGGCTCTTTTTTCTCTGAGTCTGACTCTATTTTCTCTAAGGGTAACTCTATTTTCTCTAGGTGTAGCTCTATTTTCTCTAAGTTTGGCTCTATTTTCTCTGTTTTCTCTGAATCGACTCTATTTTCTCTAGGTGTAACTCTATTTTCTCTAGCTGTGGCTCTATTTTCTCTGAGTTTGGCGCTGTTTTCTCTATTTTCTCTAGGTCTGACTCTATTTTCTCTAAGCGTAACTCTATTTTCTCTAGTTGTAGCTCTATTTTCTCTAGGTTTGGCTCTGTTTTCTCTGAGTCTGACTCTATTTTCTCTAGGTGTGACTCTTTTCTCTAGCTGTGGCTGTATTTTCTCTAAGTTTGGCTCTATTTTCTCTGAGTCTGACTATTTTCTCTAAGTGTAACTTTATTTTCTCTAGATGTGGCTCTATTTTCTCTGTTTTCTCTGAGTCTGACTATTTTCTCTAGGTGTAACTCTATTTTCTCGAGCTGTGGCTCTATTTTCTCTAAGTTTAGCTCTGTTTCTTCCGAGTCTGACTCTATTTTCTCTAAGTGTAACTTTATTTTCTCTAGATGTGGCTCTATTTTCTCTAAGTTTGGCTCTGTTTTCACTGTTTTCTCTGAGTCTGACTCTATTTTCTCTAAGTGTATCTCTATTTTCTCTAGCTGTGGCTCTATTTTCTCTAAGTTTGGCTCTATTGTCTCTGTTTTCTCTGAGTCTGACTCTATTTTCTCTAAGTGTGGCTCTATTTTCTCTAAGTGTGGCTCTATTTTCTCTAGGTTTAGCTGTTTTCTCTGTTTTCTCTGAGTCTGACTACTCCATTTTCTCTAGCTATGGCTCTATTTTCTCTAAGTTTAGCTCTATTTTCTCTGTTTTCTGTGGGTCTGGCTCTATTTTCTCTAAGTGTAACTCTACTCTCTCTAGGTGTGGCTCTATTTTCTCTAGGTTTAGCTCTCTTTTCTCTGTTTTCTCTGAGTCTGACTCTATTTTCTCTAAGTGTAACTCTACTTTCTCTAGCTGTAGCTCTATTTTCTCTAGGTTTAGCTCTGTGTTCTCTGTTTTCTCTGAGTCTGACTCTATTATTTCTAAGTGTTCATCCCCAATATTCGAGTGCAGACCATGCCGGGCTGGGGTTTTGTCCCACAGGATGTTTTAGGAGGCTGCCGGGAAGCAGGTTCCCATGGAGCGCTCTGGATGTGTGCCGAGGTCTGGGTGTTAGCAGTGTGGTGGAGATGAAGGTGGGTTTGTGTGTGTGTGGAATGGTTCTAGCCTTGTGTGTTTGATTTTTCCCTTTGAGGTTTTTCAAGCAATTTCTAACCTTAGAATAAAAAAAACTCCAGCTGGGGATTTTTTTTTTTTTTTTGTCCTCAGCTGGGGTTTTTTTTTCCCTTGGTCCCAGCCGGTCTGCGAGGCGCAGTTCATCGCCAGTGTTCGAGTGCAGACCGTGCCGGGCCGGGGTTTTGTCAGGCAGGATGTTTTAGGAGGCTGCCCGGAAGCAGGTTCCCGTGGAGCCCTGTGGATGTGTGCCGAGGTCTAGGTGTTAGCAGTGTGTTTGAGATGAGGGTGGGTTTGTGTGTCTGTGGAATGTTTCTAATGTTGTGTGTTTGATTTTTCCCGTTTGAGATTTTTCAAGCAATTTCTAACCTTAGAATGACAAAAACCCCAGCTGGGGGATTTTTTTTTTTGTCCTCAGCTGCGTTTTTTTTCATTAAGTCCCGGCTGGACTGCAAGGCGAAGTTCATCGCCAATGTTCGAGTGCAGACCGTGCCGGCCGGGGTTTTGTCAGGCAGGATGTTTTAGGAGGCTGCCTGGAAGCATGTTCCCGTGGAGACCTGCAGATGTGTGCTGAGGTCTGGGTGTTAGCAGTGTGTTTGAGATGAGGGTGGGTTTGTTTGTCTGTGGAATGGTTCTAACGTTGTGTGTTTGATTTTTCCCTTTGAGGTTTTTCAACCAGTTTCTAACTTTAAAATATAAAAACCCCAGCTGGGGGATTTTTTTTTTTTTGTCCTCAGCTGGGGTTTTTTACCTTTGGTCCTGGCCGGTCTGCGAGGCGAAGTTCATCGACAATGTTCGAGTGCAGACCGTGCCGGGCTGTGCTTTTGTCAGGCAGGAGGATTATGGAGGCTGCCGGGAAGCAGGTTCCAGTGGAGCGCTGCAGATGTGTGCCGAGGTCTGGGTGTTAGCAGTGTGGTGGAGATGAAGGTGGGTTTGTCTGTGTGTCGAATGTTTCTAACCTTGTGTGTTTGATTTTTCCCTTTGAGGTTTTTCAAGCAATTTCTAACCTTAGAATAATAAAAACCCCAGCTGGGATTTTTTTTTTTTTGTCCTCAGCTGGGGTTTCTTTTCGTTAGGTCCCGGCCGGTCTGCCAGGCGAAGTTCATCGCCAATGTTCGAGTGCGGACCGTGCCGGGCCGGGGTTTTGTCCCGCAGGAGGATTTTGGAGTCTGCCGGGTAGCATGTTCCCGTGGAGCGCTGCGGATGTGTGCCGAGGTCTGGGTCTTAGCAGTGTGGTTGAGATGAGGGCGAGGGTGGGTTTGTGTGTGTGTGGAGTGGTTCTAAAGTTGTGTGTTTCATTTTTCTGTTTGAGGTTTTTCCACCAATTTTTACACGTAGAGTTATCAAAACCCCTGCTGGCGTTTTTTTTTCCTCTCAGGTGGGGTTTTTTTTTCTTCTGTTCTGGCTTGTCTGTGAGGTGACGTTCATCACTAATGTTTGACTGCCGACGGTGCTGGGCCAGGGTTTTGTCAGGTAGGAGGATTTTGGTGGGTCCTGGGAAGTCCGTTCCTGTGCGCTGCTGTGAGTCTGTGCTTATGGATGGACTTTGCATGGGAGTCATGGAGTTTTTGAGCTGAGAGTGATGGTAGGTTTGTGTGTGAGTTGAAGGAGGGTTGTGTGCGTTTGGTGCGTGAGTGTCGTGTTTTTGTGTGCTCCTGTTGTTTTGGCTTTCCTGTATTGTTGAAATCAAATGTCACAAATTTCCCAGACATAGAAAAACGGTTTTATTGGGTTGATATGTCTTTTGCTTATTTTGGTTTGTATTCTGTATTTGTGTTTGCTGCTCCATTTTCATGTATTGCTCTGTATCTGGCTTGTACTTTTACCCCAGTGTATCTGGATTGTATTTGTAATTTTGCTTGTACATGCTGTTTACATGTGTTCTGCTGAAATGTAAATAAAATTCATTCACTAAAGTTCAATAAATCCTAATAACGATACCTTCTCCACCTCTTTGCTTTTGGGTCTTGTGTGTTCATGGTGTGGTTTAGAGTGAAGAAATGAGTCTGTCTTGGTTTACTTTTCAGTTTTCTATTCCTTTTTTTCTTTGTGTCTCTGTTTACCCGTTTCTCACGGTGCGTTTTCTGCGTTTTTGCTATGTTCTCTGTTTTCTGTATCTTCTTCCAGTCTGTGTCCTTTATATTTTTCAGTCTCTATTTTCTTTGGCTGTTTTTTCTGTCTTTTGTGGGTTTTTGTAAGTTTTTTTTTTCCAGTTTCTCTGTTTTCTCTTTTTCCCAGTGTTTTTTTTCTATTTTTTAGTTGTCTAGATGTTCCTTTGTTTTCTAATTCTCCAATTCCATTTTTTCTATTTCCTATAAGTTTATTTTCTCTGTGTTCTTTAAGTCTAACTGTATTTTCTCTATGCTTTGTAACTGTAACTTTATTTTCTTTTAGTCTAAATGTATATTGTTCATTGTCTGTGTATGTGTAAGTATATTTTCTTTCTTTTCTCTAAGTCTAAGTGTATTTTTTTTGTTTTCTGTAAGTGCAACTGTATTTTCTGTAAGTTTAACTCTATTTTCTCTATTTTCTCTCAGTGTAAGTCTATTTTCTCTATGTGTAATTCTCTTTTCTGTATTTTCTTTATGTGTGATTCTTCTGTGTAAGTGTAAGTCCATATTGTGTAAGTCTCTGTGTTTTCTGTCTGTCTAACTGTATTTTCTATAAGTCTAAGTCTTGTTTGTGTATTTCTTTTATGTGTAACTCTACTTTTTCTATATCCTGTCAGTCTTACTTTATATTGTCTATTTTGTGTACGGGTCAGTGTTTTCTGTAAGTGTACCTCTATTTTCTGTAAGTCTAACCATTTTTTCTCAGTCTCTATTTTCTCTAACTGTATTTTCTCTATCTTTTCTTAGTCTTACCCTAGTTACTGTCAGTGTAATTGTATATTGTTTATTTCCTCTATGTCTATGTCTATTTTCTGTCTTTTCTGTAACTCTGACTTTTTTTTCTGTATTTTCTTTCTAAATCTAATTTCTGTATTTTTTCTAAGTGTCAATGTTTTCTCCAAGTCTCACTGTATATTCTCGATGTCTTTTTTCTAAGTCTAGCTGTATTTTCCTTAAGTCTAAGTGTCATTTGTCTATTTCCTGTACGTCTAACTGCATCCTCTGCATTTCCTCTAAGTCTGCGTGTATCGTCTGTATTTTCTCTCAGTTTAACTCTCTTTTGTCTATTTTCTGTACGTCTAAGTCTATTTTGTGCATTTTCTGCCAATGTAACTCTCTTCTCTAAGCGTACCTGTATTTTTTATAAGTCCAAGTCTGCTTTGTCTCTCTTCTCTATGTCTAAGTCTATTTTCTCTTTTTCATATAAGTCTAAGTCTATATTGTCTGCTTTCCATAAGTGTCAGTCTTTCCTCTAAGTCTATTTAGTCCATTTTCTCTCAGTCCAACTGCATACTCTCTATTTCCTCTATGTCTCACTGCATTTTCTCTATTTCCTCTAAGTCTAACTCTCTCTTCTCTCTTTTCTCCCAGCGTAAGTCTTTTCTCTAACCTTCCATTCCCCAAGTGTCTTTTCTATCTGTATAACTGTATTTTCTCTAAGTTGAAGTCTCCTTTGTCTATGTCTTGTATCTCTAACTCTGTTTTCTCTACTTCCTGTAAGTCTACCTCTGTATACTCTATTTCCTCTAAGTGTCCCTCTTTTCTCTAAGTCTAACTGTCTTTCCTCTCCTTTCTCTAAGTCTGATTGTATTTTGTCTGTCATCTCTGAGTCCAACCCTATTGTCTCTAAGTGTAAGTCTATGTTCTTTATTTCCTCTACATCTAGCTCTAATTTCTTTGCTTTCCCTTAGTCTGAGTCTATGTAATCTCTTTTCTGTAAGTCTAACTCTTTTCTGTGCCTCGAGCTGTATTTTCTCGATTTTTTGTGTTCTTTGTGCATGCAGGTGTATGTTGTGTATTTTTGGACCCTGAGCCCGCCTGCATTTTGCCCATTGTCTCGGGGTCCGGCTCCTCCCAGTTATTGTGGTGACCCCCCCTGTGGCTGACCCTCCCTCCTCCAACTCTATTGCTAATGCCATGGCAGAATATCTAGTAAAAGATATTCTACCATGGCATTAGAATATCTAGTAAAAGATATTCTACCATGGCATTAGAATATCTAGTAAAAGATATTCTACCATGGCATTAGAATATCTAGTAAAAGACCCTCAAGGCGCTGCACGCCTCGTACACAGCGGTAGAAGCCGCGAAAAATCGCACAACAGCCATCAAAATTCGATTCCCGTTCAGGCAGTCTATTAGTCAACTATCCCAGTAACGAGGTCCCCGGGCGGGGCTGCCCGTTAGAATTCACAAAGCGCATGCGCAGAATCCGCCATGCCTACCGAGGCATAACGAGGCAAATGGGGATCGCCATCTAGCGGCCCGGAAGTGGCGCATGCGCAATAGCCAGATCGGCAAAGCCGACTTCGCCGTCGCCTGCCGCCGTGAGCGGCGTTCGCGGCCGCCGCCGACGCCGCGAACCCCGCCGGAGAAGCCCCGCACACGCGAAGGGCCGGCTAAAAATCCCGCAGTGGCCGTAACAATCGTAATTCGGTTAAGACACCTGGCTAACCAGCTATTCCCTCAAAGAGGACCCCGCGCGCCGCCATCTTGGTAGTCCGGCCGACTGCGCACGCGTCACAGAGGCGCGCCGCCATTTTGGTAGTCCTGCCGACTGCGCACGCGCCAGTGAGGCGCGCCGCCATCTTCGTAGTCCGGCAAAATGCGCATGCGCGAGTGAGGCGCAGCGCCATCTTGGTAGTCCGTTCGACTGCGCACGCGCCAGCGAAACGCGCCGCCATCTTGGTAGTCCGGACGACTGCGCACGCGTCATAGAGGCGCGCCGCCATTTTGGTAGTCCTGCCGACTGCGCACGCGCCAGTGAGGCGCGCCGCCATCTTCGTAGTCCGGCAAATTGCGCATGCGCCAGTGAGGCGCAGCGCCATCTTGGTAGTCCGTCCGACTGCGCACGCGCCAGCGTGGCGCGCCGCCATCTTGGTAGTCCTGCCGACCGCGCACGCGCCAGTGAGGCGCGCCGCCATCTTGGTAGTCCAAGCGACTACGCACGCGCTAGTGAGGCTCGCCGCCATCTTGGAAGTCCGGATGTCGGCGCATGCGCCCCAGGGGGGCCCGCCATCTTGCGGTTTTGAAGAGGCGCATGCGCAATAGCCAGTTCGGCAAAGCCGACTTCACCGCCGCCTGCCGCCGCGAGCGGGGTCCCCGGCCGCCGCCGACGCCGGGAACCCCGCCG